>UELW01000345.1:803613-1261233 GCA_900490495.1 Danionella dracula | reverse complement strand
CTAAGATCGTAAGTTAGAGCTTGGAGCTGGACAATGGGAATCTTCGTTCATGCGTGCTGAAGGCATTTACAGATAGCTGCCTGATCTCGCGTCGTCTTCTGACGGAGTCGTCCTGAAAGACCAACAGGCCCGCCACGCGGAACCCACGCAATCCACGCACAAGAGCGACGCGACCTCACCGAAAGACGCCAGGTTTCAGCGGGCCCACCCAAGCACTCCATCTTTTGAACTTCCTCTTAGGTTATATCACTCCCCCAAACCTCCGCTCCCAGTGTTTTTATACGTTAACAATTTAGTTTTTATGTTGGATATAAATTGTTAAATGAATATAAAACGTTTACACTTTTCTTAACTTTCGTTGTCCTTAAAATTATTTTAATGTTTTTTTGTTGCTTTTCTAAAAAAAATATAAACAAATAAATATATTATTTATTTATAGTTTTTTTTCTTTTACTTTCTAAATACTCGTATGTTTAAACTTTATAATTTTTTTTCGTGACTTGGCAGACCCACAATTCCTACCATTCTCTGTTAGTTTTTACATAGTTTGCACCCTGAATGTCCCTGGCGACCCCTTTACCACTTAATGATTATCACACAAAATTTTATAAATGTACTTTATACATAATATTTCAGTTCCCTGTCCCTTGCTAATTTGTTGACCCGGAAAATGCAGTCCACCTGAGATTCACTTTAATTTTAATCCAAACTTACAAAAATAACAGTAACTATTTAAAGAAAATAACGAACAAAAATAACTGGTAACAAATGTAATCGACAAAAAATACGCATTATAATTTTTTAAGCACAAAGCTGACAGAACTTGCGAACTCTATCGAACATTAAATTTAATTTATCACTTCTTTTACAAAATATATGTGACAAGGTTACACACCCCACTCCACTCCCACTAATTGCTACTCCCACTTGTCCAACCGCGTCGCCTACCGCCGGGACGTCCACCAACAAACCCCCTACCACCCTCCCCTTACCGCTTCTTTTTCTCAACTGCTTGCTTCGCGCTGCTTGTTAAACGCCCTTTTTACTTCCCACCTTGTAACTTTTCCGATATTCTATATATTATCTCAATATATCTATCTCATCTATATAGACCATTTCTACGATATTCTATCATCCCGTTCTCTACCTCAGTATACCCACACTATATCTAGTTTCCCCACCCAAAGGCTCCACCATCACCTACACCAAGCACACGTCTCCCCCCCACCCGTTTTACCCTCACTGAGCAACCACACCACAAACTAACTGTCTTCCGGTGCGTGGGGACACCCCCCGTACCAAACTAGTGCTGTCATCTTTCATGCCGTCCGAACCATCATTTGCCCGCCCCGCACCGTTTCACCCACCCAAAATGCCGATCTGTTACCACCCAACACCCTCCCCCATACCACCCAACACCCCTACCGTACCGTAACCCCACCCCAACCCAAGCCCTCCCTCCTCCAGTCACACCTCAACACACGACCGCCCCCGGACCGTGACCCGCCACCCATACCCCTGGCCCAGGACCCCCCTACCAATAAAACCCACACGAACGAACCCCCCCCCCCCCCACACCATACACCAAACGAATTACTCACCCCAAACAAGCACAAAACCTATAACCCAAAAAAACACAAAAACCACACCACACACAAAAAAACACAAACAACAAAAAATCATAAAAACATCAAAAACCACAACAGACCAAACAAACAACACAAAATCACACCGACCACCCAGTCGAAAGGACACAGACTAACAATCAAGCACAAAGACCAAACGCAACGGACAAAACCCCCCCATAGTACCCACACAACACCCACACTCGCACGGTACCCAACACCATAGTACCTACCACTTTAAATAAAAAACAAAAAAAAGAAAAATCTTTCATATGGTCCCCAAGTGTTCAGCTTTTATTAAAAAAGTTAAACATTTTTTCCCCAAGAAAATGGTCATAAAATTTGCCTTAAAATGTAATTTTTTACTGAAATTATAAATAAATAAAAATAAAAACTACACTCAGAAAAGGGTCCCCAAACATTTTAGAAATTCATAAATAATTTTTTTGTTCCTACAAACAGTAAAGTAACAGAAAATGTTTGAAAAACTAATTATAGTATATGATTGTTTAAAAGAAAACTGATTTACTTCAAGACTAGGTACTTTAAAATTGAAAAAGTAAAAATAATTTTTATAGATAAAAAAACAGTGATCCTTCAATGTATGCAACAATACTTAAAAGAACGTAATATTTGCTATCCTCATAAATATTAAACGTTAATAATAAAAATCATGGAGTGGAGGCTGAATAAATAAGCAGTGAAACAGGACGCGTTTCTTGATCATCGCTCTGCAAAAGGCCCACAAAAGGTTCAAATAAGAACTTGAGCCCATGTATAATCTCTATAAAAACAACGCAAAACAAACACACCGGTATAAAACCCCACACTCCCACGATGATTAATATTAAATAACAGAGGCGTGAGAGGCGACGAGTTTACTGAAGATAGCAAACAGCGGCTCCGGGCCCCTCTCACTTGAGCACATCGAGACTCCTGCAGATCTTCAGATCCACATGCTCCTCAGGTGTTCGAGACCTCCGCTGGAGGCTTCTCTACGGGACTGTTGCTGCTGCTATCTGGAGTCTCCTGTTGGGGCCGCTCCGGGGCTGCTTTAATGTCTTTCTCCCCAGAGCCAGGGGTCGAGGAGGGCCCGGGGGAGGGCAGCGAACGCCCTGAGATCTTATAGGCTGCCAGGAGCTCCTGGAGACGCTCCGGCGTGGGCTCCCACTTAGAGAAGCCGGCGCTGTTCTGGAGGAAGATCACCGCTGTTCCATGGATGGCCTTATAGTACATATCTTCTCTGAGAGAGGAGAGCAAGAGGCGAGAGAAAGAAGAGATGGAGAGAGAAAAAAGAAACCGAGAGCGAAAAGAGACGGGAGAGAGGAAGGGGTGAAAAAGAAGGAAGAGAAAAGAGTGAGAAAGAGAGAGATGACAGAGAGTGATAGAGAGAAGAAAAAAGAAAAGTGAAATAGAGGTAAGAGTTGAGAAAAGGGGGAGAAAGAGGGAAAAGAGACCCCGAGAAGCAGAGAGAAAGGGGAAGAGGGAGAAAAAGAGGGGAAATATAGAAAGGGCGAGGGAGAAGGATCAAGAGAGAGAAAGCCAGATGGGAAGTGAGAGGGAGAGAAAAAGAGATTGGGTGAGTGAGAAACCGTGGGAGGATGGGAGGGAGGGAAGGAGGGTGAGAAGAAAGAGAGCAGAAGAAAAAGAGAGGAAAATGAAAGAGATGGAGTGAGAGATGGGAGAGAAAGAGAGAAAAGGAGCAGGAGAGAGTGAAGGGGAGGATCAAGAGAGGAAAAGAGGGGGTGAGAAAAAGAGTAAGTGAAGGAGAGAGGAGAGTGAAAGAGAGAGAGAGGGGCGAGAAGGAGGAGAAAGAGTGGAGAGTGAAAGAGAGAGCAGAGAGATAGGTAGAGAGAGAGAGAGATTGGGTGAGAAAGAGAGGGGAGCGAGAGGGGATGGGAAGAAGAGAAAGGGGAGAGAAAAAGAGATGAGAGCAGGAGAAAGGAGAGAGAGTTAATGAGAAAAAGATATAGAGAGAGGACAGAGAAGAAAGAAAGAGAGTGGTAGAGGGAAAGGGGACAAATAGAGATGAGAGAGAGGGACTTATGGTGGTAAACACGGTGTAAAATGTCTTTTTAAATTTGAACATTATAAAAAAATACTCTTTTGTGATCTTGTGTTTCTATGTGAGAAAATTGACTAGTAACTTTAACTGACCCACTTCAAGTGTACATACAAAAACAGGTGCGTACTCCTCTTTCTCGAACATCTGAGATTTAAAGGAACACTATGTTCTGTTAACAAGAGTAACTACTGACTTCTAGTGAAGACTCTTTAACCTGCAAGAGCTTGTAAGTATATGTTAAAGTGACGTAATATAATAATTCATTTGTGTTTATATGAAACCATAGATTGCATACTAAACCCCAGGATTTTATTTATGTATAAAAGCATGACTCTCCTTGTGGCTGCTATAGGAATTAAAAAAACACTGGCTCAAATGAAACTCAGCAGACTAACGTACTTCTTGCATATGTGCTGCGAGCCGCTGCGGTACTCGTGCTCAAAGGCCGGGACGGTCGTCTGGTGCCTCCGGAAGCGGCTCGACTCCATCCGTGTCAGGGCTGGAGTCGGAGGGTCACGCCACTCAGGGATGAAGATGATGAACGAGAGCGGCTCGCTAGAGCGCTCCAGAAGATCCTGATGAAAACAGAGAGTAAGATCCTGCTGGGGCATCACTTACGATGCTAAAAACACTCTTTTATACAGTTTATTTCATGAGTACCAGATTCTGGCCTATTGAAATGATTTACAGTGCAATACATTAATAACAATAAATTGTAATTACAAAATAAAAGTCCTGTACCTCAAAGTGTGTGACCATGGCCTCCATGAGCTCCTCGCAGAATGGAGGATTCGCTTCGAATGAGCCGCTGGCCGGAGAGAAGCTGAGAAACGGCCTGCGAGGAGAGACAGAGGATGAAAGAGAGAGAAGGGGGAGAGGACAGAGAGAGAGCAAGAGGAAAGAAGGGCGAGGGAGAAAGAGATGAGAGAGAGGGGACGGAGAGAGGGAGCAAGAGGCAAGAGAAAGAAGAGATGGAGAGAGAAAAAAGAAAGAGAGAGGGAAGAGAGATGATGGGGAGAAAGAGGAGAGATGGGGAGAGGACAGCGAGAGACAGAGGGGAGAGGTGGGAGAAAGGGAGATGAGAGAGGAGGAGAAGGAGTGCAAGAGAGAAAGAGAGATGAGAGAAGGAGCGATAGCAAGATGTAAAAGAGAAAGAAGAGATGGAGAAAAAAACAAATGTAGAGAAAAGAGAGAGGGGAGAGAGAAAGAAGAGATGGAGAGAGAAAAAATAAATATATAGAGAAAGAGTGAGAGAACGAGGTGGGAGAGAGAGGACAAAGGAGAAGGAGTACAGAGGAGAGAGGAAGGGGGGTTTACTCAATAGCAAGACTTAAAAAGAAACAGATAGGACATAAATTCTAATGCTTTCACAGGTTCACAATTAATTTAAAAAGTGATTAATTAAACGCACTTGATAAAAAAACCAAGAACACTTAATGAAGCAGCTTCATTATAAACTTAATTCGGTGTGATTACCAAATTTTGTTTTGTAAATTCTCGATGACTCCTAAGCAGCAGAAATGGCAATTTCACATCACTTTAGCCCTCCCCGTGTATATAGCAAATAATAAAATATTTATCTTTCTAGCCAAGTGCAGAGCAGCTGATGCTTTATAGGGAAGTTTAAAGGAGATAAATTCATATTGAATCAACATCTAAAACAGTTTTTGGAAGAAACACATTCACAGACCCTCGAGAACCAAAGAAGCCGTCGATATCTGGAAACGCTGAGCAGAACTGCTTGAAATAGCAGTTTAGAGGAGAAGCGAAGCACTCGAACGTGACCCCAAACTGTTTATGAAGGGCCTCAAAGACAGCAACAGGAAGTGAGCCCTGGAGCCCAGAGCCCTCATTCACCCCCGAGCCGAACATCACCTGCCAGACATCATAAAGCACTCACTCAATATTCATTCATATATATTAATCTTTGAGACGAGCATATGTTACTGGCAAAATCTACCTCCTTCTCCCCTCTCTCATTTCTCCCTTTCTTTCACCTCTTCCCTCTACCTTTGTTCTCTCCCTCTTTGCCCTCCCTCCTTCTCTCATCTCCTCACTTCCCCGTTTCTTTGTCCCCACTCCTCTCCCACTTTCTCCCTCGTCTGCATTTATTGTGTTTCAGCTTTTTTAAATTACAGTCTTTAGTTTTGGCCCATATCTGACTTTATTTCAACTGTCCTCAAGCACTTTACGAGGGACACTACTGTTCCTAACCATAGGGGGAACCAGCGAGCAAAAATTCTATTAAGTTCTTTTAATATCAGTCTTCTTCTTCATTAGAAGAAACCCTTAAAAATAGATTTTATTCAACTGTAATTTACTTTGTACCTGGTATCTCTTGACAAGGCACCACACACGAGACAGGAACTTCTCAAACCTTGGGTCGTCAATGCAGCTGTACCGATAGAGCAGCTCCTGCGACAGAAACCAACCAAGGAAAGAGCTTCAGAAATGACAAAGCAGCTACAAGAAAATAATTATTTTTCTCTCTCTCTCAGTTCAAAATGTTACATTTTTACACACAATTTTACATTTACATTCTTGTGTTCTAAATAAAATAAGGTCATTGGTCGCAAAAATATATTTTTTAGTCTTTAAAAAAAAAGATGCTGTTAAAGCCATATTTTGTCGAGGGTAACCTCCCAATAAGAGTGAACATGAACGTACCAGCTTGTTAAAATGCCCTCGGCTGACCTTCACCATCTCCCCTTTGAAGCGCAGGCAGGCGATTTCGTTCTCGAAGTGCAGCTCCACGCGGGGCTGCGGTGGCGAAGGGATTGACAGTCTGACGGGGTAGCAGTACACCAGCCGGTCCTGGACCGCTGTCGGCTCCGAGCTCTCCACTGGAAATGGAATAGAGTCTGCTCTTCATTTCCTCCTCTACTTGAAAACTGGCATGACCTTCATTTCAGGCTCAGTCACAGATAAATAATGCTCTCTGTTACGATGCTAGAAGTAGAATGGCCTCAGACCTTTCCACACACATTTTATCACCAAAACAACATGCATGAGAGAGAGACAGACTCAAGAGAGAGAAAAAGAAGATAGGGAGAAGAGAGAGATGAGAAAGAAGAGAAAGCGGAGATAGAGAGGAGAAAAGAGGAAAAAGAAATGAGAAAGGAAAGAGAAAGAGGAAAAACTGAAGGGACAAAAGAAAGAAATGAGAGACGAGAAAGAGAGAAGAAAAGAGAGGGAGGTGGAGAGAAATGAGAAAGAGGTAAAAAGAGGAAGGAGAAAAAGAGAGAGAGGACAAAGAGAGAAATGAGAGAGAGAGAAGAAAGACAGAGAAAAAAGAGAGGAGGCGATACAGAGATGAGAAAGACAGAAAAGAAAGAGAGTGAGAGAGAGAGAGAGGAGAAAAAAGGATGGAGAGAGAGGGAGGAGAGAAGAGAGAGAAAGATAGAAGAAAAAGAGAAGAGAAAGAGAGAATAATTGCTTAGCCCTACATTCTGTTCCTTCTCCAGTCAGTACTTCACACTCACAGAAGACGGGGAAAAGAGAGAAGTTCCATTCTTTCTCCAATCAGCACTTTACACTCCCAGCTACAACCCTGAGCCCTCAGTGTCGCCCTCTATCTGCAGGGACTGTGTGGACCAATTAAACGCTGTTGTTATGGGGCTTTACCTGCAATGCTGCAGTCCTTGAGCAGAGCGAGGTGAGTCTGCCGGATCCTGCGCGCGTATTCGGCTGAGATGTGGAAGATCTTGGAGCAGATGCCCTCGACGGAATCCTTAGCCACGGACGCCACGTGAGGCCCACACTGCTTCCTTAAGTGCTCCAGCCGATCCTGAGGGAACATCACAAGGGTTCATCAGCACACAAGCACTCAAGCTCAGGGAAACAGAGCGAGCACAGCTACCATGTAGTCCTCCTTGCTGGCGGAATGGTCTCGTCGTAACCAGTTCATCGTGTCCTCCACATTCCATTTCACAACCTTCCGACTGTCAGGAGTCGCGTTTCTAAACAAATGAGAGAGATTCTTTTCTTAAGGATATTTCAAAGATGCAAAAAAATCTATGATAACATTTGATTGCGTCAGTTCACCTGTTAACTTTGTTTAAACTGTTTAAAGTTGTCCAAGGTACTTTTGCCTGTTTTTGTTGTTAAATATATTACCTAAAAACCTATTTTATACACTTGTCTGGTATCATTCGTTTCAAACCAATCTCAACTGCGTAACTGGATGTTGTTTTGACAATCACATTTCATGATCTGCACCCAAATGTCACATATTTTGTCAAAGAACTGTTTATTATTCAGTGGAGTACATTCTAGAATAATTTACTGTTACAGGACTTTTTTTCTTTGTCAGGAGCAAGAAGTGGTTAAACTAGGGCTGGGCGATATATATATATATATATATATATATATATATATATATCACAATAATTTTATCATATCAGTGGATAGCGATAATTATCAGGATATTGTCAAATCTTTATTTCTGGTAAAAATAAAAAAAATTTGCTCTGGAGTGAACATTGTACAAACCTAATCATTAACTGAGCTGTTCAAAATTTTGTTTTATTGTGAAAACAAGACAAACATTAAATTAAAATAATTTCAAGGTTATATTTATATATAAATATGTTTATATTACTAAATAAATAAAATCAAAACTCGACAATTACACAAAGGCAGGATGTCTTACCTGGAGTCTATCATTTTCTTAGCCGCCTCTGCGTATTTAAACAGCAGCTTCCTGGCCTCCTCCTTGTACTTGATTCGAGAGAGCCTAGTGAGGGAGAAAGTCATTCTTTAGAGTGCACATTGAAAGTTTTCCTGATGGAATCTGGCCGGTGCGCACCTGATGGGGATGTCGTTCATGATCTCTCTGAACATGGACGGAGAGATGACCAGGTCGCACTCGCTGGGGAGTAGAGGATCCATGCCTTTATCCACCACCTTCCTCTCCAGGAGCCAGCGGTTGAAGGACTCACGCGGAGGCTCGATTCCTGAAACAATGATTCGTTATTTCTCTATCTGAGCAATCCTTGTATTATTCTTTCATTTGATTTTCAATTTAAAAACAAAGAAAGTAGGAATCAATTTGCATGTTTTTTTATCTTGCTTTTTATTTATTTATTTAAAAAAAAAAAGGAAAAACTATCCTTTTTTCATTATTCGATTCTGTTTTCAAAATGAAAAATCCAACAAAACTAATCATGAGTGCGCATCGCATTTTGATTTAGAATTTTCCTTATAGGGATGCTTAGCGTGACCCGGAAGTTCAATGACATCACAGACTGTCAATTGCAGGAGTGTGGATACTATTGACTGAAAATGAAATGAAAAAATTGACTGTAAAAACTGAAGCAAAACAAGAAATGGTGATGCTTGAGGAAAATGAGAATATAGTCAAAGTTTTATTTTACACTTGCCATGAGTTTGTAACAATCCACTATATATATATATATATATATATATATATATATATATATATATATATATATATATATATATATATATATATATATATATATTTACTTTATTTTTTTAATGTGGGTCGTTAAATCTTTTCATCCTGAAGATGATGCTAAAGAGAGAGAGCACTGAATCCAGTACCTGATAAAGAAGGCTGTTTAAACTGCTAGACTGACACTATAAAAAAAGGAAAATGTGGAGAAAATATTCATGAAGCGCATCTGAAAACGGCAGTCTGACTTGCAACAGGGACTAATGCAGAACGGCACCTCAATAAGGCAATGAGTGGAAACCTACTTTCTTCCTTCCTGGAGCTGTTCTTCCTGGAGAGTGCACTAACTTAGTACAGTCAGATTGATTCGGAATGAGCATAGTTAATCGCAGCACAAGACTTTGAAAACACTGGTGATTGAGGAGTGTACGCCTCAGTATAAGAGTTTGTTTAATGAATTTTTTTGACTCATGAAACCAGTGATTAAAATGTTCTTTCATTGGTGTTGCATTTTACACAAGTGTTAACAACAGTACAGAAACACGCAAGAGTTTTATTATTGCACTGTTGAAATGCATGAGTAACAACTATTTGATTGTTTAAATTTGGAGTCGACTGAAAAAAAGTTATAAACTCTGAAAAAAAAACCTGGAATATCCTTCAATGTTTTCAACTGTTAACTTGTGTTGTAAGAGAGGGCTTCAGTGCAGCGTTGTGTGTGTAGCATAGAGAGAGACATTCTGGATAACGTAGTTTTTAGTGACATGCGAGTAATGGCAGCTGAGTGAAAGCATACGCAAGGGCAAAAGAGAAGATTAAAAGGAAACGCTGTGATTAATGAGTGTCACCTGGGTCTTTGAAGTGAACTGAATAAACCAATTCAAGTATCGTGACAAGTGTGTGTCATCACTACACGGGAGAATGGATCCACATAACTTAAAAAAATCATTTATTCATGTTGTGCTGCTGGAACGAGCTGGTAATGGCAGAAACGTAATAGTCGTACTATACAGCGCTGTACTGAACTATTCTGTACTATGGAAAAGAGCCATTAAAGGATATAAGTGGAGGACCCTGAAGCCTCCTAAAAAAAGAGTTTTAAATCTCATTTTAATGTAAAGTTATTTCGGTTCTCTGTGTGTGCTGAAATTGGGGCAGAATTAATCAAAGTACCTGACGTGACTTCTGATTGTGCAAACACCAAACTATTTAATTCTATACTTAAAGGGATGGGTGGCCCTAAAACATTTGGGGGCCTGAGGCAGTTGCTGATTTAAAATGTATTTGGTCTACATGTACATATGTACATGTGCCATCTTAACAAAAGAGTTTTCGGTTTATTCTTGAAAAATGAAAAGAAGCTCTATTATCAACTTTTACTCTAGCATTTTATAATTTTTTCCTTCGCTACACCTGCTCAGACTGCGGCCTCTGTAACTAGGCCCAGAATGCATGAGTAATGGCAGCCGAGTGCAAGAGAGAAGATTAAAACGAAATGCTGTAATTAATGAGTGCCACCCAGGTATGTAAACCTCTGCCCAGTTCTGTAAACTGCTGAATAAACCAACTCAAGCATCGTAAGAAGTGTGTGTCTCGTCGCTACAAGAGCGAATGGATCGTTATGTAAACGTTATGTTTTCGTTATGCTAAAATAAAAAAATGTATTCATTTCTCCTTTTTTTTGTTTTTAAATGGAAAATCAAATGACGAATAGTACACGACTTGGGATCAATCTTTCGTGGGCAATCTCGGTTCGGAAGTACCCTCGCGCTGAGAGCAGAGCTCGTGGTAGTGCTGCCGGAGCTTGGTGGTGAGTTGAGCCCTCTGCAGCTCAATTTCGGGGTGAGGAGGCAGGTGATCCGCCGCTGGGGCGCGCTCGCGAATCACGGCGTTCGTCTGCACATCCAGATCCCAGTACACTCTGAAACGGATAAAAAGATAATAAATGTAAGGGAATAAAGATGAGTTTCGGAGCGGGAGCTGGACTCACATAGATGGCCTGTACGGTGCCGGAGCCGGGGTGCTGGTCTGCCCTGGTTTCTCTTCGGTGGAGTTCACCCAGGGTTTGACCCCAGGCGTACTGGGAGAGATGGGGACGGTTGGCGTGGTTGGAGTGACTGGAATCTCAACCTGAAAACAAAAATCACAGTAAATAGATTTTCTGGACATCATTTAAATAAAATTTTATGATTAAGTAATTTTAAAAAATTAATAAAATCACAAAATCTGAATATTTAGCGCCAATAAAAAAAGATTTTTAACCACATGCTGGAAAATAAATATTTTCAGGGTTTCATCAGGTTTTGTAAGGTTAAATTTAAGATCTGTATCGTTTCATATGATGCTTTACATACATTGTTCGAAACCCTAACCATCATTTTTATGTTGCTGAATATTTTACTAAACTCTGGCAAACCTAGTCGTCATTGATATATTTATTAACCTTTAGGAACATTTTTTTTAAACTCTGGCAACTTTTACAATTTTTCACTTTCACAATTTTGAGAGTATGTGAGCCTTTTCTCAAACTCTAGCAACCCTAACCATCACTTTTCATACTTTTAGTATATGAGCACTGCTAAACAAAATCATTTTTATGTTTTTGAGCATTTATGCACATTTTCTTAAACACTGGCCCTAACCATTTTTATATTATTGTTAAGCATTTAAGTGCATTTTCTCATTCTCCGGCAACCTCAAGCAACAACAACAAAAAAACACATCAGATGAGCTTTACATGAACATCAGAAAAATAAGAGCTGTGGGCAATTCTTTCAGGCCTTCAACAGTGAATTTAAAACTTAGGGCTTACAATTTGTCCTTTTAATTTTTAGACTATTTAAGACCCAGAAGAAACACTGATTTTTTTTCCTTAATAAAAGCTTGTCAGTTTTTCACACCTTTGGCCTCTTGAAGCTGTTTGGGCCGGTTTGGACAGCATCCTCCGATGGATGTCTCTTTCGCTGGCCATTTCCCAGCCCAGCATCGCTCACTGCCTCACCAGACACCGGCGCCGCGTTCAACCCCAGAGGATCAGACTGAAAACATCAATCATTAATAACAAACAGGGTTACAACAACAAACTATCTGAACAGAGGTCTGTGAGCTGAAGATTTCTCTCATGTTTTTGTGTTGTTCCTCAACAAAAATACGCCTCGAGTCATATTCAGATCGTTTCATGTTTGTGTAATCATGTTTTCTTATTCTGACAATGACTCAATGCAATTGCGCTTCCTTCAATTACCCAGAAGTAGATGAGAAAACCCTCCGCAATGGTTCACCATCATCCTATGCAGCTGACTTGATGAATATGTGCACAAAAACATGCCAAATGTGAATAAAAGCAGTTTTTCTTATGGTTGAAGCCTGAACTTACGATGACATCATGCTGCCCCAGGACAGGCATCTCCCAGAGCGACTGGTTGGTAAAGCGGTTGAAGTAGTATGGCCGGTTCTCACGTTTGCTCCAGCACTTGGACCATCCAGCCTGGACCAGCTCATCTGCAGAAAAAAACATCATTAAGGGCACGGTTCTGGTTCTGAAGGAGTCGTTAGGAGCAGTACATAACGTCCTGCAGGTGTTTCTTCCAACACGCACCACAAGCTCCAGAGAAGCCAAGAAGAGCAACATCAAGAGCGTTTCACTAGGAGAGAAGCTAAACTGGACTGGGCTGCAGCCGTAAAAGACTGAAGTTGCAAACCGTTGGCATAGAAGATCCCTGCTGATTTACATTTAAAAAGGAATAATAATAATACAGATTAAAAGGCAAAAGTCATTTTTGGGGTTTCAGTAACTTGTCCATTTCAAATGTCCAAAAAAAATAATTAAAAATAAACTTCAAATTAAAAATGTATAAAAATATAAATCAATGCATAAAAACATTTGATTGCAACGAAATTGATTAATATCACACTTTTGATGGAAAAGCAAATTAATTTAAAAATAAAATATTTTAAATAAAAATAAACGGCAACTAACGATTATTTTGATAATCGATTAGTTGGCTGATTTTTTTTTAAATAATTGATTAATTGGATAAAACTAAATACTTTTAGGTTATTTGATGTTATATTGTGAACTATATAAAACCATTAAATCAGGGTATTATTTATGTGTAGAAGTAAACAAAAAAAAATGCAAAAACCACAAAGAGTTGAATGACATTTAATTCTGAAATTTTAAACCTTAAATAAAAAACAAAGTTTGTTCTTGTCCTTGAGTAAAACACTTGTTAAACAATTTATTTTGAAAACAGATTTGGTAGCCAACAAGTTAACTTTGTTGTGGGCAATAAATAAAAACCAATAAAAGAAAACCTAATAGTCTTTATTAACATTAAAGGAAATAATCATTTTAATTGGTGTTCAAATTATTACTTGCGTTCACTGAAAACTTCAACAATTACTAAATGTAATATTCTACTGTTATTGGCACTGTTTAATTTAAGCTAATTTAAAGTAGCACCATTTAACTAATCCTTATTTCTCATGAGGTGATGCTAGCGAGATGCAAGTGAACTAGTGAAGTGAATGAGCTTCTTGCACAATTACTTCTGCGTTCTGTCTAGAACAGTGCAGGTTCTTACGGTTATAGTAAAGTCAATGGCCACAGCTTTGCTTTACTCTTGGTCTTCACAGGAACTTCCAAAAAAAAAAAATCCTTTTTAGAGACTGGAGAAATGTATTACACAGATCTGTTTCTGCTCGTGCAAATCAAATATCGTGATTATCAAAAATACATGCTCCTTTTAAGGCACGGATTTGCCGCTATAGGAGACGGCCGAGGAAGCTCCTGCAAAAAGTCAATCCTAAAAAATACCTTTTTGCAATCTCTGAAGAAGGATTATTTCTGCTCAAACAGCTTTGTAGCTCGTTTGCTATGTTACACAAAATCACAAAGACCTCACATGTTTATGACCAGCGCTTATGTCTCGAGATATTGAGCCAGGAAAAGCAAATCTGTGGATCAGTGTACAACTTTACTAAATAAGTAAAAAATACAGTTTTCAAGTTCACTGCTGAAATTTTAGCTAGCTTTTGCATAAACGATGTACATCGTTAACACTAATTTATGGAAATTCTTGCAGAGAGCGAGTACAAAACACAGCTATTTAAACAAACAGTTTCAACAAACACACTTAAAGAATACAAACATTACAAGATGAAGCAATAACCCTACTAATGTTTCGGCATTCGAAATAACAACGTGTTTTCATTTAAGGTGTTCGTGCAATTGTCCACGTGTTGAGCACGTTCTGGAACTGAGGTCTTGCACCAACAAAAAAATATCGTATTTTTTCCAACTCTTTCCTCAGCCATAATTCAACATCACAGATTTAATGTTACATTTTATTTCAAATATAAAAGGAACTAAATTGAGGAATGCTTAAAACCTGATGGCTCACGTGTTTCTGATCAGCAGAAACAGTTCTGATAAAGCACCCTCACCTGGCAGCTCTTGGGTGGGCTTGCTGGTGGAGGGCGAGAGCGCCGCCCCCTGTGTGGTGGAGCCGGTGGGCGACATGACCAACGACGAGTCTGCCTTCACAGTTCCATGGTTTTCACTTGTCATAGCTCCTCATTTGTCCTGTCTATACAAAGAAAACACAAAACGCACTCATCACTGCTGACCTATGCTCTCCTAAATCCTGTCTGAATAATGGATTCTGATTGGCTGGTTAAAATTTTAGTAACTGTACATGTAGTCCAGGACGATTTTTCACTAATTGCATCATTGTAACAGACAGTAACGCCACGGCATTTAAAGAGCTCAGAACGTCACTACCGCATAGCTGTGTGGCAGCAAAGACTCTGCCCAGCAGGTTGCACAACTTTAAAAAAATATATCAAGCTCTAAATATTAGGCCTGTGTGAAATATTGTATTGATAGTGCAACCTCAAGTATATATACAAGTTGTACCAAATTACCTCCTCTTCCGCTCTAGTAGATGTCCCCATCAACAAAACGCTAAGCAGTACGGCATCAGAAGTAAGAGTGAGAATGGCAGATAATAAAAGTGCCTCCAGCTTTTAAAGCGGACGTGTGAATGCACTTTGGCTTTAAAAATATAAGAGGGGAGTCCTGAAATAGACAAAACAAATGTAATTTGTAAGCTTTGCAAATCTATGTTAAAATATTTCATAAACAGCACGTTAACCTGGTTGCTGAAATGGCATCCTCTATCAACCCAACCCTAGTGGCATATACATTTTTAATAACAATATGCACTTAATCCATTTCAGGGAGTTCTCTGTTCAATTACACTGTGCAGTTCTAATGAATTGGAATGGATGGAAAATATATTGGAATTTGAATTCGTCTGCCGACTTAATAAAGTTGTCAATATAATGTGACACGTATACTAATACAAACTATTGCAATAAATCACATTATGTATTATATCGCAGTATATCGTGATGAATTGTATCGTGACCTATTGATTGTGATATGTATCATATTAAGAGGTCCAAACGGTAGCAGGTTTCACACTAATGAACACCAAAGCCCCAAAAAAGAAAAAATCTAGCTTTAAAACAAGATTTCGGTGAACACATGCCCTCACCTCTCCAACCGGTGCTTGGTTGGCATGTCACGTGATGCGCTACCACAGCACAAAGTTAAATTCAGCTGAAGTTTTGTTGGAATGGAATCTGAAATTTTACTGCATAGGTAAGAACTCCAGTTCAGCACCATCATATGAGATCCCATTCAAATGAATGGAGCTGATTTCTTGTGTGATCGTGGCATAAGAGTTGATCACTCAATACAAGAGCTAAATCTACAGTAATAATCCCTCACCCACTCAACTTGGATTAACGGCTTCTTTTATGGGATTGTTTTACAATAAAAGCAATTTGTCACAAACACTGATGATAAATGTACTCATTAAAATGATTTCCTAAAGATCATTAAATATGAAATGAATGATGAAAATATGAAAATTCAGTTCTGCTTTTACATAAATGATTAAACAATACACTGCAAGACAAAAAAAAAATTGGAATTTGAATTTTGAACAACAAACAGATGCATCACAATATTTTATATCGGTCGATTATCACGATATTGAGGAATCTTTATTTTTGGTACAAAATAAAACCTTTTTTTTTGCTCTGGATGGAAACATGTAAAACCTGATAATTAACTAAAGTTTTAACTATTTTTTATTAGCAAAACAAGGCAAACATTTTGTTGTATAATAATTTTTTTATAAAAATAATTTTGTTTCAGATAAATTGTCATAAAAAGGTATTCATAACCTGTAAAAATAGCACAAATAACAGACATTGAGTAACTATTTATTGCATTTTTTATTAAAGAGTTAATGCTATTGATTAAGACTCAGTGAAACATATTGAACAATGTTTCTATTTATTAAATCCATTATTTCTCCACTTCCAGCTGAACACACTCACTCTCTCTCTCTCTCTCTCTCTCTCTCTCTCTCTCTCTCTCTCTCTGAGCTCAAGAGAAGATGCTGCTGTTGTAATAAACTTATAAAAAAATCTATGTTTAGACTTTACATAAATCTCTTTTAGATGACTTTTAAAAGCAGCTTCAGAGCAGAAGATAAACAGTGTATAAACAGTGTTGTAAGTGTTTTGTAATCCAATGCGTTTAATTATGACATAAAAAGGTCTTAAAACAAATTTGAAAATGCAAAAAATATATATTTTCAGGATTAAAACTCGAAATTATTTTCTCTGTGTCACTGACCACTAACAAGTAAAAATTAAATAATTAAATACAAATATATATATATATATATATATATATATATATAAATTGCAGTTGAGTGTCACTCAACTCACTACATTGGATATTATTCCAAAGTTTAATAGAAACAATCACATATATTGTAAAACACCCCGACAGGTACGTATTGTTCCAATATTTTATCTTCTATATTTTATCTTCTAAATATTTTGGGAACAACTCTTGTGAATAAACCTTGCCTTTTCCAACCAAAACAAATAACATTTGCAAATAACATTATTGTTGTTTTTACAGAAATTACGTTCAATTTGTCAGCATTCTAGAACCTCGGCAAACTGAAAGTAAAACGTACAATTTCCATTCACATGTACTAACATACATATGTATTTATATGAAGATACATACGATTTAATTTGAACCTGATAAAATCACAACAAATCGGTTTTGATCATGTTTATGTTAGCTTAAAACATGCTAGTGATTGTGAAGCGTTTAAAACATCTGAACCACGGCATCGTGATAGTTGTGCGGTTTAGAAAAAGGAAGATCAATAATAGTTTTTTTTCCACCTGAATGTGTTTATTACGTTTATTAGAAATAATAAAAGCAAAATGAGCGCAAATGAGCGAAAGAAGGACACGCATGCGCCTGCTACACCGCCCACAACAAACCGGGAGAGGAGGAGAAAAACATCCAACAAAGACCGTCAGCAGCGTTCAGCTCCGTGCTGCGTAGAACAGGCAAAATAACATTAAATAGCTCATCAGACGGCTTCATTTGGGGATAGAAAGGTTAAGGGTGTGCAGGGGAGTCATTCGAGTGTGATACGATGTTAAATTGATGACTTTAACCCCCGACAATCTTCGAGTGATTCGAGCAAAAAATTTAGGCGCGCAGTTTTTCGATTGACAAGATGGCGCGCGCTCTCGGAGACCAGGCGCCGCGTTATAAACCTTGTTTCTTCAGTGTATTTCGCACGTTTGCGGGCGCCGTAGGGATATTTGGGTGCCTCGTGCATTCCGCCAAACGCTTATCGCGCTAGCGCAGCTCTTCAATGGCTGAATCGCTTACCTTTGAGAGGTTTTATCGGAGTCCTCAATAGGCTTTGCGCTATACGGTTCGGACCCGCCTCCGCCTCTCCCTCCCCACCGACTCCGCCATCTTGTATCGGGGACTCGGACGCGGTCATTGCGCATGCGCGGGTTTCGGTACTATCCACGGTGGAAGTTGACAAGCTTCAGCGGCCATTTGCAGTGCGGCAGGAACCGTCAGTCAAACAAATAATGCCGTATATATTGTGAAAGTTTTTCACATGTTGGTGAGAATATGGCCAAATAAATATCTCTTCAAATGTAATGTTTTAGCCCTCATTCTTTTGTTTAGCCGTTCAGGTTAGCAAATCATAGATTACTAGCCTATGTTTTTGTCCTGTACATATTTCGCAAATATTTTAGCAATTGAAGCGATGCTTGATTACACAATAAAAAGATATTTAATTTAATAATTATACATTTCTTAGTAAATGTAGGAACTAACGTAGAAATTGTTTTCCGATTACTTGAACTTGGGGTAAGTAAAGAAATATACAAGTTGCCTTTTGTAGTTTTTCAACATATTGTGAAAGTGATCAGTCAATTTCACTGTATAAAAAAATTACATTAATGTACAATGGCTAAAGTCTTGTTTCGTGACAGCAGCTGTTTCAGTATAGTGATTAACAAACAAAATAAGTTTAGGTAAAACAATATATAGTTGTTTGAATTCGATAAATTAAAGAGAAATGTAAAAATCTGACAACTTCAACTATGTTTAAATTATAAAGTGAAATAAAAGTAACCTTTAAGTGTAATAACATTAAAGGAACTGGTAAATAATTCCAAGCAAAAAAAAAAAAAGAATTTAAAACGCAGCATAAAGCGAAATATAACTCCAAATTGTGTTCTTCACTCTCTTGTTCTGCCGAACTGGATGTTTCAGGAGAATTGTAACACATTTTTGCATCTGCTGTTTTGGGCCTGCTCATAAAGTTGAATTAATTACAGGAAAATGCTTTGCATTAAGCAGACTTCTTGAAAGTTGGGGTGAACATGCCTACAGTCTCTCTGATTAAATAGAGCAGTTTGCTTCTTATTCTGGTTATAATGAGGAATTTCAGGTGTCACGTTCTTTTGGTTCAGGCTAGCAAAACACGGGTTAGACTCTAATATTATAATTGTTTGCTTTGTCTGATATGGTTTTTGTACAGATTGTATCTATTGAAAATATGCTATATTACTCAATGAAACATTTTTAATCAAATGTTTTAAATGCGTGAGTAAACAGAGACAGTAATTGAATACAGATGCACTTTTTAGTTTTTTATTCTTTATTAAAGATGTATCAGATAAGCAAGTCTTTTAGACATTTCTCTCATGTTTTAATGTCATTCCTCACCAAAAACCTCCTTGAGTCATGTTCCGATCGGTTCATGTTTGTGTAATCCTAATTTCTTTTTCAAAGAGCTCAAAACAGCTTGTTGGCCGTAGCCATGCCCATGGATGGAAGCCCCTCCCACCAGCCAATTTGATGAAGCGCTAATGCAGCTCATCTCAATGAGGAACGTACAGACTGGGGGGCCTTTCAGATGGGGAACATTTAGAATGTTCTGTTACCGACAACGTTTGCTCCCTTTTCTCAATCCCCCACAGTTTTACGTTCACACAATATTTTTCCAATCTATTTTGGAGATGCTTACGTACATACGTCACCAGAAACATGTAGCGTGGACGGTGGAAGAAGAAAAGACGAAACTTCGAGTGCAGACAACTTCCTCTTTTGATCCACATGTTCACCTCTGGAAGTGCTTTCAGAAACAGTTCACGAAAACAAAAAAATGGCTTACACATGCTACAATGAACCGTTACCTGAACCAAGTTTTTTTGGAAATGGAATACAGATGACAGTATGAAAGGCCCCTGCCACTGAAGAGAACTGATAAACTCGATAAACAATAAAAAGAAAGACTGTTTTTGGATGAATTTTTTTTTGGCAGCAAAAGATGAATGTATTGGTAGGAAATAGGTGGATTTTCTGTGTAAAACCCAACAGGGGACATGTTGCTTGTTTTGAGGAGCAAAACCATTTGAGGAGATTGAAAGACATTGTTTAGGATAAATACTGCCTTCTGAAGTTCATTAAGGGTGCAGTGATTGTCTTGAGGGGGAAATATTTATTATCAATCATTTAACAGAGAATAATTTGACACCTTTAAGAGTTGTGTTCTTTTGCTCCTAATGTATTTTAATATTAACAGATAAAAACAATAAAAAAACTTTATATATTGTACATTTTCCCATTGATGGGTTGTGGCTTAAAGGGCACCTGCTGCGTAAAACAAATGCCAATAGAGTTTTTGGTTCATTCCGCTGTGGCGACCGCGAAAGGTAAAAAGCAGACGAGATGATGGATATATATTGTAAACAGTGTTTAATGATTTGTTTTTAGGCCCGTAATGGCTTTTTTGCACTCTCTCAATGTTTTACTGTGTAAATATTCATTGCTAGACCAGCGTCCCTGAAACAACAGATGCATTCATGATCTCTCCCGTGATTGGTGGCTGTGTTTGTTTAATAATGCTTTAAGCTTCTCTCTGATTGTTACCAATTTCTTGCATCATAGGATTCTGTGAAGCCTTGTAACATAAGCTTCTGAGAACTCGAGGACTAATTTAGGGTTTGGTCTACACAAATTACAGGGGGAGAGAGGAGTCTTTGTGGTTACCAAATTTCTCTTTTATCTGGAAATAAAGGCACCGTGCATGAAGCACAGGGGTGCTGAGCAGAAATCGGGGTATTTTCTAGCGTAGAAACATTCAGGTTTGGACTTTTAGCTCTTAATTGATGAGTCACATGACCTGCAGCAGAGAGAACACCCTTTTTCTCTTATAGGGTAACTCACAGGGACCAGATGCTGAAAGAATAAGGGCTCCGCAGAAAGAACATCTGAATCTCCTCCAGTACAATTTTCTGGAGAGCTTGCACCCGGAAGAAAGGGCTCCTCTGTGAGTATCTGCTGTTGTGAAAGGAGGCACAGAGGTGTTTGGGGAATTATTTCGGAATAAAGTTACACTTTGAGACTTCTCTAAAAGGGGAATGGATGCAGCTGTGGAGGTAGGAGCAAAAAAATTAAGGATAGAGAACTTTATTTTGAGGAAAACACTCCAACTCAGAGTTAAAATCCAGGTGTTGATGTAAATTAACCAAGCTGACGGTTATGTTAACTCTGTGATTAATAGAACTGTAAACATGTGGAGCTGGTGGTTGCTCTTAAGTGCTTGGAATGCTGGTGCACAGTATTTAAAATCTAAACATGACATTTAAAAAAAGAGTGTTTCTTTACAAAAGAGTGTAACTTTACAAAATAAAGAAATTTTTGGGTAAAAATGTGAAACTGGGAGGGAGATTATTCATCTTTCTGTACTTTTTAACTGCAGGAAGGTGAAAGCGCACTCTGTCAGAGTTAAAATGCAGGCACTGTTTTAAAATAAAACCCAATCCTTGACTCACTGAAACGCTGAAAGTGTTAGATCTATTTGTACGGAATTAAGGATTTCCATGTCCTTACTGTCATTTTTAAATTTTATTTAATGCTGGGCTAGGTTTGGCACTTCTTGGGAAGCTCTGCTTTGTCCTTTGCCCCAGATACGGTTTAATGCTGGTTGGGTGGTGTAAAAGAGAAACCTTGTCATTGGTTTGTTGTTTATGAAGGTTTTCTTTAAAACGTGTCTCATTTTTAACTCAGTGCTGGTCACTTTTTGCACCAGTTAGCCTAACATTTGTGAAAGAAGTATGTATTTCAAATGTTTGTCCACAGAAGTGCTCTATAATAAAACCTAGAGCGTTAAATCGGTTTTAAATCTATTTGGTCTTTTTCTATATTAAAACCCTTTATCTTTCCACTAAACCAAATGGTTGAGCATATCTCGAGTTACTGTGTTTTATTGAGCTTTTTTATTAACAGGGTAAAAAAATATTCTAAGTCGAATGAAAAGCTGAAATACTCTTAAGTGTATATATATATTATTTATAAAACTTGGTGTTAGAGTTGTTTACGGGGGATCTTCACATATGTGTATGGTGTTTTTACCATAAAATGCTATCTGAAAGCTCTTGGTAGTCACTAATAATTAAAAAATTATGGGATGTGGAGAAAAAAAAGCAATGATATTAGGAGCTAAGAAATAAATTTCTTATGTCAAAATGTTCCATTGCCTTTTTCCTGGTGTTGCATGTTAAAGGTTTAATAAACCCTAAGCTTTTCAACTCAAACTTTTAAACAAGAAGAACAAAAAACAAGGAGTTGTAGGTTATATTTAATGAAATACACAGATTTAAAACAAAGTACGAGGTTTTGGTGAAATGTTTGCAGTTTGGATAATCAGTTTGAGTGTTATTTGAACTCTTCACAATGAATTCGGTCTTATTCTGGACAGAGTTAATTTTACTCTCATTATTTAAAAATGCTGATTTGAAGGTTGAACTGATTTTAACCCCCTTTTAAATGTTTGATCATCAATATTTACCCCCTCTAGACTGTCACTGCACAGTTAATAACCTTCAGAAGGCAGTATTTAATTGTAGGCGTCTTTGAATCATCCCAAATTGTTGAGCTTATTCCCCTATTGCTCAAATTGTCCCTGTTATTGACAACTGTAGACTTATGAGTTCATGGAAAACTTAATTCTTAAAGTCTTGATGCACTTCAGTAAGGCTATCCACAGATTCAAATATTTTCTTTCCCGGCTCAATAACTTTAGGTATAAGTGTTTAAAATAAACATGTGATAGCTCTTTGCGTTCTATGTAACATAAGACCAAGTTACACAGCTTTTTTAGTAAAAATGTTACTTTCTCTGCATTCGCAGAAATGTATTGCTGTCTCTGAAGCAGAGAAGAGAGCAACTGCAAAAAGCCGAACCCAAAAACACAACTTCACTCTAAAGGTCACATGACACTCTAAAGGTCACAACACATGACACATCTGACCGAACCAAAAAAAGTTTATTTCCGCTATATCGGGTTGGTTTTTCACAAGAAGAACTACCAATAAAAGCTGCTCTTTAGTGGAACATGAAAGAGCAGCTGGTTGGTGCTTGACACATCATCAATCTCACCACAGAAAACAGAGAAGAAGAACAGCAAGATTAAGAAAAGTAATCCTGAAAGAGAAGATAAACATTAACACAATTTACTCTACTCTGTCTCATATTTCTCAGACACACCCAAAACTGGCTTTTCGCTGTCTAGTGTGAGGAAAATTTGTAACATTAACACATGAACTTCATGAAACACGTGTTTACACACTTCCTCTCATCCCTGAAAGCTTGTATGACTGACTTAATATCTTCTGCATCTCACAGTCGGAGAGTAAACTTTGACGTGGTTCTTGCGTAATGCGTAGTGTTTGGGGGTACGTTGACCTCGAGAAGCACTCTTCTGTTTGTGAACTATAGTAACCACTCTCTTGCTTCTCAAAGCAAACTTCACCTTTTGTGCAAAAACTAATGAAGCCAGAAGGCGTTCAGAGGATAACTTCTTTTCCTGAGACCCAAACACTGATGATTATCACTTCAGATTATAACAAACAATACATGCATACATACATACTGTGTCCTGAAAAAACACATTTAAACTCAATAAAAGAGTTTGGTTGTCAGTGCATTAGCTCACTTCCCATGTATCTGAATGCTCAGCTGCAGGTTTTGGATGCATTAGTGAAACCTCTCGCTCGCCCCGGAGCATCTTTCTTCTTTGTAGCGAGAAATCAGCCAAACTCTGGGGTCAACGACCTCCAGAAGCCCTTTTGTGGGACAGTTTGTTTTGGTCCTGTTTGTTCCTGTTGGACTGAAGACAGCTGCACAGACGCAGAGTGACCTCGTTTCAGCTGCATATCTGTGTTTTTCTGGTTATGTTGTATTAAAAAACATTACGAGTTTAGCTTTCACATTACTCTTTCCCAAAAAATAGGCTGATGAATGTTTACATGGCTATGTACCTCCAGAGAATAACATATAGGGTCTACAATTTTGGGGTTCAAAGCATTAAAAAAAAAACTGCATGCTATCCCTAAACTGTCCACAGGGGGCTCATATTCTTATCAACATAACACAACGCTGTATCTTTACCCGTTTCAGTTAAAATAATGGAATATTTGGTGCTATTGTGAGATTACAACAGCTAAACTGTCCAGTCTTGTCTGCGAATAAAGCCAGGAATGATGTGTCAATACTGTCCACCGGGGATGCACCTCATGGTGTGAGCAAGCTCTCATTCAGTGTTAAAATCACCTATAGCACCTTAAAATAATGCTAGGATGTTGAGAATCTAGTGTTGGGGCATGGGACACCCCCTTTCTTCTCTCCCTCTCTCTCTCTATCGCTCTCTCTCTCTCTCTCCCCTCCTCTGTTATAAACACTCGGTCAGAGAGCTTTCACACTCAGATTCTCACTGCTGCTGAAACAAGAGATAGAAGAAGCCCATCAAAAGGAAGAACTTCATCCCTCTCTCTCCCTATCTATCTTCTCTCTCATCCTTCTCTTCTCTCTTCTCTCTCTCTCTCGGTCTCTCTCTTTCTCTCTATCGGTCTTTCTCTCTATCAGCATTTCTTGCAACTTCTAACATTCCATGAAAATGTACATTTTTAGTAATTTGCTTTAATAAAAAACTTTTGTAAATTGCATGAAGCCTGAATTGTAAAAAATATTTTTGTGTTTCTCCTACCCTTCCCTCGCTCTTTTTTACATTTTACATTTAATCTTTTTCTGCTCTGGAGAAATATCGACCTTTTTGTGGTAAACGTATGTTTTCTCCAGGGTTCCTGGAGCTGGTTCACACTAGATCCATTGTACAATATGTTAACAAAGGGTCAGATGATTTTATTAAACTGTTGTTAGTGTTCTTATTAGCAGTAAGTTAGTGACTGGTGTGAGGAAGTGCTTTTGTTTTTTTTTACTGTGAATTAATTAACCTGTAAAATGCTTGAAATCTGGTTAGTAAAAATTGCTACAAAATGTTTTTTTTTTGCAGGGTTTTAAGTAGAATTAAATGTAAATTATTATTGATCCATGCAACAACAAAACAAATGTATTATTATATTATAGTTTATATATATATTTTTAAAAATAAAAATGTGATTATTTTTGCAAAAAGTAAAAAAATATTTATTTTTATGGTTGCCTACAATAAAAAAAACTTTTAAATTACACTTTTTTTCACACTGTACATATAATTCAAGAACAGCTTTCTCTTTTATCTTATTTAAAAACCTGTGTTGGAGAAAAGTAAAAATCTCAAACTGATTTGATTTAAATTAAACAAGAAAAAAGAGTGAATACTGAATCTGAAGCAGTTTAAAAATCTATTAAATTGAGTTTACGAATCATTAAAGCGATGATAGCTCCTTTACCTGGTGGATCCGATGTTTGATTCTGTTATTACGTTCAGTCCAGAGAATGTAATGACACATTTTTAAAATTCCTGAAATTTTTTTTGTGCAATGTTGAACACCCTGAATTGAATATTTCAGCTGTTCTTCTTACACTTCAGATCAAGATTAAGAAAATACCATTAAAACACACACACAAACACGCACACACGCATGCACACACCTCTCACTGCGGCCCTCTCTTGATTAAAACTGATATTGACTCTTGGGATTTAACATTTCAATGGAACAAAGCACTCACAGTGAAAAGAACAGGCTTTAAAAGAGTCTCCGCCTGCTGTTCTCTGAGATGCAAAATACAGCAGGTGGAAAGCTCTTCCTTGTGCTAAATGATAATGCATTATGATGTAAAAAGTGCTGAAGCACGTGCTCCACACACCCAGACGAATTGAAATTCACTTGGTCTTGGAGAGGGACACATCTTAAGCCCTGGAGTTCAGTATAAAGATTAGATCCACTGGCCCTCCCCGTCTCCGACTTCTGGGGATTTTTTACATTACATTACATTTTTACTGTTTAGAAATGTTATGTTTATAAAAGACAAATTATACAAGTCTGGGTTGACTCTACAGTGGATTTTGGTAGAGAATTAATCAAAGTCACATAATTTGATAAGATTAAATGGACGACTTTTGAGACTTTTTAAAAGACAGTTTAAGGCATATTTAAAACCTATATCATAAAATCAAAAACACAAACAAAACTTCTTTGCATAAAAACATTACGCTTCAGATACATTGTTTGAATCCCTAACCATCACATTAATGTTTTTGAACATTTATGATGGTTTTCTCCAACTCTGGCAACCCTAACCATCACTTGCATTTTCTCAAACCCTATTTATAATACATTTGTTCAATGTATTAAATATGCGGCTGTTCTCAAACTATGGCACTTCTAATCATCACATTATAATATAATTTTTAGTATTTAAGAGCATTTTCTGAGCATGTTTAATGATTTACAAAAGTTTTCTCAAACTCTGGCAAAGCTAACTATCTTTTATCTTTTTGAACATTTTTGCACATGTTCTAAGGCAACCTATGGCAACCCAAACTATCCTTTATTTATTTATTTATGGCATGAAGAAAAATGTTCTCCAACAACAACCAACAACAACAAAAAAAAAACATATAAGATGAGTTTTACATGGACATCAGAGAAATAAGGCCTGTGAAAGACCTAGAACAGTGAATATTTGGACTTTTTGAGACAAAAACATGAGTATATGAAGCCAGGTGTGGCCAGCTGTTAATCTTTGCTGCGCCACATCCTGGAGATCATGTTTGAGTGTCAAACAAAGTCAGGATTTTTCAAACACTCTCAATTTCAAACACACTAAACCAAGCTGAAAAAGCAAATATCTTTCTTAGCATGTATATCTAATTCACTTTGTAATGTAACGCTCTATATAACAGTATTAATAAGACCTTGTTGTCCAGACTAAATACAAAAATGTTTCTACAATTTCTTATCCATTCCAACAGGAGTTACCAAAATTGAGAAGCTATCTTTAACACTAGCATGGGTAGGGTAGGATGATGGATGGGGTATCCGCTAATCTTTATCTGTTACTTTCTGAGGTGATCTTTTGGATGTAATTTCTGTTTATTTTCCTTTAAATTTAAATGTTCAGCACCGTGGGCAATCAACTGGTTGTGGTGTGTGCACTTTTATAAACAAACTTGACTTGACTACGCTTTGAGTGGATTTTTTAACAAAGCTATTACAAACCTTAAAGTGAGACAGAATCATAATCATAAACAGATTTTAAAGTTTGGATCACAAACTTTATTTTGGCTTGAGAAAGCAATCTTTAAAAGTTTTATAAAGTTTTAGCCTGTTGAGAAAAGTTCGAAGCTTGACATTGTTTAATGCATTAGCATGAGATAGAGTTCTGTGAAGGTTGCTGGGGCAAACAGTTTGGTTGCTATGGAGAAGTCAGTTACATCCTCTAATGTTTCGATTCTCAATATGAGTTATATTAACCAACCCCAGTGTCTTTAATGTTTTCTTAAGCTGATAGTTACTTTTGACCCCCTCTAGAGCCTAGGGAGTCAAATACTTTTACAACTTCCTCAGCATGTTATTGCTCAGACTGGTAATTTGAAGTTTCCACGAGATTCTCAGTCTGAGCTACAGCTTGACAAAGTTTGACCCCATGTTAAGTCAATAGGAAAAAATCCCAGCATTCTTAGCAATTACCCAGAATCCTTTAGTGGTACCAGTATGAAGAGATATGGCAACTCGAATGAGACCAGTTTGAACAGTTTGAAGTGTGTAGCTTAAAGCACCTCGGAGGAGATGCAGTTAAAATTGTGTCACATTTTTCTCAAAAATTATTTTTTAAGATTTTAGAGCTGTAAATGATCTCTC
Source organism: Danionella dracula (assembly GCA_900490495.1). Classification (NCBI taxonomy): domain Eukaryota; kingdom Metazoa; phylum Chordata; class Actinopteri; order Cypriniformes; family Danionidae; genus Danionella; species Danionella dracula. The sequence goes on along the minus strand of UELW01000345.1, from coordinate 1,233,554 downwards.
TGTGATGTTTCTCAGGTCTGCTGATCATGGTTCTCCTGCGCGTCTGCATCCTCCTTTTGTTTCCTCTCAGCATCACGATGAGCTCTACGGTGCCTCCTGGATGCAAGATTCGCATCACCGCAAGAGGACTCGAGATGTGTAAGATTTCTAATTAAACTGATCACAGATTGCCCATTCAATCAAACCCCTCTCTAACGCTCTCCATGTGATGATTCCAGTGAAGGCAGAGACTAAGAAGTTTGTGGAGGAGGAGCTGAGTAACATTACCATGCCAGAGATGAAAGGAGATGAGGGCCGTTTCAAGTACACCATTAACAAGTGCGCTTTTACTGACATACTCCTTCTTTCCTTCCTTCCCTTTCTGTCCTTCCTTTCCTTTCCTTTCCTTTAGTTTCTTTTCCTCTTTCTTACTTCCTTCCTTTTTCTTTCATCATTCCCGTCCATACCTCCTTCTGTTCTTTTCCTTCCTTCCTTTCCCATCCATACTTCCTTACATCATTTTCCTTCATTACTTCCTTCTTCTTCTTTCCTTCCTTCCTTCCTTTCCAATCAACCCATCCATTCATCCTTCATAGTTTCCATCTGTCCTTCCCTTTCCTTTCTTCCTTTACTGTCCATTCTTCCTTCCTTCCCTCCTTTTTCTTTCTCTCCTATCTTTTCTATCCATCCATCCATACATCCATCCATCCATGCATACATCCTTCCTTCCTTTTCCTTCCTTCCTTTCCTGCCCATGCTTCCCTAATTTTCTTCCTTCCTTCTTTCCTTCCTTTCTTTTCTGTCCTTCCTTTATTTTCCATCAATTGTTCTTTCTTCTTTTTCCTTTTCTGTCCATGCTTCCTTCATTTCCCTTCCTTCCTTTCCCATCCATCCTTTCTTCCTTCCTTCCTTCCTTCCTTTTGCATCCATTCATTCTTCTTTCCTTAATTAATTACGATAAATTCCATCTTTAATGGTACATTAATGTTTGAATGATGAATTATATGTGGAGAAGAAATATTGACCAAATTAAAATCTAATATGATGAGAAAATAGTTGTTTTTAAATCATTCAGATGTTTAATTTTATTGATTTAACTTTTTCCCTGAAAAGTTTTTTTCCAATTATTATCCAATATAACATTGTTTTACACTATTTTGAATGTGGTGCAAATGTGAATACTTATCTTTTATAGTTCAGATGGCTTTCCTCAGAATTTTTACAAAAATGTAATTTTGTAAGCCAGTTGGCAGAAGTGATCGGAAAGTAGAGAGTAACGATAGACTCACAACTCTGAATTGACCCTGAATTGAGTTAGTCTTGTTCTGTGTACTTTCCACAGCAGAAGAGCAGTTGATTTTCTCATCTTTAACTTAAACTAACAGTTCAGTCTGAGAATAAGTGTAACTGAGAAGAAATTTTATCTCTGTGTTTGTCAGTGTGAAGATCATTGAGCTGAACCTGACCTCGGACCTGCGCTTCCAGCCAGACGTGGGCTTGATCTTCGAGGTGCAGAACTCCTCCATCACCCTCAACTTCCAGAGACGCATCCTCTACTGGCTCTTGTGAGTCTCTCTCTGTGCCAGTAAAATATAGCACAAAGGAAATCTGGGTTGATTTGAAGCTTATCTGAAGAGGTATTGCATGGTTCTATAACCTCTGAAGGAGCCAGGCATAATCCACGCTGTACAGACTACAGATGAAAAGTGCTCCCTGAAAAACAAATGTTTTATTCATGTTTGTGCTGTGATTATAGTATAAACAGAAGGGGTCTCCGATTATTTTCACCCAAGGGCCAAATTGTACAAAACAAAACAGAAAGTGAAGCGAAGACCAAGAAAGAGAAAGAGAAAGAGAGTGAGAGTGAGAGAGAGAGAGAGAGCAGAGAGAAAGAAAGAAAAAAGAGAGGGAAGAAAAATAGAGGAGAACGAAAAAAAAAAGAAAAAAGTAAGAAAGAGAGAGAAAGAGAGGAGAAAGAAAGATAGATGAGAGAGAAACAAGGAAAGAGAGAGAATGTATAAGATATATGAGAGAGAGAAAGAAGAGAAGAAAGAAAGTGAGAGAGAAAGGAGAAAGAAAGAGAGAGAGAGAGAGATAGAGAGAGAGGAGAGAAAAAGAAAGAGAGAGAGAGAGATAGAGAGAGAGGAGAGAAAGAAATAAGGAGAGGAGAAACAAAGGAATAGGAAATGAAAAATAAAGAATTAAAGAAAGAGAGAACAAAGAAAGAAAAAAGAAAGAGAAAGAGAGAAAAAAGAAAGAAAGAGCGAGAGGAGAAAAAAAGAAAGAGAGAGAGGGGGAGGAGAAAAATAAAGAGGAGATATGAGAGAGATAATGGGAGGGCAGATTAAAGGAGGCAAAGATGGAGAGATTATAAACACATTTTTACTAAGCATACTAAATATAAAAATGAAAACAATGTCATCAATCACATGCAGCTGTGGCTCTTTTGTCCGCTCTAACAGATATATTTAATGCAGAAAAAACTGTTTGTTTGCGAGAAAAAAGCATTCTACTAATTAGTTGCCTACATATATCAGAGATTTAGAGGGTCATTGGAATTAAAATTAGAAAAATGTAGCAGGCAATGATTAAGATCTCAGGTGCAGGAGTTCCAGGCGAGCTTAAATAATAGGAAACTACTAGAGCTCCTGACCTCCCAGCAGCCCCAAACCCTCTTTGAAAGATGAGGTCTATTAGAAGCTAAGCAGAACCAAACACCTTTGGTTTGAGCAAAAGTTGTTGATTTTAAACCAAAGCTCATCAGATCTTCCTCCTGGAGGGATGGAAACCATCCCGAGGTGGATGCTAGATTTGAAAAAGTCAGTTTGTGACCTCTGAAGAAATGTGGTAAACCTAAAACAGTGAAAGAGGTGATGAAGCTCACCTCTTCTTCTCCTGCAGCTACGACGAGGGCTTCATCAATGCTTCGGCTGAAGGAGTGAACATCTTCACCGGTCTCCAGCTCAGCAAAGATGAGGAGGGGCGCCTCAAGATCTCCAACATCTCCTGCGATGCCTCCATCTCCAAGATGAGAGCTCGCTTCAGCGGGACGCTCGGGTGCGGCTCTCACTTCGACCGCAGAGAGGAGCGATAGTGATGCTCAACCACTTGCAAAACTATTTAAAATAATAATAATATCAACAACAACAATATTAACATATGAATATACAAAAGAATATCAAAATGAATCAAGTTAAAAAAAAATCAAACAAAATCAATGAAGTCAAATCATACAAAATAAATAAATTCAACAAATATAAAAAATAAAAAACATACAGAATAATGTTAAATGGTTACAAATAAAGATACAATTAATTCGCTAGTTTTAAATAGATAAAAGCAAAAAACAATTATTAAATAGACAAAGGTTTAATACAATCTTAAACAATACAAAACAAATGTAATCAAGTTAAATATGTAAAAATATAAAACATTAATTCATTCATCTTCATGTCGGTTTTCTTTCCCTTTCGGGGTCGCCACAGTGGAATGAACCGCCAACTCTTTGGCACATGTTTTACGCAGCGGATGCCCTTCCAGCCGCAACCCATCACTGGGAAACATTCACACACTCATTCACACTTTAACACTATGGGCAATCGTTCTTACTCAATTCACTTATTCCGCATGTCTTTGGACTTGTGGGGAAACCGGAGCACCCGGAGAAAACCCACGCGATCACGGGGAGAACATGCAAACTCCACACAGAAATGCCACCTGCCCCAGCCGTGCTACCTACTGCGGCACCGTGATGCCTAAAAATAAAACAATGAAATGAAAAAAAAAATCAAGGTGTAATTGAAAAAAACAATAGCAACTTTATGAAAAACAAAAAAAACAAACTAAATTAAAACTTAAACGATACAAAATCAAAGTCTTACATTTTTTATAAAAACAAATAACAAAAAAGCAACAAAATAAAAAACAAATATAAAATTTTATTTTAAATAAATGAAATAGAATTTATTAAAAAGAAAGTTAAAGAAATTATTAAACAATTAAAAACTAAATTATATAAAATTATAAAACTATATAATAAACAAAAAGATACTAAACCAGTTAAACTAAATAATTACATGAGAAAAATAAAACTTATAAAAAAATGCAACAATGTATAAAACCAACTGCTAACAAAATAATGCTAAAATAACATAATTTGATGCTTCTCTTCATAATTTGTAATAATCTCTTTGGTTCACTCAGTAAGATGCTGTGTGTGATTGTGATTGGTTCTTTTCTCGTAGGCGGGTTTATGACTTCATCGGGACGTTTCTGACCACAGGGATGCGCTTCCTTTTGAACAAACGGGTCAGTGGGAGAGTTTAGTTTAGATCTGTTAGTAACTAAATTTGAGAATATATATATTATATATAACATACATTTCTAAAAATAAAATTTGCTTCTTTTAACTTGTGAAACACTTGAAGCACAATGAATTATAATTATTTGATGTATGTTCTTTGTTTGGGTGTGTTAGAACACTAGCTATCCTCAGGTGAAGGGTTATAGATGTTTTAATCTGTTTTTTAGATCTGTCCGGTTTTGAATCATGCTGCTCTGGTTTCTGTGAATCAGCTTCTGGAAACAATCCCAGGTCAGGGATGAAATATTATAAATCAGTAAACAATCGAGCCTATACTGACCCCTTTCTGGTCGATCTCTCAGTGCGAGCACAGGTGGACAGCTACGTGGGCATCGATTACTCTCTGCTGAGTGACCCGGTGGTGACAGAAACAAGCCTCGACATGGACTTCAGGGTGAGAGAGAGTTCCAATTACACTTTCAGCTAATCAGAAGTTCTACAAATAAAAAGTTCTGTTTTAATACAGGACGCTGTTTAACTTAAAAATCATTCACATTCAGAGTAAACTATGTGGATTACAAACATCTGCTCTGGTGCTCCTTGGGGTCTAGAACCTAAATGTTTTGTATTCGTTTATGAACATAACAGAGCAATGCTGCAACATAAAATATATGCAAACCATATAACAATGTTACACTGGTTTATCATTGTAACATATGTAAACTAAAAAGTTGAACCTTTGACTTACTGTAAACAGTGCAAGCCATTTAGCATTTAAACATTTTACCTGACTGTAAAGGTAAGAACAGTTGTGATCTGGTGGATAAGGAAATGGACTTGTGATCATTTACATTTACATTTATTTACATTTATGCATTTGGCAGACGCCTTTGTCCAAAGCGACTTACATTAGGGGAGAGACAATATGCAATTTGTTACACAGTCAAAGTCTATCTCAGCTTCAGAAGGTTGCTTGATAAGAAGGTTGATCAGAAGGTTGCTAGTTCGATCCACAGATCCACCAAGTTGAATGATAAAACATATATATATTCAAATCACTGACATTTAATCTATGAAATAAAGTTACACAAATGTATAAATATTAAGTATAATGTAATATAACATAAAATTGTCTTTAACAACACAAAAATAAATCAATAAAGATGCAAGTAGTTAAAAATAAAGTTACAAATAAAATAAAAATATACAAAATAGATCAAAGTAAAATAAAATGTTACACAATACAAAACAAGATCAAAATAAATTACATTAAAATAAAATAAAATAAACAAAATAAAAAAATTCAATATAAAACAAAATAACAAAAATATCAAAATTCAAATAATTTAAAATAAATTAAGATGAAGTTGTATAAAAACAGCTTCTCTATAAAAATACTTTTAATTCAAAACTAAACAATACAACCCAAAATTACGAACAATGAAATTAAGTTTTTATGTACAGTAATATCAGGGTAATGTTCTGATGTAATATCAGTGCAATAGTGTCATCCCAACTAAGGCCTCTTTAAATTGTGAATTAAAGTTTAGTTTACGCCACATAACGAACTTGTAACATTACAGATTGGAACATGGTTATACCATTAAAACGTAAAGTAACTTGTCGCCTATTTCTATTTAACATGAGATGTTTCCTCCTGCTCCTCAGGGCATGTTTTACGACCTGAAAAACGAGAACAACACCCTGGTGAACTACGCGGTGAACCCGGTGGTGAGAGAGAATGATCGGATGATCTATCTTGCTCTCTCCGAGTACTTCTTCGACAGCGGCCTCTACTCCTACTTCACCGGCGGACTCTTCCAACTGCAGATCGCAAACGAACGGGTTTGATACCACCCGCTGACCTCTACCGGTTTAAATTTAGCTTAAATTTTACTCTGCAAATGTGATTTCAGATGCCAAAGGACCTGGAGGTGCTCCTCAGGACCACATACTTGGGAACCATCATGATGCTGGTGAGAAACACAGCCACCTAGTAACACCCTAGCAACCGCCACAAAGATAATGTTAGGATATGGTGTTGATCTTGGGTTGTCTTCTTGATTAATAATACGAAATAAAACATAAGACATGTAAACAAGTTAGCTAAAAACTCTGTTAACTCTGTTGACCATATATAAGATGAATGTAGAGTGCATGATGCCACTCAAAGGTTTTAGCAGAGGGCCAGTGAGTCTCTGAGTTTGCATAAATCGCTTCCTCCTTAACAAAGCACCACAGAAGAGGCAAAACAGGCAAAAAGAGGTTACTTGGTGGATCAGAAATGATGAAAATGAAATCTCAGCACTTGGTAAGCGCAGCACTTCAACCTAAAGAAAGGAATAATAAAATTCACTCCCCTCAGAGTTAACATGAAGGATAAAACTAGCAATAGGAATATAAAAAACCTTGAGATACCAACCTTTAAACAAGTTTTTTATAGCTGTTAGTTGAGTGGTTTTTACATGGGTTTTACTTTTCTGATAAATGTACCTCTAGGTACAGAACTATTATTTTTCTGTGTGTGATGAGTGAATTGCAATGAATACCTCTGCTGTCCCTCCCTCAGAACCCAGCGCTGATGGAGCAGCCTCTCTCTCTGGAGTTTGATGTTACATCTCCCCCTCGCGCTACCATTAAAACCTCCGGAGCGAGTGTTGCCGTTAACTGTAACGTGAGAGTGCTGGTACTTCCTCCGGGGAAAGCTCCCGTGCAGCTCAGCAGCATGACCATGGTGAGAAGAACTCAATCTCAGTCTCACACAACTGCTAGTACGTAAGCAAAGCTTTTAGTGGTAGGCAGTCACAAAGTAAATGTAGATGGTTTCTGTGCTGTAGCTTTTTCAAGTATCTGTACTTTACTGAAGTATTTTAATTAGGGATAATTTTTACTTTAATTTCTTTCTAAGTCAGATACCTTACTTTTTACTCAACTACATTTTGCAAAATCAGTCGTTCCTTTTTTATAAGGGTGGATAAAAAATGTAATTAATCAAGCATGCGCTAGCCACCATCAGGGTACATTGACTCCTTCAATGGTCCTCTCTGTCTGCCTCGGCCGTAAAGCATTTCATCTTCCAATCTATGAAACAAAGATAAACAATTTTCATTTAAGGGTTATTTTTAATTACGTAATCTTACAGTAATGAAAAAACCCAGTTCATCGGGTATGTTAGGGGTCTGTGAGCCTTTTAAATATTCTGTTTCTTTATTCAGATGTAATAAACACATGATGAGAAATGACTCGTTACTAATTTTTTCTTTTTTTGTGTGTGATTAAAAAAAATGTTTTTGGTTGGAAATATAATTTTCACACTTAGGCAGGACTGACACACTCCTTATTCCTGATACAGGAATACAACCTGAATGATCCTGGTACAACCACTTTTTTTTCCACAATAAAGGTCACAAAGCAGGAAAAGAACGCAGTCTACGGAACTCAATCCTCAATTTGCATTGAGTTTGTCATAGCTAAATATTGCAGTGATATCTGTTTCAGTGTAAGTGTCTCTTCACATATCGTTTAAGCAAAAGTCTTGACAAAAATGATTATGGTATATTATAGCCATAATAAATCATATCACTTTGGATGCTTGAGTAAAAGTATTTGCCTTTAAATGTACTTAAGTGAAATTCTGAAGGGAGCCCATTTACTTTCACTGGAGTAATATTGTACCACTGTGTCTCTACATTAACTCAAATACTGTGTCAAAATGTGTGTACTTTGTCCACCACTGATTAATATAGCATAGTTTTTATCAAACTTTACAGAAAGCAATCCATAAAAAATCCTGCACATTTAAACTCTTTTGTCATTGTTTAAAGGTGTCCCCGACACACGCTCCAAAGAAGGAGGTTTAAAAGCACTAAAACTGATTTGATTATTCTAGGAAGGGAAATTCAACGCGAAGGTGTCGATGAAGGGAAAACGGCTCGCCATTCATCTGGATCTGAGAAGATTCAAGATCTTCTCCAACCAGTCAGCTCTGGAGTCTTTAGCTGTACGCTCTGCTTTTACACAATTAAAACAAACATCATGCATGAAAAATGAGAATAAGTGAGCAATAAATGAATGAAACTGTATGTATTTCCTCAGCTGATTCCGCTGCAGGGTCCCCTGAAAACAATGCTGCAGATATCTGTGGTGCCTCTCATCAATAGTAAGAGATATTAAACATCATGTCGACTTTTATGACAAAATATAGTTAAAAAGGCAACAGGACTGAAAAGTATAAACTCTTGATTTGATTAAATGACTAATGTATTAATATGGTAACATTTTATTACATGTACTAAACTGATGCTCTCTTTTTAAAGATTACACCAAGCGAGGCGTTCAGATCCCTCTTCCAGATGGGATAGACTTCATCGAGGAGGTCGTGGAGTATCACAATGTGAGAGCCTGCTTTCCACTGGAGCTGATCATATTTCTACTTAAATTAGATTTTGGAAAATGTTCTTCATCTTTCTTTTGTTCCCTTTATTAATAAACCACACAAAATATAAGAAAGATGCAGATTACTGTTAGCTACACGCAAATAAGATGTCAAGTCTTGCTAGCTGCACACTAATTACTTGAGTCATGCTAGCTAGATATAAATAAAATGCTAATTCATTAACTGCTTTGTGATCATCTAAACATCCCAGGTGGTGACCCCTGACTTACTTTCTGTTAGATCCGAATTTTGCAACCTGAATCTTGCGATTTAAGAATATTGAATTTCATGTTTTGAATTTCTTCATCTTGAAAATTTGAAACTGCGGTTTTACCAATTGGAAAGTTGCGGAACATTTTTAACATTTCAGAAGTTCACGACATTCAAAATAAAATCAGGAAATTCAAAATCAAATCAAGAGTTTGAAAATCAAAGCAAGAAATTCAAATATGTTATGAAGAAATTGAAAATCAAATCAAGAAATTCAAATGAGAAAATTGTAATAGTGTATTAAATGTCAAATTATCAATCATTCAAATCAACAGAATTCAAATTCAGATTGTTTTGGCGGATCTCTAGCTCCATATACTTTCTCTTGCACGTATTTCTCAGTTTGTTTATCATATCTACAATTCAATCAAAAATATATGCTGTGCGCAAGGTTTTAGCCCGTGGCGGCTGCGACAGACGGTTACAAAATAAAAAGATTCTGACTCCAGTTAATAACAAACTTAAAAGACCAAGATCTAACAGGGTTTCTTTTAACAGGGCTTCATCATTGTTGGGGCCAACCTTCACTTCAGGACTGGTCTGAGGGAACTCATCGAAGGGAAGCTGGCGGGAGAATCAGACAACTCCATTTAAAGAAATAAATTCATAACTATAAACACACACACTGCACACGATACGAATATATATAGGGGCAATACCTCGAGTTCAGCTGAGAGCAGGAGATCCTCCTCTGCAGCCATGAAAAAGTCAACCTGTGCTCTCAGGTCTGGACACAATGAATAATCACATTTTATTGAAGAAAATCGCTCAGAAAAATCATTCCGGAACGCTTAGCTAGTTTCCCCGCGATCATAGTTTGGATTTGGTAACTTTGAAGTCACTTTTTTCTGCTTATTTTAACCTTTAGCCAAATTCTGATACCCATTTTAAAAACTTCTTTCAAGTTTTCTTAGGCTTTTTTCTAATTTTATAAGGTCCAAAATTATGTGTTAAGATTAAAAACAGCCTTATTCATGTTTTGAATTAAAATATGTTTAGATATTTATTACAAGCCCCTAAAATGCTTTAAGTTATTTTACTTGTCATAGTTAGAATCTCGTTAGGATTCCACTCCTGAGTTTCAAAGCTAGAAACAAATATTGCAGAGCGTTCCTCTCAACTCAGACCGAAGCGTAAGCTAGGTCTAATGTTTGCAGGACTCTTCTTGTAGTTCACCTTTGGCTCAGATTCTTCTTGGCTTGTATTTACAGGCAGTGCAGACTGTTTGCTCTCAGCATAAACACACTCCAGCGTTTATGCTCCTGATGTAAATAAACCACACACAGACTGATGCACGCAATTATTCTGAAGCAGAGGTGCTTTCAGAGATTCATCGATGGTTCCGTTATCAGCTAAACACTCTGAAGTGATGTTCATTCTCCCCTTTATGCACGAGTAACTATTTAATGTGTTTTTTTGTACCTTACATCATCAATATGAGTGATTTTGGATAATAATCTTACATTTTTCTCACAAACAAAGCATCCAAACAGTGTAATAACTCTTCATTTTAGAAACTGCATGTTATGTTGTAAACTATTTGGGATGAGAATATTATTTTTGTTTTCTCTCATCGTAACTCTGTTTCGCTTACAAACATAAATGTTTTCTGAGATTAAGCAAAAGGAGGGAAAGCTGAACACTGGAATAATATTTTTCACATTATCACATTATTTTCTTACAAACACATCCTTTAAAAGCATTTGTAAATCTATTTTTTTGGGCAGCATCTTGTTTTCCTTCCTCAGAGGTTTAGAAATACCTAAGAATCACGTGTTTTCATTTTTTAAATTGAGTAATTAGTTAGTTTTTAACTTAATTCTTTCATAAAGCTTAAACTGAAACAATACATTTCAAGCCGTTTTCATGGTGCTTGAATGCGTTATGAGGAACCGGCAGCAGAATAAGGCTTATTAAATGAGAGTTGAGGAAGATGAGCGTATTCATCAATGAAACATTCAAACAATACTAAAGAAATTGTTCTACGTGTGAGTAATAAATATATGATTTTCTTTATAAGGGAGCACGATTATCAGGATTGAATGTCTTAAGTCTTTCGGGTCCTATTTTCATTTAAATCAAGGAATGTTTCTACACTGTTTTTTTATTCTGTTCAAGGTTTGTAAAAGTGTAAAATGCACCATTTTCTATGTTGAAAACAACGGAAAGATGCTGAAAATGTCAAAAAGTGTTCTTTATTAATAAAATCTGGAGTTGGAAATAAAAGGCACAGACGTCATCCTCTCATCATCTCTCACACAGAATTATCACCACAATTAAAACAAGCTTCGGTTTCACACCAGGAGAACAAAAGCTACAAGTGTGCAAAAAAACAAACATAGGACTGGGTTTCCATCAGATAACTTTACATTCAAAGCACAAAAAGTAGTTTTCATCACTTTTTTTATGATATTTTCAGTGCACCCACTAGAAAGAATCTCTTAGACCATACCAAATGTAACCTCAATGAACTCTTCTCTCAGTTTTTATAATCAATTTATTCATATTGTTTTTGTTTTTTTTACCCTTGCAAGGAAGACTCTTGTAATTATCTCAATCTGAAATGGCTTCCCTCATGCTCGGGAGCTTTGGAATCAAAGGAGAGCGGAGATCTGAAACCATCAGCTCGATCATGGAGAAACATCTCAGGGGCGGAGGAACAAACGAAACAAGCACAGCATCTTCAATTTAACAGTGAACTATCCCTTTAAAACAATCACCTATGATCATTGAACATCAAAGCGTGTCCTCGAACACTCAACAACTCATGTAAAGTGTAGCACACAAACAGGGCAAGTTTTAACATGAGTAAACTTTTTGAAATCGTTCAGTTCTGGAGGCATTTCTGGAGATTCCGTGGTGCATCATACCCCGCTAAAAGGTTTGAGCAGCGATCAATGATTGGTTCCTATCGTTAACCTCAGCGCAGATGTGGAGAGCCCTCTGGAGGAGATCTAGTACGGCTGTTTGGTGATGAAGCGGCTGAACATAGCGAAGGCTGCGACTGGTTTGTCGGTGGGAACCATGTGACCCGAACCCTGCAGAAGACACAGAGAACACAGTGAGAGCAGATAGCAAACCACTCGTTTCTGCAGGTTAACTTGAAGACTTTTTTAAGAGTGTTAAGAATCAAATTTAACCAACCCTAACCATCACCATTATAGTTTTGAGCATTTAAGAAGGTTTCTGCAATCTCTGGCAACACTTACAATCCCTTTTAAAATGAGTGATGCTAAACGTCACTTTTTTTTAGGATTTACAAGCATGTTCTCAAACTCTAGCAACCCAAACTCACAATTAATTTTCTTTTACTATTTAATATTAATTTTAGTCTGCTCTGCCTGATCCTCATGGGGACTTTGTGAAGCTGCTTTGAAAGCAATTGCTAAAGAAGCGCTATATAAAAACTGATTGATTGATTGATTGATTGATTTTACATTTATGTGTCTTATATCAATATCTGGCAACCCAAACTTTCATATTGTTTTTGAGCATTTAAGAAGGTTTACGCAAAGTCTGGCAACCCAAACCAAAGCCTTTAGATAGATATTGACATTACACTCATAATTATACTCATTCATCCATCCATCCATCCATCAATCCATCTCAGATTCTTCGGGTCATGGCGATGTAATTTGATCCTTTTTTGTCATAATGGTTTATCAATCATTTCTTGAAAAAAAAAAACTCCCAGACTATTTGTCTGTACTTTACAAATGTTTTATTTCATCATCAAATATGTTCACAACATTAATGTAATCTTTTACCCTGGAGTGCCGGGAACATAGATGCCAATTTTTTTTAAACCTCTTGTCCGCCGTGTTTACTAAAGACAAAAACTCGTCCTAGCCTGTTAGTCCATCCAAACTTCACACAATTTAAAATCAGACGAAGCCAAATAAAAGTTATGGAAGCATTTTGAACAACACGCAAACTAATTTGAACATGAATGTGCAAAAATGGTTGTAAGGCTTTATCTAAACAACACTTTGCAATATCCAAACCAAACTTGGTACACTAACCATGATATGAGGTTGCCTGCTGAGTTTCAGCACACAGAAATACAGAATCTGGATTTTTGGCTGATCCCTACCTAGCTTTTGTCCAGAAATAGCTTAAATAAATTTTTAAAAAATTATAAAAAAAATAAAATTTAAACCAAACCACAATCTGAGCTTGTCAGCCAAGTTGGACTAACTATCCTCTAGTGGTCAAGAAGACATATGGAAAATCATCATGTTGGCTGATACCTCCTATGCAGTCAGTCCAACAATCCTAAATGTTTTCTCAGAACAATCCGGTTGTCCTACTGATTCAAATCAAGTGCTTTTACTTGGCCAGCCGATAGACGCTGTACCACAAAGAGTTTTCAGTTTTCAGTTATTTTTGTCAGTAAATTCCATGAGACACATCAACACCTCACGAGTGTTAAACTCAAGAGAGCGAGTGGGGCAGCTGTACCTTGACTGTGAGGAAAGCCAGGTTGGTGAACTCCTTAACGAAACCACCGACCTGCTGAGAGTCCCCATCGATGTAAAGCCACGGCCTGCGCTGCACCTGAACCTGTTACCGGACACAAAGAGCCATTTTCATTCAGAGAGGGTTTCTCAAACTTGCTGCTAAAAAAGGTTTTAATGGACCAATTCAGACTCAGAATAACTAGAATAGCAAATTAAAGAAGAGTGAACTTAAAGAAATTAAAGAAGAGGGTTAGAGAGGAGTGGGAGATAGAGAAAGGGAAAGAGAGAAAAAAGATATAAAAGGGTGAGAGGGAAAGAAAAAAGAGAAATGGAAGAGTGAGAAAGAGAAAGATGGAAGGAAACAAGTAGGAGAAAATAAGAGTGAGAACAAAGGAGAGTGAGAGAGGGAGAAAGATAGATATAAGAAAAAGTGGAGAGAGAGTGAAAGAAAGAGAGATGACAGGAGAGTGAGATAGAGAGATGAAAAGAGATGACATAAAATAGTGGGAGAAAAAAGGAGAAAATTGAGAGAAGAGAAAGAAGAAAATGAAAGAGAAGAGAAAATTATAGAGGGAGAAAGGAAGAGACAGAAAAGAGAGAAAAAAGATAAATGAGAAGAGAGGAAGAGAAATGAAATGAAAACAAGAGAGAAATAGAAGAAAAAAAAAGAACAAACAAGAGTGAGAGAGAGAACGATAAATATATAAAAGAAAAAGGAGAGAGAGAGAGATGATAGGAGAGGGAGATAAGAGAGAGGAAGAGAAAGGGAGAAACAGAAAAGAGAGGGAGAGCAAGAGAAAAGAAAGAGAGAGAAAAGAGAGGGAGGGAGAGGAAGGGACAAAGATAGATAAAAGACAAATGAGAGAGAAACTAAGAGGGGGGGGAAAAGAGAGAGAGAGAGAGAGAGAGAGAGAGAGAGAGAGAGAAGGAAATAGAAAACAAAAATGAAAGTGAGAGGGAGAGAAAACAAAAGAGAGAAAAAAAGGGATAAAGAGAGAAAGAGTGAGAAAGAGAGGGCGCTAGAGTGGAGAGACTAGGTAAAAAGAAAATAGTTAGAGAGAGAAAGACAGTGAGTGAATTGCTGGTAAACGACAACTCATTAGACAACTCTCTATCGTTTTTAATTTGTCGGTATGTTTAGTTTCTGTTCCTGGTAGTCATGGGCTCCGTTGCTTATTTGGCCCCGGCACTAGAGCTCAGTGATCCTTTGTATTAATACAGCCTTGACCGAGTTAACCCGTTACTGCCCTTCGATGGGAAGAGAAGAATAAAACAATGAGTAAATAAAAGGATAATCTGAAGCGGAGCTTGCCTGCTGTTGGAGCGACTCCACAAACCACTCGTCTCCCAGGAAGTTACAGGCCATGTCCACATCTCCGTTATACACCAGCACTCTGTACTTCTGTGAAGACAGAGGTGATCAATTACCAATATTCATGATCAATATTTATCATTTAAGTCACTCACGAGGGCCCCAAGAAGCTTTAGGTACTGCTTCTTCACATCCATGAACAGCCGGCGGTAGCTAAGATTGACTTCAGCGCTGAAAACAAGAAAAACAGTTTATTTTTAAACCCCAAAAACACTTTAGATGCATGTAAATTTAGCTTGTATGCAAATTAGTTCTGATTCTTGGTTTCTGATTGGCTGGGCGCACCTGCAGATGACCCAGTCCAGAGCGTCGGGAGAGATGTGCAGGGCGGATCTGACCAGAGGGTTGTTGAGGAAGAGAGTGGAGGGGGTGGAGTTGGTGCAGGGGGGGTCCAGTCTCGTGGATCTGAAGAGGCTGAAGACCCCTTGGAGCTTCTGAGGCAACAAGAGACATTTGTTGATCGAGATTTACTGATCGAGATGATCAATAATGGGGAACGCTCTGAAATCTATCAGAGGAAAGGACGTTCTCAGCAGTTCTCTCTCTATCTCCTCCCTCTCTCTTGTAATTCTATTTCCTCTGTCCTCATCTGTTTTTTGTGGTTTGGTTTTTTACCTCCCTCCCTCACTCTCCATTTGTCTCCCCCTCTCTCTTTAGTGAGAGAATGAAGGAGAGAAAACAAAGAAAGAGGGGAAGAGAAGTGTAAGCAAGCAAGAGACGGAGACAGAATTGAAGATAAGAGTGCGAGAGAGAAAACAATGTAAGCAAATGGAGAAAAAAAGAAGAGGTGATGAGAGGAAAGAGAGAGGAAGGAGATGACCAAGAGAAAAAATATGGATGAAGGAGAGAAAACAAACAAACAAAAAAAAAAAGAGGGGGAGAGACGAGTAAGCAAAAAAACCCAAAAAACAAAAAAAAGAGATGACGAGAGAGGTGAGGGAGGAGATGAACAAGAGATAAAAAGTCAGTTTCGTTCATTTTTTTCTCCTCCTTTCTTTCTCTTTTCTCCTTTGCTCCCAATATTTGTTCTCTTTAATTTTCTTTTCTCTCATCTCTTCGTTTTCCCCTCTTTCCTTGCCCCAGCTCTGCCTCACTCTTCTCCCCCTCTCTTGCTTGCTTACTTGTATCTCACCCTCTTTCTATGTTTGCTTGTTTGTTATCGCTCACGCATTCTCTAGCTTACATTTTTATTACCCTCGAGCTTACTCTCCTTTAATCTCTTCGTCTAACTCATGTTTTCCTAATTACTTTCTCTCGCCCCTTTCCTCATTCTTCCCTGTCTCCCTCACTTACTCTTCTCTCCCCCTCTTTCTTTCTTTCTTTCTTTCTTCTCTCTCCTTCATTCTCACTCCTTCCAGTGTTTCACTCTTCATCATTCACCCTCTCCCTTACATACTCTTTCCCTGTCTTTCTTTTGTTCTTTCTTTTTTCTCTCATTCATTCACTTTCTCCCTACTTCCGTGTTTCGCTCTCTCCCTTACATACTCTTCTCTCCCCCTCTTTAGTTTTTCTTCTTCACTTTCTTCCCTCACACACATCTTTATCCTTTTCATCTATCCTTCCCTTTCTCTTCTCGAACCGTCTGGCATGCTCTTCTCTCCATTCTCTTCCCTCACTCATCTACTCTGTATTTTCCCCTCTCCTTCCCTTGTTCTCTCTTCTTTGCTCACTCTTCTCGCTCTCTTTCTCCATAATTTACTTCTTTCCCCTTTATATTTTCATTTTCCTCCCTATTATCTCTTCTTTCTTTTTCTCTCTCCCTTGCTCACTCTTTGCAGTATCCCTTGCTTACCTTTCTCTTATTTGTATTCTTCCCTCACTCATCTCTACTTTCTTTCTCTCATTCCTTTACTTAGTCTTCTCTTGCTCTCTTTCTTTGTTATTTTTTCTTTCATTCTCTCACTTTCCCTTTTCTCTCTTGTTCATCTCTTTCCTCTCTTTCCTTCACTTGTTCAATCTATCCCTTGTTAATCCCTCTTTCTTTCTATTCTATCCTTCATTCTCTTTCCCCACTCACTCCTCTCTCCTCTTACTTTCTTATCCCCTTCATTCTATTCCCTCAATAATCTGTTGAATCTTCTCCTCTCTCTCCCTTGTTCCTATCTCTCCCCCTCACTCATTTTCTTTCTTTTCTCTCCATTCCTTTTCCTTACTAATCTCCTCTTTTGTTCCCCTTTCCCTTCCACCAAAACTTGCTCATCATCTCATCTCTCATTTCCTTCCCTTTAGTCTCATTTCTCTCTCTCTTCTCTTACACCCCTCTCTCCCTGCCTTTTCTTTCTTTTTGTTGATCCTTCCTTGTCTCTCTTTTCTCTACTTTTCTAGCTTTCTTTCTCCTCACCACTCATCTCCTTTCTTTTCCTTCCCTATCTTATTTCGTTACCTCTTGTCTCTCTCTCTACATGATCATCCCCTTTTCCTCCTTCCTTCCTTTCTTTCTTTCTTTTCCCCTATATCACTCTGCCTCTCATCTTTCCCCCTTTCTTTCTTTCTTTCTTTGTGATCTTTTCCTCCTACACTCTCTCCTTTGGTCTATCAAAACTCAAAAACCCAGGAGGCCCTGCACCATGCCTGTGAAGCGTGAGTGCCGGGATCCAGTAGGAAGTAATCAACGGTTTGGGTTACCTCAGTCTGAGCTTGGTTCCACTGATTGTAAATGAAACTGTGGCCAAGGTCTCTGATCACAAACTCGTCATTTTCAAAGCTTGATCAGAAACACAAACAGTAAAAATGACAGCAGGGTGAGAAAGTATAGTTGCAATAAGCAGGATTGAAACACACGACCTGAAGCTCACCTGAACCTCTGCTGGACTCCTCCTGGACAGGGCGCGTACAGGTTATACATGTTGAGTCCTGACTGATACACAATGGTCTGAACCGTACTGAGCTGTACAGGAAAGAATCATTACAAGACGAGGACATTTCATTCATTGCAGGGAATAATCAGAGCTTACAGCGCTGGAGCAGTTCACATCCCTGCTGTCGTAGAAGTTACACGAGCCCTCACTGCAGCAGAACTTCTGCAGGTCGTTCCACAGGCTGCATTAACAAACACAACGTTTAATATAGTCAAATAAAACAAAATTATAGCTCTTCACTTGAAAGACACGCAACATCTATCCACACCTGGTTCCAAGAAGGCCATGGTAGTATGCAAAGTAGACAATGGAGTTATCGTTGAGCTCATAACTAGACAAGCCGTTGCCAACAGCAATGCCCTGAAACACACAGGATCGAACCTCAAACTCAGATGTTTCTCCTCATGTTTGGGAGATGCTGGACTCTCTGTGTTCATACACTGTGTAGTTAATTAATGCTAACATCAGGCTAGTTACAAGCCAATTGATTAGAACTCCATGATAGTGAGAAAATAAATACTAGCAGCACAATGATGGTACATTTTAATTAATGCTAGCAACATGCTAATGACCTGTAACGAACAAGATGTCAATTATAATTGCTAGGGCTGCCCTCGACTAAATATATTACTGTATTTTCTGCCCTATATGGCGCATTAAAAATCCTTTAATTTTCTGTTTAGCTTAATGCTTTAGTACTTGCTGCACATCTTGCAAGATTTTTTAGGTCGTCTTTTAACTTCTCAAAATTATCCACACTTTAGAGTTTCTTTTCAACACGAGGACAGGTGTGTTAGCCTCATCCGCTGGGTGAATGAGCTTGTTGTGACAGTCCTTTACTTCCTTCAATTAGTCATTAACAAAATGCTAAAGAGAAGTTAAATAACAGTAGCATCATGATCATACAATGTAATTATTGCTACCACCATGCTAATGACCTGTAACTAGCGAGATGCCAATAATAAGTGCATCCCAATTAAAGATAGCACCAGTTTGTTTATTTTTTATGCTAGTTACATGTCAATGTTAGCACCATTCTAGCTACAATTAATTAACTTACACTGTACTATACAAGTATATTATTTCATTTAATGTTAACTTCATGCTAGTTAAATGTTAATGAATGTTAAAATAATGATAAATATGCAAATTAAAATAACAAACATGTTATTATATTTGTATTGCTAGTTACATGTCAATTAATGCTAGAGTCAGGCTAGTTACAAGCCAAATAATAAGAACATCATGCTAACAAAACAATAAATAATAGCAGCAGAATTATAATACATTGTAATTAATGCCATCAACATGCTAATGACCTGTAACTACTGAGATGCCAATAATAGTTGCATTCCAATTAAGCTAAGCAACATGCTAGTTAACTTTTTGGGTACTTACATGTCAGCTAATGTTAGCATTATGCTAATGAGACATTAATTAACAGTAGCATCATACTAGTACATTTTAATTAATCCCAAGAACATGCTAATGACTCGTAACATGAAATTAAAATGTAAAACCATTTACATTGATTGCATCAGTTTATGTTCTTGCTAGTTACATGCCATGCAAGACGTTAAACTCTAAAAACTTTCAAGTCCATAATTTTTTCCATAAAAGCATAAAATGAAAACCAAAAAAGGGAGACCTTTAAGTTGATGCTGTCGTCCTCCATCACAATCTCAGCCAGCGTGGGGATGTAGATGCCTGCATAGCTTTCTCCGGTCAGGAAAACCTCATTCTTGCTGAATTCGGGGAACAGCTTGAAAAACACTTTCAGGGCCAGATAGTTGTTCATCGCCACCTGCAGATACACCAGCGCTCCTTTTAGAACGATTCAACAAATGCTGTAAACTCTGTTTGGAAATATGAATTAAAACAATAATATTTGGTAATTTTAACAGTTAATGGAACTATTTAAATTAAACTATTTTAGTTAAAGTTCGATTAAAATGTATTTCAAATAAATGCAGTTCATTGCAATAGATATGTCACATTTAAAAATATATATTTTAAATAATTTAGAACTAAACAAAATATATTTAAACAAAATAAAACCTAAAAAATATTAAATTAATTAAAGGTAGAACTAAAATAAAAAACGTGAATTTAAATAAATTACAACTATTTAAACAATGGTAAAACTAAAAAATACAAAAACTAAACATAACATGAATTTAAATAAAAATTTAAAAAAAAAATCTATTCATATGCACTAAATGTTTATAATTAAACCTAATTAAATCTTATTTATTGAAGTAAGAAAATATAAAATTAATACTTTAATTAATGTTAATACTTTAATGAATTCATTAAAAACACAATTACATTTGTTAAAAATAAAACGAACAAAATACACTTCAAACTGATCACTAAAAATAGAATTAACTGAAAGGAGTTTAAATGAGACAAACATTTACTTAAATCAAATGTTTTTGCAAAATAAAATAAAAAATCTAAAATCCAACATTTTATAGACTAAAGTAAAATGTATTTAGTTTATATTGAAATTTAACAAACACTTTTAAAAAAAAACTAATTATTTAAATATATTTTATTTATTAATTTTAAAGATGTTTAAAAAAGGGTTACATTTATGTAATGAAACTTGTAAACCTGTAAGCACTTTTATTTTTGGAGTGTGAGTGAATTTTGTAAACAGCCCCAGACATATGTCATCAGATCATATCGGTGGCCTCACCTCTGTGTCGTTAGTTTTGTACTTCTTATCGTCAGAGTAAGAGAAGCCGACACCTGCTGGAGACTCCAGGTATAACACATTAGCAATCTGTAAGAAATCAGAGCTCCTTTAGCAGCAGTAGGGGAGGGATGGAAGAGCTTCTGAATGCTTTAGAGAAGACGAAAGACCAGGAAGAAAAAAAGAGCCTCAGATCCTAATGTTTGAATAGAAAGCTAAGTATTGGGGGCTTGTTGGATCAGTCACATGTGAAAACCATCTCAATTCTTTAGTTTTCATTCTTTCTGATGGATACAGAGACTGACGCATAGCCACCTTGTTCCAAGAGTACGGGTTGTATTCCAGAGTTGCACCATCGTCTTTGATCTGTAAAATATTATTTGTATATTACACCAGAGTTCTAAGCACCTCCTGATTAATAATTCAAATATCAGGAAATGCCTTGTAGCTCACCAGGAATGGGCCGTGTTCAGTGAGCAAGCCGTCCATGGAGCTGCATCCAGGTCCTCCGTTCAGCCACAGAACTACCGGACTGTTCGCTGGATCTTTTTGAGACTCCACAAACCTGTGTGAGAGCAAACACCAAGTCAAAGGGCCACTGATGGGTTTAGAAAGTTTCATACTTCAGTTCAAGAGACTTCAGTAACAGCATCATACACACAACACACACCATCAAAAACATATTCATTCAACAGCAGTGCTGTCGTACATACAAAACTATTAATACACAACTACACGTACCTAGGCATGCACAGTCATGCTAATAAGTAAAGATAATTCATGCTAGATCAACGTCAACATTATGCGTTTGTGAGAACATTGTGCTAAACACACATTAAAATGACGTTAAAGGATTTCCAATTCAAATTAGCTTCATGGTAAATCATGTTAGCATATTGGGTAATGTCAACTACTAACTTATGCCATCATTAGGCTAACTTGTGCTAACTTTGTGTTAAATACATATTAACATTCTGTTAATGACATGCAAATTCAAGTTAGCTTCAAGGAAAATCATGCAAGAAAGTTAATAATCCATGCTAGATTAATGTCAAACATCAATTTGTGCTAGCATTTTGCTTATTGATGCTAGCTTTGTGCTAATTACACATCGACATCATTCTAACGATGTGTCAATTCAAGATTCAGTATCTAAATCAGCCAGATGTTTATTGTCAAGTGTGCATGTGCGCACACAAGGAATTTGTTGTGGTACTGGGGTACTCTACAGTTTCGAATGCTCAAGTTAAAAATAGATAGAATATAGTAATATAGAAATAAAGGTAGTAAAATATAGAGTAATAGAACTATAACCACAGAAGTCCAAGGTGCTTAAGAGATGTGCTTTGGAGGTAATGTGTAGACCCAAGCGTAAACTAAAAATAAGTGCAGGAACAAAACAACAGAATGTGGAGCAAATATACAAATAGTCCACAGCAGTCTTGTTGCTTAGTGCTATGTCTAGATGACATATATGATAGTGTTGGTGGGGAAAATATGGGTTCAGCAGCTGAATGGCCTGAGGGAAAAAGCTGTGTTTGTGCCCGACTGTCTTGGTGTTGAGGACCAGACTGGTGTTCCAGGTAAGAGCTGGAAGAGGTGGTTGCCTGGGTGAAGTCAGCATCCAGAATGCTTTTGAGAGCCCAGATCAATTCTACAATTATTTTAACATATACTAGCTTTATCTTTATTTTTGTGGTAGTTTTACCTTAATCAGACAGTAACATCAAGACATATTTATGCTAGGTTAATGGCAAACAATAACTTATGCTAGCATTATCATTATGATGCAAGCTTTTTCCAATCACACACTGTCATCATGCTATTGATGGACCAATTCAACTTAGCTTTAATGTAAATCATCTCAGTGTCTAAATAAGTTAAACAATTTCAAGTTAAATATTAACTCATGCTATCATTGTCACTTAAAGCTAGCTATCAGAGAAGCAGGACGTCTTAAGATTTATACCAACCAGTAGTGAAGATGCTTGAAGTCTGCTACATCAAAGTATCCAGAATACTGCTTGAAACTGGGCTGCTTGGAGAGACCAGGCAGATACTTGATTTCATCTGATTCTGGGGCCCCTGAGACCTCCAGCGCCCCCAGCAGTACACACAACAGCATCAGATGCATCTGAAACAAGGAACATATTAAGAATTTACACAGGGATCATGTGGTTATCAGCAAAAACAACGCAATTAAATATCACACTTTGTTTACGTGAAGTAAAAAGCATCTGAAAAAAACGGGAAGAGTTAATCACTTAGCCCAATAATGGATAAACGCATACAAACAGTGGGAAGTTTTCCTGTTAAAAGAACACTAAACTGATTAAACAATGCAAGTTTCATAAAAACGAGAACATACATAGCTGAAGAGTCCTTTTAAATGTGTTTTAAATATACGCTATGAATGTTAAAAACCCCAAATCGTTAGCGAACTGGAATTTGATCATAATAACGAATAAATGTAAAAAGTCCATAGTTCTGGAATAAAAGGAAACATATGGTTATACTTTATGTAATTCACAAGACAACCCAGGAAGTAACGTTTGTCCTTTTAAAAGGGCAGAGTAATAAACAAATTTGTTTGGTTTATTAGTAATAATGTGCTCAATAATTTTAGCAATATCTTTGGTTTATCAACTTTACCTTTCCAGGTGTGAAGGAAAAACAGTAGAGCAACTGAAGATGTTTCGTTTAAGTAAAGCCGAAACTCATGTGACTCCAACTTTCCCGTGATGAGGTCACGTGAGAAGGTCTCGTGTCAAAATAAAAGTTTCTCTATTGATGCGTCTAATAACAACCCAGGAAAACAAATAAATAAAAACATACTAAATGAAAAATGCTAACACTCAAAAACAAAAATAATATGGTGTGGTGATTTTAATGCACATAAAACATTGTGGGGAACTGCTAGAACAGAAAAATACGGTGAAATAATTTAAGAATTCATAGAAGAAAAACTATTAAAATGTCTTAATAATGGTAGAGGAACAAGATATGACTGCAATACAAACAAAACCTCAGCAATATATTTAACTTTAGTCACTAATAATATATAGAAAGATACACAACTAGAAAGTAGAATACATGTGTATATATGTGGGCAGTGATCACTTTCCAATAGAAATTAAATTAGTAATAAAAGAAAATAGAAAGAAAGAAAATACACTAAGATGGAAATTTGAGTCAATAAATTGGAATGCAGATAGTTGTATAATGGATTAAAAAATTAGAAGAGTAAGAAGAAATTGAAAAATATAATGAAAAAATAACAAATAATATAATGAGAATAGCAGAAGAAATAATACCAAAGAGAAAAATAGAGAAGGAAAAAAAGTGTACCATGGTGGAATGCAAAATGTACCAAACCTCTAAAACAAATTAAAAAGACTTTAAAAGACTAAAATTAAACCACACAATGGAACTACTAATGAATTATAAAAGAAGTCAAGCAAACGTAAAGAAAGCAATTAGGTGGGCAAAAAGAAGTTTTTGGGGAGATTTCTGTAATAAAATTGGACGAGAAACTGATATAGTTAAATGTGGAGAATAATAAGAAAAATTAAAGAAATAGATAAAAGTAATGAAATGGCAACTTTAAAGTGGAAAAAACAGTTTAAGAAAATAAAAACCAAGAACATGAAAATGAAAATATAAATGACATTAACCTTCCATTCAAGACAAGAATTAGATAAAGCACTACAAATGGAATAGAATATTATGTAAAAGCAACCAAGATTTCAGCAAAGAAAAAAGTACGAGAGACTCATTTGTATGTCTTGAAACAGAAATCAGAAAAGCTCAAGCAAATAAGGAAGTAGTGATAGCAACTGCTACATTATCAAGTAACATTATAAAAAACGTACTGTTGAGAACGGAAACCCCCAGGGTAATGTTTGCAGTCCAATACAGTTTAAAATTATGATAAATGAAATATTCGAAAATATACAACAAACAAATATTGGAAAACCTTTATATGCGGATGATTGTGAAATTTGATTGGAGGAAGAAATATCAAATTTATAGAAAAGAAAATGCAACAAGCAATAAAAACAATGGAAAAATTTACAAAAAAATTGGGTTTTAAGTTATCAATAAGTAAAACAAAAATAATCTGTTTTGCAAAGAAACATAAAGTAATCAATTTAAAATTATATAACATAACACTGAAACAAGTAAAATAAATCAAATTCCTAGGAGTAATATTTGAACTCCTAGAACTATCTTGGCTAAAATAAATAATATCTATAAAACAATAATAACTAGACTAAGAGCAGGACACACTAGATTAAATTATCATCAGTACAAAATAGGAAATCATCAAACAGGGAAATGTGATAGATGTGGAGAAGTGGAGAAATTGTAGAACATATATTAATTCAATGTACAGCATCCGAGGAAGAATGGACAGTGATGATTGTAGAACTTACAAAAATGAAGATAGACCCAATTACAATAGCAAAATTAAAAGATAAAAGGACATACAATGTAATATTGGGATTCCTAAAAAAACAAGAAACATCTATAGAATATATCAAAGTTTTTTTATAAATAGCAAGTAATTTCTTTCTTTATATACACTGTCCAAACTACTAACCAGATGGTGGCGTTAATGCACCAAAAACAGATTTGCAAACTGCCATAAAACACCATTAGAAGAAGAAGAAGCGCCTAATAAAAAATAATTCTAAAATTGGTGATCGAATATTCTCAAAGAATAGCCTTCTAGGCTCTTCTAGGCTAATAACATTTAACGTTGAAAAGCACTTGCTAAAGGGAAAATGAAAGTATTACCAAAAAACAAATCAGACATTTAGAAATTAAACGAATGTTTCTGTGTATATTACAACGCAAACAACACAATAATATAGATAACCTCGCTTTCTGAAACCAAAATATAGATGGGACATTTTTAATACCAAGTATTTTAAGACTTTTTACTTATAACAACGGCCGTTAGAGCTAATGCTTTTATTTTGAAAACGACGCCATTTACAGTCTCTAAGCAACTTGCAGGATAATACCGCAAGGTTGCGATTGCTTTGTTGGTGGAGTTTCGCGGTGATTTTTGCGCACTTAAGCACATCGTTAGAGTCCTTCAACGTCCCTATGACAACGGTAAGCGTTTGGTTACATAATTCATCTTCATGGTCTTGAACTGTGGCTCTCAGTTTGCCCTGGTTGTTCTAACGTTGAGCGATACCGTGTTAGCCTGTTAGCTGACCGCTGAAGTTAAGCTTAAGTTAACATTTTGTTCGATTTCGTAACCGTCAATTTCGGTTGCTATCTGTCCCTTTCGACTTGTTTTACTCGAACACGACAAACGTGAGAATTATCCGTAGCTCGAATTAGAGCATCTTCGAGGATTATGGAGCAACATGGCGTCTTCCTCTGGAAGCGCATACTGGGCAAAGTTCACTCAACATATTTGTACAACCAACAATTGGATGCTTGGTACACGATATTTGTCTCAGATGTGCAGTATCTATCGTTTTTCAGGAGCGTTTGGTCTCTGTGTAGCACGATTTGGTATGTGCAGTTTTGGATCGAGGACACTACAATGGACGATTGCGTCGATTGCGATGGTGTTTGTACCAACTTTGTGCGTAATCTTGCACGATTACGTCATATCCGAGAAGACGGATCGTGATAGCGCGATGCTGTTCGTCGTTATTATTAATGGAAAGTTAATTTAATTTGATCAAATAGTTTGCCACCTAATTAAAAACATATACTGTTATTGAATGAGCTGATTTTATTTCGCACATTTAACATTACAATTGTGTATGCAATCTGCTGCTGGTCAATCCACAATTCACCTCAAGCTGCGTTCACATTCTCACTCTGGATCTAAGATGTGGGATATTTTCAAGAGCAAAAGATTTCCAATTGAACCAAACAAAATTGTTCTTCTGCAAGGTGATCGTGTGCTCCCGTTGAGAGCGAGAAAGGAACTCCTCGAGTTTCGAGAGGAGTCAGCTGGTGTAGCTCCGGCATCTGTTCCTAAGATAGCTGGTGTTTCATGGAACCTAAGGAAACACCTTAAGCATTTGACTTCATTTTCAGAGTTGTGTGAAAATGAGTTCGCCAGAATACTTTGAACCATCTTTCTTGTCTACCAAGTCGTTATTTTGCTTCACGCGTCAAAATTTGAATTTTGGAAGCGTTGAAAGTTTATTCTCATTTCGAGACTTTTAGCGACCAGTGAAATATATTAGATGTTCAGGTTTTCTGGAAACGATTGCATCGTGCAAGAGTTCAGCTTCTTCCAAAAGCGTAACCATTTGTGAACGAGAACTGCATTAGATTTAAATTTCCAATTGAGTCTGTAAAAGTCAACGAGAGAATTATCATTGATTGAAATAATTTGATTAGTGGTATCTAAAATTATCTTGACCAATAATTAGTTTTCTTCCATTTGGAAGCGATGTTGACTTTTTTTAAAGATGTCTTCTATGCTGTCGGTTTCACCTATGGAATCTCTCTTTCTTTTTACATGTTGAACCGCCATGAATTTCAAGACCTTGGTGGAAATATAGCTAATCAAATAACTGTGTGACCTTAAAATCATCTGCAAGCGTTCGTCGAGATAACTCTTGTAAGAGTCATGTCGCACAGAAGAAGTCGGAGTAGTTCACCATCCACGTACAACACCAACAGCAATGACCCGCGTGACCTGGAGCGAAGGATTTTTGTCGGAAATTTGCCCACCGCGAACATGGCGAAGAAGGACATGGAGGACCTGTTCAGGCCGTATGGAAAAATCCAGGGTTAGTAGCGCAAATACGTACCATTGAATTTCCTCATCAACATTACGACAGACTACCCGCATTTTGCAGAAAGCGCTAGGCCAGAAACCCACTCAAATAGATTTATTTTCGCTCAAGTCAAAAATAATTGTTCCCTTTTCCAGCTTTGTCCCTGTTTCGCGGGTACGGATTTGTGCAGTTTGAACGAGTGGAGGATGCAGAGGCCGCTAAAGCCGGACATAATGGCCGACTTTATAAAGGTTATAAACTAGGTAAGGTCTTAGAGGCTGGTGTGATGGGATGGTTGTGATTTTATAGTCAATGTCCTCAAATAAATAAAAATGCTAATTACGTAGTAATCGTTTATTTGGGTTTCAAGATGTCTCTGAGTTCCTCCCTTGAGTTTAGGCCATTTGTGATCATAAAAAAAGCATGCTTTCCTCATTTAATTTGTTTTGCCTTCAGAGTACAGGTCTTAATGCTCAATTTCTTGTTTTAAATAAAGTACAGTGTACTTGTGTGCTTGTTCACATTACACAGATGTGACTTGTAACCGTCCTGTTTTGAACTCAATCCTGTTCGCTGTGAGGAGCATGTGGCGGGAGATGACTTTGATCAAAACGAAAGTAAACATAGAGGAGAATATTTCGAAGAGATTGTGAGACTTTATTTATGTAATTTCTGATCATAGCAGCCATCATTTAACTCAAATATCAAAAAGAAGAGATATTTATTAGTTCTCTTTCCTTCCACGAATTGCTTTCAGCTCTGTCCTTAGCCGTGATTGATGTGAAAGTTCCAGTCCACACCCAGAAATGTGACATCTGTCTCTATAAAATCACTTAAAAGTTAGATTAATGCTAGTACTAAACAAATTTCAGAGCTTCCTTAAACCGAATGAGCTTCTCCTATTCTTCTTAGCAGAGTTCTTGATTTTTTTTAAGTTGTGGTTTTATTTTTTTTAATCACCTTCTACTTAAATCTATAAATTAAATATATTCACAGAGATATCAGAACTAATTTAAATGCAATTAAAATCCATAAATGTGACATCAGTATTCAGAACTAATAGATTTGCAGGGGGATAGTATTATATTTCGCACTCAAATAACTCAAGCTTTGCACTGCAATTTTTTTTGTTTATTTATCTGGTGCATTTTGCCACAATTTTTCATTTTTGTAACTATTGTGGGGATTTGTCCAAGTTTCTGCGAAATCGTGAGTCCTCGTAAATCGTGGCTTATGTAGTGTACCAGGGATAAGAAGAGGTGATCATCACCTCTCGTCCAGCTGCTTCCCTACTTTTCATCCTTTCCTTTTTTTGCAAAAGTGATGTACAGAGTTAACATTAATTCTGTGAAGTTCTTACAGAGAGTGAGTGTAGAATGGACACATTGCAGGGACACAGGGCCCTCTCCACACGTGCATGGTTTTTTTTCCAGCAGAATTTGAAAGGGAATTCTTTTGGGATAAACTACTGATTCGATTCCATTTGGACTTGATAATTGTGCAGATTTGGATTCAGGTGGAATTTGAAGGAGTGAATGAGCTTATTAATCTTGGCATGGAAGACAATATTCTAAGTTAAAAAGGATGTTTTTGAAAGAAATAAAATTCGTTTGCTGTAGAAATGATTTTTGCTTCTACTTTTCATCATCAAGCAGTCTGATCACATTACTGTTCATCTGAAAGAATAGACAGAAATGGAAAAAGTGTGGACACAATAATTGTGCAAATTTTTATTCAGGTGGAATTTGAAGGAGTGAATGAGCTTATTAATCTTGGCATGGAAGACGATATTCTAAGTTAAAAAGGATGTTTTTGAAAGAGATCAATTCGTTTGCTGTAGAAATTATTTTTGCTGCTACTTTTCATCATCAAGCAGTCTGATCACATTACTGTTCATCTGAAAGAATAGACAGAAATGGAAAAAGTGTGGACACAATAATCATGCAAATTTTGATTCAGGCGGAATTTGATGGAGTTATATGAGCTTTTTATCTTGGCATGGAAGACATTATTCTGAGTTTAAAAAGGATGTTTTTGAAAGAGATCAATTCATTTTTTGTAGAAAGGAGTTTTGCTTCTACTTTTCATCATCAATCAGTCTCACCACATTACTGTTAATCTGAACAAATAGACAGAAATGGAAAAAAAATGAGATTTGCTTTTAAGAAGTTGGGAAAAATAAAACATTGGTGAAATTATTAAATGACAAAAATAACAGGTGTTGGATTGTAACATGAATGAGATCCAAAAGCATTTTAAATATCCTATGGTAAACAATAGATAACATCTCAATCTCTTTGCTACTTTCATCATTTTTCAAAAAGGATGTGATTTGACGTTACTTAAATTGACAGGCAATTAGTATTCATGATATCGCTTAATTAGAATCATGAAAAAATGTCTCAATTATGAGAAGAAATGTCATCAATCTGAGAGTCAGATTTATGAGGAAAAAAGTCAAAACTTCAATTTTATTTTTACAGTGGGACTAATCCTGTTTCGTATTCTTTTCCTTTCTACATGTCACTGCTGATTTGTTTTTTCACTGGAGCCTTGCTCTCTTTCTCAAAACGCAGTGTTAAATAAGCATTTTAGTAAACCCCAACAAGCGAATCAATGCAAATCATTATAGCAATTCGATTTCGATTCATTGCACGCTCCCATTTTAGAGGATTTAATTTTTTTTCTTGGTGCAGTAGTTTAATATATTACAGGTATTTTTTTATAGTCTATTTATAGTAATGGGTTTGAATGCACCTACAAAATATCTTTTTAATCTTATTTTTTTAGCTTTAACAGACACTTTTAATCTAACAACTTCACTCTTCCACAGTGAAGAGTGTTCCACAGTAATCAGTGGTGTATGAATGTTGTCATTATAAAAATTCTACAATGATAAGATTTTATGTTACAAAATGTCTACTCAACCTCAAAGGAATAAAAGCGGCAGCTACTCCTCCTTCCAGAGTTTCTTTAACCTCAGATCTGTCTGTCAAGTGTTTGTCTTGAGCTCGTGTGGCTCTGAGGTCTTTGCGTCTTGCTCTGCTGAACGTTTGGGTTGGTTTATTTTCAGATATAAATATGGCCGCCGAGAGACGACAGCCTAAACCAAGATCAAGTCCTCCACGCAGGTAAAGTATCGCTGGGATTTATTTTTGCTACCGAAGACATCGTGAATTTCGTAATTTTCTTCTCTCTCGACGGAATCCAACAAAAATTCGCAAAGCGCTGGAAGTCGTGAGGTGCTCTGATCCGTTTTCCATCTCTAGATATCTGTTAGTTGTATGAGAACCAACTGAAATAAAGCTGAGAAGGTAACTTGAGTGCATTTCACTTGGTGTGTTTTTGTTTAAACTTGTCTGTTGTCTCACTGTTTCAGTTTCAGGGAAAAAATCTCCAAAACCGCCATTTTTGGCATAAACGTGGGATGGACTCTGACTTTAGTTTGATTTTACTCGGTTTAAGGAATCACCGATTCAAAAATTAAACCCAAAACGTTTCTGGAATAAAAAAAAAATGCGGTTGCAACCAAAAAAGATTTCTTTTTGAATGGAACAAGTACTAAATCAGAATTTTAGACCACTTTTTGCATCTACGATTCCTGCGATGACCAATGAAACATTTGAGGTTATGCAAGTCCTCTTTTCTTTTAGTGTTTTTAGGTTTCTAATGATGCCTACACTTGCAGTTGACATTTCAATAAATACTTTTAGATTAATTTTAGGAACTGGTTTCACAAAACAAGCAAAAAAGTGGTTCCTGAGTTCTTGAAACTTGGTAAAGATCTGTTTGTTGATCTGATTTAGGAATCTCTTGTTCAGACAGAGAATATTAAAACATGCAGATTTTCTGCTGCTATTGCTGGTTTCTCTTTTTCCCATCACATGGCTACTCTAGGAAGTTCCTAAATGGTTGATGTGGCTGCGAAATTGGGAAAATGTTTAAATATTTAAACTTACTCTTGTTCTAATCGCTCTGTGGGCTTGCTGTGCGAAATCTATTTCTTCTAGACTTTGCCTTAACACAAGAATTTCTCGCTAACCATGCAAAGTCTGGTCGTTGTCTGAACATTCTGTAACACTCCATTTATGAAAAGAAACATGTTTAAAATTTGCACAAAAAGATTGTGGACAAAAAGAAATGACACCTCATTTCTTGGTTGAGTTTTTTGCAAATATATTTAATTCGGAAACTGGTTTGATGCAAAAAATAAAAATGCCTTCAAAGACTTCATGTCTCAAAAAATAAACTTATTTTCAATGTTGTGTGGCTTTCTCAAAGTTGACTAAGGAAGCATGTTGAATAAAAATGGCACAATTAAATTCAAACGTCAATTGTTTGCAGTTCTCGCGAGGATCCAAACAAAACCTTGTTTATGTCTAAACATCCTCAGAATGGTTTTTAACGGTTACATCTAGACTTGTGGCTCATCCGTAAATTCTTTTGAAATTAAATTGATCTTTATTTAGAAACTCTTTCAATTTAAAGCTAATTGTTGTGTGTTTATTTCACCAACTCTTGTGCAAACATTCACAGTTGGAATCGTTTCTGAAGGCTAACCAGACTGAAACCTTGCTCCTGAGGGGGGCTGTTCTGATGGAGGCTGTTTGTTTGTTCAGGCCGGCCACCTCTTACGGAGAAAGCCGTGAGGCTCGTCCCCGCTCTCGATCACCGGTACGAGATTCCAGATACCACCGAGAGAGCAGAGATGAACGCAGCGGAAGTCGTGAAGCTCGTCCGGGCCGGGAACACGGTGAAAGAGCTCCGGCTGAAGACCGTTACAGAGCCACGGAGAGCCGGGAGAAAGATCCTGCTCAGAGGTGAGATCTAAGTTCTGCGTTTGTTGGTAACAGATGCTTGTGATCGGTAGCGTAACTGCTGCAGCTCATTACGCTTCCCCTGGTTTTGGCTTCAAGCTTACCTCAAGGGTGAGTTTGAAAATGCTTTTAATGAGTGTAATTAGAGAGGATCAAACTGAAATCTCTTTGATTTCTTAAATTCTGGAAGTGTTGTATTGAAGTTTTCTTGGTGTCGTTTCTGTGTATTTTGGTTATAAATTAGATGTCTTTTAACCTCTTTAGACCATCCGTCCATTACAAAGGATATCACGTTTCAGCACTTTACCTTTATATTTTGGACATTTTAATTTAAGATATTGCGTTTAATCAATAACCAGTTTGAATGCAGTAAACGATTGTTAATCTCTGTTTGTTGAAATCTGGAGAATCGGTGTTCGTTTACTGTTCAACAGCATTTTTATTTATTTATTTTACATTTAATCTATTTGCTGAATGAACAAAACATGATCAACGAAAGAGCATTTAGAAACATTGTGGAAGTTTTTTTTTAACCACATTAAACATTTTGCTGATGCTAAAAAAAAATGTTGGTATTGTACAAGTTACTTTTTAAAATTAGAATTTTACAAATAATGAACAATTGTTGTTTTTTTTTACTTTATTGAGCGCATTAATTACATTTTTATTATGTTGTTACTCTTATCTTTTGATTTCATTCAGTGCAGTAAAAAACATTTAATTTATAATGAATTTTTCTGTTTTCTAATTCATTTTTTTTCTATGGTTTGTCAATTTATGTAAAGGTTACTTTATTTTTTTATTCAGTTATTGTTTTATTTTTACTTGTTTAAAAGTCTAATTTACATTAGTTTTTTCTTTTCAGATTTACATTTGTCATAAATGATTATTTTTAAAAAGAATAAATCATTTTAGTTTTCACATTTCATTTGTGAATTAAAATCTAATTCTTAAGACTTTTGTGGTCTTTATTTAAACAAATGTAAACTAATTACATTTATTTTCTTTTACTTATGTTTAAAAAAAAAATTTACTTTGCTTTTTAAATTTACTTTGTATGTTTCTTATATATTTTTATATATAACTGCGATTTTATTTTAGTTTTTCCAATTTGTAGAGATTTCTTTATTTGTTTATGTTTAATCCTGTTTTTTTTCATTTATGATTAAATGTATTTCAATTAATTTCATTTACATTGTAAATTTAAACACGCTTGGATAAATTAGAGTAAATAAAGTGAGTCACCATTGCTGTGTTTCCACAGAGAGGAAAGCTATGACCGCTACTACAGAGGGGACTACGATTATTACCGTAAGAAGGAGGAGGCCTTCCCGGAGCGCTATCGAGACCCTTGGAACGGCAGGAGAGAGCCAGAAGGTGAGGCTCAGATGCTGCATTTGGTCAGGGTATTCAGACCAAGACTGGGATTTGCTGATGTTACGTCGATGGCTGACTGCGAAATAGAGGCAGTGGACCATGTAGGTCGAGTGCAGTAAGATGAATGAGGTGGTTGTGGTGGTACAGAAAGTTCGGAGGAATTTTTTTGTAACTTTCATTCTAAATTTTATGTTCATGTCAACAAGTTTCTCTTGAAGCTTCAGGAGCAGAAATTGTTCCTCTTATTAAAGTGAGGAAAATAAGTTTTAGAGAATAAAATAGCTTGGATTTTAAACCCGGATTTTAAATGATCCAAAATTAAAAAGTAAACCTGAAGACTAGCTGTTTTTTGGGGCAAATTATTTTTACTGTCGTCTAGTCATTCCTGAACAACAATGGGTTGTTCGCCCCGACTAAAGGGAAATAGGGATGTAATGGGGCTCCTTGCTGTGTGATGGCGCTAGGTAGCAACAAAAAGTCTCTGACCACAGGGTGGCACTTCAGAGCCTAAGGCCTTCCGATGCACCCGATTTACCTTACTATCTGGGAAACAAACAATAGAGAGCTGTGGTAGAGTTCCAGAAAGCAAAGTAATTCACCATTTGTTTAAATGTTTGTACCAAAATGCAAAGAAGAGATCTGTGAGTTTCCTCAACTTATTCACTGAGTGACGTGAGCGCTCGGAGCTTATATAATGATGTTGTCTGCTTTTTTCTTTTCTACATGTTCTGCTTCACTACAAAATCCAGTCAATTTACTTTGTTTCTTGCATTTTAACATGAAACTTTTTGAATCGCTTTTGCACAATTAGAAAAAGAATCTATTCAAATAACACTACAGTGTTATTTGCGAAAGTAAAATGCGAAAGTGAAAATGTGTAAATAAAATATCAGACACACCTTGTTGGATTGCACTTTATCCTTTTCCAGATCAAATCCCAAGACAGAAATGAAATGCAAAGTAAAGATAACTATTTTTTTAACCATTCCTTTGTCATCAGCACGTTTATTTTAAATAGTGGTGGGGAAATCTATTTAAATTGTAAATCTGATTTTTTTTTTGTGTGAAAAGAATCAGGAATTTATTTTTTGGCCGTATCGCCCAGCCCTACCCCTGCTTTGTGAGAAGGGAAGAAGTTCAGGGTCTTTCTAATGTGAGTGTTTGGTGTAATCCAGCAGAGAGCGTGAGCCCAGAGGAGCGGCGCAGGAATGAGTTGTACGCTCAGTATTACGAGGTGCTGCAGAGGCGCTCCGAGGCCGAGCGCCCAGTGGACTGCTCCGTGATCGTGGTGAACAAGCTTCAGAAGTGAGTGTGGAGCACCCGCGTGCCCCTGCGGTGTCGCTCTGCGTGAGGCTAACGGATGTGTGTGTGCACAGGGAGTACGCTGAGACGGTGGGCAGGAAGATCAGGGATCTGGGGATGGTGGTGGATCTGATCTTCTTGAACACCGAGGTGTCTCTGACTCAGGCGGTGGAGGACGTGAGCCGTGCCCGGACGCCCTTCGCCATCATCATCACCCAGCAGCACCAGGTGCACCGTTCCTGCACCGTCAACATGCTTTTCGGCACGCCTCAAGGTACAGACTTCATTCAGCTTCTTTCACTCGATCCTGATTGTACCTTTGCTGTCCGATTCGTCGGTTTATTCACCTGCTGAGAGCGCGGGGGATGAAGAAATTGGGTTGTTTTTTTTTCTCCACAAGAGTTCAGTGGTGAATGGAAAGTTCTGAATAGAGATTAGCTTTGTAGCTAAACGAAACAAAAATAACCAGTATCTTATAATCAATGCAATATTTTACAGGAAGTCAATGAAGAGAGCACAGAAATTTGTAATGTGATCATATTTCTTTTTTCTTGTGAGAACTCTAGCTGCTGTGTGCTGGACTAACTGTAATTTTTGTAGCAGCCGGCTAACAGATCGTTACAATGATCCATTGGAGGTCATGAAAGCATGAACAAATTTTTCTGCATCTACAAAAGACAGCATGTTCTGTACTTTAGCAATGTTCCTGAGGTGAAAGAAGGCGTCTTAG
Source organism: Danionella dracula (assembly GCA_900490495.1). Classification (NCBI taxonomy): domain Eukaryota; kingdom Metazoa; phylum Chordata; class Actinopteri; order Cypriniformes; family Danionidae; genus Danionella; species Danionella dracula. The sequence continues at coordinate 1,198,189 of UELW01000345.1, read as the reverse complement.
TAACATAAGAGATATGGTTCTTAAATGTCAGTTCTATATATGCCATATATCTATAATACGCCAAGATTTTTACCTGTAGTGGAGAAATTAAGTGTCCCCCAGCTCCATGTTGAAAACTGAAAGATTTTGTGATCTTTTTAGAGCCAATAAGTAATATTTCTGTTTTATCAGGATTTAGCATAAGGACATTTTCATTCATCCAATCATTGATATCGGCAGCAAATTCTGAGAACTTATTTAGCTTTAAAAGGTCGTTAGGTTTTTTGCTGAGATATAGAGCTGGGTGTCGTCTGCATAGCAATGGAAACTAGCCCCATGTCTTCTAATAATTTGCCAAGGGGCAGCATGTAGATTGAGAATAGGATGGGTCCCAGAACAGATGCTTGAGGAACTCCATACTCTACTGCTATTGTTTCTGTTGAGTCTCCATTTATGTGAACAAACTTACTCGGGTCAGTGAGTTAAGAGTTAAACCATCTTAGAGCCTGGCCCTGGATGCCTACATCGTTCTCTAGTCTCTCGAGGAGAATCCTCCTATCATATCGTATCAAAGGTTGCAGAACTAGAAGAGAGATATTGTCTTGATCCCAATCAAGTAATAGTTCATTTGAAATTTTAACCAGCACAGTCTCTGTGCTGTGATGCGCTCTGAATCCAGATTTAAGATCTTCATAACAGTTGCTCTTCTGTTAGGAGCTGAGCTGTGCTATAACAACTTTCTCTAATATTTTTTACACAAACGGGAAGTTAGAGATTGGCCTATAGTTGGATAACTCTGTAGGATCCAGGTGCGTTTTCTTGATTAGTGGTTTAATTACTGCATTTTTAAGCTGTTTAGATACGTAACCTAGAGATAGTTTATAATATTTAGAAATGGTTCATGAGCTATTTGTAGCAATTATTTCAGTAATTTTATTGGTACAGGATCTAGAGAGCATGTTGTTGATTTAGATGCTGTATTTTCAGCAGTTCTTTGAGGTCAATATTTAAAAAATCTTGCAGCAAGTGAGGCAAAGACATTGAGTTCGAGTTAAGCTGCTTAGATTGAATATGAGTTTTAGTGATATTTGCATCTAATAGATGTTATTTTATTTGAGAAGTAATTCATAAAATCATTGCTGCAAAATTTTATAGCTGCTTTTGAATCTGTTGATGTTTGTTTAGTAGATTAGCCAGTTTTTCAAATAGAAGGCGTGGGTTATTTTGATTAGTTTCAGACATACTGTCATTTAGACATACTCTCTTTCCAGGCAATTTTGAATACTTCCAATCGAGTCTTTTTCCACTTACGCTCATAGTTTCTGGTTTGTCTTTTTAGCTCCTTTGTATTATCATCAGACCATGGAGTGGCCTGTCTATCTCTGACTTGTTTTAATTTAAGCTACAGTGTCTAGGGATACTAGTGAGAATACTATTCATACGTAGGTGATTTTTTTCTTCCAATTTTGGTTTATATTTCTCCCAAGTCGGTAGCGTTGAGTGCTATTGCTAATGTTTATAGTATGCGTAGCTCAAGAAATAAGATGGTGATCTGAGATGTCCTCACTTTGAGGTGATATAACAATGTCACTGAGGTCAATGCCATGAGATAGAACCAAATCTAGAGTGTGATTTAGACAGTGAGTTGCTCCGGCCACATGTTGCTTAAACCCACAGGATTTTAAGAGGTCTGTAAAGCCAATACCTAACAAGTCTTTTTTTTTTGTCATGGATATAAAGTCTCCAAAAATCAATATTTGATCTAATTTGACCAAAAGATGTGCGACAAAATTTGCCAAATCTTGAGAAAGGCTAGATTTGTGTTTTGGTGGTCTGTAGACAACAGCTGCTATCACAGAGAATGCACGTCTTTGTTTTGATACTGTCAGTGTAATATGGAGCACGAGTACTTCGAACAATTTAAATTTATGTTCTGCCTTTGTGAATATTTCTATTTACCCCCACCATGACTAGTTGAGCGCGGTTCATGATTATAACAGTAATTTCTGGGTGTGGCTTCATTTAATCCAAAATAACTCCAAAATGTTTGGAGTGAGCCAGATTTCAGTTAAGAATAATATGTCAAGATTAAGTTATGAGATTAATTAATTTTTGATTACAGCTTTTGATGTAAGAGATCTGATGTTTTGGAGTCCAAATTTTGGAGAGTATTGTTGAGAGTTGCATAATTTTTAGTCTAATAATATATATCGATCAGGTTATTGTTGTTAACCAAATTGGTGTGTTTAGTTTTTTTATGTTTTCGTGGTTTGGACACTGTTTCAATACCAAAGGTTTTGACAATTATTAGGTAGGTTTCTGAGGCGTTGTGCCAAGGTCTTGTATTTGGAACTGTTTAGTCAGATGCCAATAAGGGTGCTAGAGATGGTATCTGACAGAGGTTTAGAGCGTAGTTTTTTTGGATGGAGACCGTTAGGTCGAAAGGGATTAGGGTGCTCCTATCAGGCTTTAGGATTGCAGGTAAATGTGCAGCTAAGTCAAGAATTCAGGGAAGCAGTGCGTACATGCTTTGTTTGTACTGACAGTCGCTCGGACATGTCAAATGATGGAAAAACTGTACAATCTAATGCTAATAAACCTATAACTGCAAGGAAACAGTGCCTATACTGTTATATACAGTAAAAATATTATATTTAAAATGAAATCACTCTAAAACACAACCAAAGTATTGCTAAAGTCATACACACGTAAACAATCACTCATTTATCACTGCTCTCCAATGCTCCACAATCTTCCTTCCCCTGCAACACAAGCAATGTCATTACCGTAATAAATGTAATATCAGTCGAAAAACTGTTTTTCAGCTTTCAGAATCTGTTGAGATTTTTTCGAAAGTGTGACCAGAGCTACTAGCTTGAATTGCGCAAGTCACTATTCTGTCGCCGGCGACACCTCCTGTGTTAAAGGGTTAAAGAAACAGATAATTTTGTATTCAATAAATATTTATGGAATTTGCATTTTACTTATCAAAAGTAATTCCACATATATAGAAATGTTTCCTTTTTCTAAGTATTTATGGCATAAAATAAGTATTCATAACATGTTTGTTTTCAAGAAATCTTAATACATTTTTTGTTTTCAATAGTTATGGAATTTAAAAAGTGTATCTCTTTTTATATATATTTTTGGTATAAGGTGTGCACTCTGTTCTTTCAAGGGCTACAAAATAGTTTTCAGATCGGGTTCAACCCTGGACCACTGTTGGCCTGGAAACAATAGAAGGGATATTCTCAAACATGCCTGGAGCATGAGGAGTGATTAAAAAATAGATTAGTGGATAAATACTTTCTTTTTAGTTCTAACAATCCCATTTTTTCTACCACAAGCTGTTGGGCAGTATTCTAAAAGAAAAGCGGCGTGCTTAGTGCGCTCTCTCTCTGATTCCAGAGCATAGGAACATGCCCATCCAGGACGCCATGGGGCTCGTGGCGCACAACTTTGAGTCATATAAAGCTGAGCACAAAGCGAAGGAGCGAGACGAGCTCAGCAGGAAGGCAGCGAAAATGGCAGACGAAGTGTTGATGAGGGAACATGAGAGAGAAGAGCCTCCCACCTCCGTTCTGACGTCAATCACGTTGCTGACGGAGGGCAGGTATGGCGACCAACCACAGCAATGCACCCTGGGGACTCTTGCCTAACTGTGTTTTTAGTCATTTGTAGCCCAAATGGTTTCATCTGTTGTCTCTATAGTGTTAGAAGCAAATGACATGGTACAGAGATTTAAATGGTTTCACAGCTGCATTTTTATCACTTCCTGTGCTATTGCTGAGTGTTTTATGTTTCGGTTAGTAAAGAGTTTTCTTACATCCTCCCTCCCCTTCTTCCCCAGGTTTATGACTCCAGAGGAGCTGGGCCGACTGATCGAGTATCTTCGAACGAAGCGGGATCGGCTCCTCAGATCCTCCACTGACACCGGTAACTGGTTTTCTTCTTTCCTTTCTTCTATAAGACTAATATTAACATCAAAAGGCCCTTAATTTAGCCGGGGCAACTCTAGATATAGCGAACAGAGTTGTGTGAGGAAGCACAGTCATTATTCATGCTCTCGAGATTAAAACCGACTCTAATATGTTGTTTTCCGCAAACAAAAGCTGTATTCTGTTCGTTTGGGGCACTCCCGCATCTAAATACTTCCTATCGAAGTGTTGCATTATTTTTACCAGGAATAAAGATTTGATATTTTTGAAAAATGGTCGTATTATAATATAGGGATTGGCAAAAAAGATATTACCCATCCCTAACTTTCTTTGAGTGCATACTTTAGCTTAAGAAACTTCATAGCTTTCAGAATATCTGGCAAATGTTAGTGGAAATACAAGCTGTTAACATGTCGTATGGCGGAATTCTGAACCTATAACTGAACAGAGAGCAAATGCAGCTTCTTGTTATTGATGTTTTTGGGTTGATTCTTTCTCTGAGACGTTCCGAGGGATCTCTCGCTCTCTCTCTGAAGACATCAAGAAGAGCTGGTAGTACTCTCCTTCAGGTCTTAGATTATCTTGATCATCTATCTGCTTAATTCAGTAATCTCAAACCTATTTAGTTCAACAATTAGTCACCTTGCAGATTTTTTTTTTAACCAAAAATAAATTCATAAGGTGCTTTTGAGACTGTGATGTGCCATTAAACGTAGAATATGTGCACTAACCACGATGGGAAAAATAGTATTGAATGAGATCGAAAATATAAACATTCTAGAAATGTATATTTAGTTTAAAATACTCTAGGTATTCTAAAATAAACAAGATGCACATTGTCAGAAAATAGAGGGTTAAGCTTTCAAATTAGACAAAATATTGCTTTATATCTTTTACTATCTTTTAGAAGAGACAGATATGACCAAAGCCAACTTGTATATTAATGGAGCCTTTTCACTAGCTTAACATTAATGTGTTGTATTGCTCTTCTTCCCTCTCTCTCCCCAGGAGCCCACCCTCCCGCATCGTCCCTCGACCCCTCTCAGACCTCTCAATCCCTCTCCGCAGCGCTGCCCTCCTCTTACTCCAGCCTGAGCCACCAGAGCTCCCTTCTCCCCACTCAAACCTCTCACCTCGCGCCCCAGACCCCCGCCCCGTCTCAAAGTAATCAGGAACTTCAGGCCAAGATCCTCAGCATTTTCAACAGTGGCTCTGGGGCCATCACTCCCTCCCTGGCTGCAGCCGCAGTCCCGCAAACACAGAGTTATGCCTCTCCTCTGATGCCGCAGTTGTCTGCCATGCCAAAGCTGCCCACCGGGGTGCCGCAGAGCTCCCTCATGAGTAGGCCGCTCCTTAGACCGCAGGGTGTGCGGATGCCGGGGCCGATGGGGACCGTGAAGACAGGCGTCTCGGGGAGCGGGGGGATCAACTTCGATAACCCCAGCGTTAAGAAAGCGCTGGATACGCTGATCCAGAGCGGCCCCATCAACCAGCTGGTCGGGATGGGGTCGGGGACACAGGGCGGTGGTGCACAACATTACACACGCCATTACTGAGTAATGCGTAAATAATCTTTCTTCCGATTACAGTATGAGAAGATCATTGCTGTTTGTTTTGTTTAAATGAGTTTATAAGAAAACGAGGCTTCCCAAAGAAGTTATTCACTTTTTTAGAAAGAGAAAATTGCCCCGGAAAAGTTCATATTTGTATCTGTGTAGATTGTGGAGTTTGTTTAGTGTTTTACTGTTTGGTTTCCTTTTTTCTCCTCTGTTTTGGAAGCAAACTGATTCTAATGCTGTTTGAGAATGTTCTACTGTTTTTTTAATGAGTGTGTGTTGTGTGTATACACCGGCCATCGCCTGACCGAATAAATACGTTTTTAGAAACAGGAAGTGTTGAGTTTTGAGTGCTATTTTAACATTGTGGTTGCTCTATGCTAAAGCCAATCTCACCTTGACAAACTCTGTGCATTTATCTACAAGTTCAACAGTTTACATGTAAAAAAAATACTCTAATTAAAACTTCAAAGTAAAACTGCAAAGTTGAAATTTGATTTCCCCATTATGTTTAAGGAAAAAAATTATCTAATAATATGCACTGAGAAAAAAATGTCTGATTTATTCATTTAACCATTAGTTTTGCGTACATCAGTTATATCTACGTCTCTTGTTTCTGACAGAAAGTGGATGAATAAATATAACTTGTTTTAATACCTCGATGTGCTACTGATAGCTTTCACAATCATATGGTGCATCTTTCGGAGTTGAACTGAACTGGAGCTTTTAGGGTGTGAAGATGTTATTTGGCAAAAAGTAAATAGAAAAGGGAATAAATTGCAACTAAAAAACACTGCAACTGAAAAAAGGAAGAGACAACAATCGAAGTTTTGAAGTGAAAAAAAAGAAGAAAGGTTTCCCACTGAAAGAAACTAGTGGCAACTTTTAGTTTTTTCTTTGCTTTATTTTTTCAATGGCTAATTTAATTTCTTACAAAAAATAAGAAAAGGAAGAAACAAAAACATGCTACTGAAAGGAAAAAAATATTTTTTTTAAAAATGTAAATAAAACCTAAATATGCCACCAACAAAAAAATGAATGGAAGAAAAAATGACTGCTGATAAATTATTAGAATGGAAATACATACACACTGATAAATTAATAGAAGTGAAACAAATTGGTACTGAAAAAAATGATTAGAAAACAATTGTAATTGAAAAAAGTAATAGACGGAAAAAAAGGTCACTGAAAAAATGAGAGGAAAACAATTGACAAAAAAAGAATAAATACAAGAAAAAAAAACCCACTAACAAAAACAAGATACATGAAAAACGCCACTGAATAAACAATAAATACATGAGAAAATGTCAGAAAAAAACTAAATATAAGAAAAGAATTGCCATAAAATGACAATAAATTCAAGAAATAATTCCACTAAAAAACAAGAAATGTAAAAAAAATGCCACTAAAAACTGTCAATAGAAGAAAATAATTCTAATAAAAATGATAAAGACAAGAAGAAAGGACACAATGACAAGAAAAGAATAGCTAAAAAAAACAAATATAAGAAAAGGCCCCTAAAAAAATTATTTCAAGAAAAAAGCAATACAGTTAAAAATTGCTGCAAAAACAATAAATACAAGAACAAATTCCACTGAAGAAAAAAAGATAAATACAAGAATAAATGCCACAGAAAAACTATAAATACAAAAAATGTACACTGAAAAAACGATAAATATAAATTATAAATTACACTAAAAAAATACAAGATAAGAATTGCCACAAGAAAACAATAACTAAAGAAATAACAAAGAAGATGGTGAGATTTATTTATTTATTTATTTGCGGTGGTGAGATCCTGATAGGAAATAGGTGTGGAGTGAATCACAGCACTCAAAAAGAGACGCTCAGACTGGTAAAGTGGTTTTCCTTTATTGCATTGTGCTGACAAATCTATAAAATAGAATGAGAGCCATCGAGAGAAAGCAATCTACAGCAATAGATAATATTCATCGGTTCTCTTTAACATTTACAGACACGAAGAAAGAAACACCTGAACAAGCACGAGCTTTATATACAGGACACGCGTCCATCATTGCCTGTTGTCCCAGATCTGTTTCTCTCACTCTCTTCCACACAAACACTCAAAGTCTTAAAAACACACATGCACGCGCTCGCGGTGGGGGTGGGAGGCGTCCTGAGGACTTGGTTTGGTGTTGAAAAGTGAGGTTTTGGCATTTTAACATTTTATTAAGTTAAAAGATATAATTAAGCATTGAACTGGTTTCTTTGCTTTTATTCAGACACAGAGTTTCCAAGTGGTTCCCTTTTTTACCTACTTTTGTCCACTGTTTTTATATTTCTTTTTAACTTCACCACCTCTTTTTTTTCAATGAACTCTTTTCAATCGCAGCCTAAATGTTTTTCCAAACTTTTTTAGTGCTGCCAAAGCTTTTTTCAAAGCCACAGTTTTTTTTAACTACTGACAATTTTTGTTTCACCATCACCAAATTCTACTCTGGTAAAACTTTTTCCAGTATTGCAAATATCTTTGTCTTTGCCGCCACAACTTTTTTCCAATGTAAAACATTTTCATCAATGACAAAACCACACACCAAAATAAAGTCCTCAAAATTCCTGCAAAGGAATTCAACAGAACAGATGCAATCATTTACAGTTTAGTTACTAAAGATCAAAACACAAAATGCTTAGAACAAGTTCAACCTAATCAAACACAAGCCTTAGAGATTTAATACATAAAATATTCTTCTGATGATATATTCGCTTCACTGTTATCTCCATTACAGTCTCTCGCCCTCATCAGATGCTAAGGAACATTCTGGACAGTGAAACTGAAACACTTCGCGTTAGATCAAACACATTTGTTGTTATTTGATCCCAGAAATGTCAGATTTGGGTTTGGAACACAATCCAGAAAAATGTCTGGCTGCTCGGCCACATGAAATATATAGCAGCAAAATGCATCAGCAATAATTGTATGGAGCGAAATTTTTGGCCATTTTCCAAACTTTTTTTCCCAGTTATCTCCTTCTATTTCCCCCTTTCTCTCTCTCTCGCTTCTCTTTCTCTCTCTCTCTCTCTCCCTCTCTCTCTCTCCTCTCTCTCTCTCCTCCTCTCTCTCCTCTCTCTCTCTCTCTCTCCTCTCTCTCTCTCTCTCTCTCTCTCCTCTCTCTCTCTCTCTCGTCTCTCTCTCTCTCTATATATATATATATATATATATATGTGTGTGTGTGTGTGTGTGTGTGTGTGTGTGTGTGTGTATAATTAACTAACATTCTAATTTTGTTCAATATATTTATACATTCGCCCTGTTTTATTTTTATTTGTATTTTCTTCACATGATTGGCAAGTGATTCAGTTTCTCAGTCCAGCCCCTGCAGGCCGTTTGCATCAAGAATATATCCCTTCCTTTACAGCCCATATCTATGCTCCTGTAAAACATTTATCAGGTCAAAAAACACAATAAACAAACAAAAAAAAAAAAAACATGTTTCATTTTAGCTTCAAAACTACACTGGATAAAGTTTAATTTTTGTCTGCTTTCAATCTTGTATTCTTTGCACGAAAACATGCTTAACAAATACATTTGTCTTGCCTTACATTACAAGTATTGGCAATGTTTAATTTATCATTAAAATATGTATTATGGTATTAATATTAAAGCGCAATTTGGTCACACAAAAGCAATTCAACTTAATATCTATTATAAAACTTTAAATACTTTTTTCATTCTAATATACAATGATTATTTTTTGTTGTTCTAATTTTGTAAAATTATAAAAAAATAATTAGCAATGTTTTTAAACAAACTATTAAATCAGGCTATGCTAAGTAGATTAATATATAGTACATTTATTTCTAGTAAAATCAGCTAAAAACGTAACATATTTTATCATATATTGTAATTATTAATTATATAATTAATATTAATTATAAATGTATACACATAAAATATAATATGATACAAATATATAAACATTTTTACAAGAACATAAATGAGGTTTAAGAGCACATTAATGGCTTTATCTTTTAGAAATAAATGCCAAAATAGATCAAAACTAAAATTTTATATGATGAATTCTTAGAATAGTGAAGAAAAAGTGATGTGTAGCTGCCATGTATTTGTAAATAAAATCAACTCCAATACTAATATAAACCTAACCTTTAAATGTTCAAAACCATTCCTTTTCTTTCACTTAACGATAAAAACCCTTTTAGGCATGAAGACGCCCCCCTCAGGCCTTCGGGTTTCTTTCTAATCCATCCAGAAGAAACTGAATGCAACTCAACATAAACTCCTTTGATTCTCTGTTGAATAAACGAACTCTTGAAGATGATCTTGTCTACGAAACACAATAAAAGAGATCAGTCGCTCGTCTCCATTCACTCAGAAACCACAGAGCACGAGAAGAACACCGAACACCGGGAAAAGCAGCACATCTACAGTAAAAGAACGCTCGCTACAGTACAGCACAGACACTCAGATAATGATATGCACGCTCAGAAATGCTATCTACCAGGATCTGCATGCGCTTACAGGACAGAGGGCGCTGTGGAGCAGGGTTACTTTCTGCTGCAGCTCTGAGCTGAGCTTCAGTTTGTACCGCAAGCTGTTTGCTGTGGGGTTATTCCAGCATCACAATTCCTATTTCGAGAGCGTGCGAGTCTTCTATATTCTGATTGGCTGGTCTGTAAACCAGACTCCTGTCTGATTGTCTAGAATTGTGACAGTCTGTAACAGTGACTTGTTATGAGTGATCGCGGGTATGAGGGTATTGATGTGAGAGCAAGCAGGACCATCTGCGCGCGCACACTCACACACACACACGCACACGCACGCACGCATGCACTCACAGAGTTTACGCTCAAAATTTATATCGAAATACCTTTTTCTGCACAAGAAGAACATTTCATTCACATAACGCAGCTCAAGAGCATGCAAATTACTTTTTTGCCCTCTTCAACTTTTTGGGCTCAGAATTGTGACATTGCCATAACCCCATAGTTTGCAAACACGCAAGTTGAGTTTGGAGATCAAAGATGGATGAGAAGGTGGCAGTCAGTGCTCTGATTGGCTGGGATCAAGGCTTACTGATCACATTTAAATAAATCTATAACGTCTGACTGGTTTCAGACAGCTGTAGAGAGCAGTATGATGTAGAGAAAGTGAAGGAAAAAAAGCAATTCACAAATAAACAAAACAATGAAATTAAGTATCTTTTATGTATGTAACTATATATGAAGGCTAAACAAAAATATTACAAAAGTTATATATTTTATTCACTGTATTCCTCAATACTTTACACAACATTTATTCATTTAACAGACATTTCTGTATTTAAAAATGTTAATACCATAATACAAAATTAATATAGGAACCATCTATAGTGCTGCGATTGCTTTTATCCTTTGCTTTGATGAAGATGCACAAACCATTCTTTTCATGAACAAATTAAGGTCAAGTAAATGTTAAAAAAAATCCTTAAACAAATTAATAAAAAACAATAAAAGTAATACAATCAATTTAAAAGATATGAGAATTACTTTTTAAAATATATTTATTTATTTTTTCATTTTTTTATTTAATCAATATATATTGATTAATTTTTGTTTTTAGTTTTTAAGTAAATTTTAGGATTCACAGAAGATTAGCCTCAAACAACTTAACAAAAGTCTTAGTGTGAGCTCAGTTATGAACATTAAATGGGACTAAACTCTTCAAGAGAAGCAAAGCAGATGATATTTCACACATTTGGCAGGATTGTGTATGCGTAAATAATAATAATATATGAATATATGAATAATAAAACTGTATTTTATAATGGACTGAACAGAGAACAAAAGTAAAACCAAGTACTTAAACAGAGAAAAAAACTGAACAAAACAAGAAACTTAGTCAGAATATGAAAATTGAAAGAATTTAAATATAATAAATAATAACATGATGAAAAAAAACCCTGATTTTCCTCTACACCAGAACCCCAGCCAAATCAGTTACAAAGCATTGAACACATCTTAAGCTCTTCTTTATGTATTATTATATATATATAAAATCCTGATATGTTTGTGATGCAAACTCAGAAGTAACTTAGAGAACTTTTCTGAATCTGAAAGCTGCGGAACGCCTCCTGTGAGAAGGAAGGCACAACATTCTCTCGTTTGGTTACACAAACCTCTCGGGGCTGGGAGACACCGAGCTGAGCCTGGCAGTGCTGAAACATCTATGAACGCTCGCTCTACCCTGATCATACTCGCAGGAGCTCTGAGGAATCTACAGGAAACCAGAGGAAGGGATTGTCTAGGCGGTTGATTTTAACCGCTTCTTTAGTATTCACGTTGTGCACTACTGATCGTCCCCCTGATTAGTTGTTTTTAATCATTTAGTTAAAGTTGTGAATGAAATATGATGCTTCTTAAAGGAGCATTCCACGTTCTTCCTCCTCGATGTTTAACCCTGACATGTTATTGGGGAGCTTTTTATCCAATCTGGGCTCTTGGGGATTTATTTTTCAATTACTCTTTCAGCAAGAACAACATTTTTTTCACAAATAGTGAGAAAATGCTTTGGCAAATTTACTATAACTTTCCTTTTTATTTACCATGTTAGTGCACAGAAACATTCTTTTTAATATTAGCAAAACATTTTATATTTCAAAACTCAGTAGAGATTCAGTAAGACTCTTTAATAGCTTAATCGATAAATAATGTTCCTTATTTGTGGAAAAAATAACAATTTCAATATTAAATATAATCATAAACTGAGTTTTTGCACCTTTGTAATGTTCTTGTGGATGTGAGAGTTTAGTAACACTAACTTTCAGCCATTTTTAGTGATTCTGCCGAGTCAGATTTAAATGTTAGCAGACAAAGACATCTTACACTGCTGTAAAAGTGTATCAGATAAACATTTTAATATTTCAGATTTGTTTATATTAGCATAAACCTCAGTATTGCGTAAAAAAAGTGGTTTAAAAAAATCAATACTTTTCATTCTTTAATAGCTTAATTGATAAACAATGTCACTTGTTCTAAAGCTAATTTCAATATTAAAGATAATTATAAACTGGATCATGCTCTTGTGGATGTGAGAGATTAGTAACACAGGCTTTCATCCATTTTTAGTGTTTCTGCAGCATCAGATCTTAATGTTTTCTCTCTCGATTACTGCTAGACCTCCATTGACTTCCATTAGAGCCATATTTTCTGATCTTAGTGCCAGAACACCAGATAATCCTGCGCTCTGTATTTTTCTTTGGTTTGTGGGAGGTAAAACTTCTTAGAACAATCTCTGCAAAAAAGCTTTGTTTTTCGCTTTTACAAGGATCAACGAACACATTCTGAAAAAAATATTTGAATTAAAGCCTTTTTTATTTGTAAAGGGGACATTTTCAATGTGCTCAAAATTTTATTTGCTGCACTTTCTATTAAAAATAGAAAATATAGGGGATTCTAACCTGTTTTTTAACACAATGCGCCACCAAGATTTTAAGAGTTCACCATTAACACGATGTTTTACTGTCTGCTGCGCAAAATTTTTGGTCATTGGACGGTAAAGTTTAAAACATGCAACAGTTATTAGGTTGCTAATATTAACAAGATTTCGAATAGTTTTTTTATAACATATTAACTTTGATATAACTTTATATATTTATTTGCTTTTTTAACATCTTTACTACATCTTCTGTACGCGCAGGGAAAATCAATGTCTTTGTCACCATCTGGTGGCCAACTTGAATAACACAGATTCCTTAAAATGACCCTGTTTGGGAGATAAAATACACTGCACTTGTGTAGCAGCATAAGAAAGTTTGGTGTGTGTGTGGTGAGCGTGTGTGTGTGTGGTGAGCATGTGCGTGTGTGTGTTTTTGTGTGACCTTTGTCTGCATCAAATCTGAACAGGCTCCTTAGCTTTCAGAACTATATGGAATATATAAAAGCAAAGTAAATGTATGTATGCTGTTTTCCCCTTCTGATGCTGAGAAGTACAAGATAAAGGATAAAAACACATGGTCTCTATTCAGGTTCCAGTTAAAAAGCCCTCATTTAACACCCCTCACAGCGAACCACTTTCACTATTATAAACAGAGTACAAGAAACGCTATAAAGGCATGCCAAACAAACAGCAAACACACACTTTTACATGTTTGTACAGCGTAATAAAGTCAGTTATTTCAGGTAGTATAACATGGCGATGAGCAAATGGTGCAGTGCACGCTCTCACCACCAGAGGCATCGATATGAATCCGGCATGCAGACGAATTCCCCGCTGCGATCTTGCGGAATAGAGTTGACTCTGTATAAAGTGCATTTCTATCTCAGCCACCGTAGAACAGATGCACACGCTAGCACAGAAAGCAGCTTGAAGGACCAATCCACGAAACAGCGGCTCGTGGGAGAACTAGCAAATTAACTAAAACTGGATGCACCTTTTCTGGAAACACTTTACTTTATGGTGCCTGTGCTGCAGAGTAATTAAAAAACACAAACTGCAAATAAAATACATTTGGTTTCAAAATCGTTTAAGTTATGGAACAGTTGTCGATTTTAACTTTTAATAGTAACTCTTTTAAAGTGTGTACGACAAAATCTGGCTCAAGCTCAACTGTACGTGAACCTGTATATATAAAACAACTCTGGGTTATTTACTTTATTTCAATTAGAGCTGTTAAGAGCACAACAAACCTATTTATCAACCCTTAACTAGTAATACACTTAGAATATTAGACTATTCAGTCAAATGCTAAATAAGTTAAGCCTTATTACGTTAACTGATATTTTTGAGTAAAAGCAGAGACTGATGCAGAACCCAGTTGTTTTCAGATTTGTTTGTACTTAACCAGTGTTTATCAGAGCTATAACATAAAAAAAACATGCCTTGGAGCCTGGGATCATCAGGACCGTAGTGATGATGAGTGCAGCGCCATTAACTCCAGGAACATCAGTGATGTGAAGGTAGCAAAATAAAAACCCTGGAGAAATGTATACAATTTCAAATAATCTAGGTGTGTGACTAGTTTTTTTGTTGTATGTGAGTGCAATTGAACCTGTTCTAAGTTGGTTTAGGGGTTTGTTTTAATTTGAACTGGAAACAAACAAAGCTACTTTGGAGACTGTTCTATAACTCAATGGCACACTAAGTGCATCTACACTCTAGTGCATTCAAGTACTCTCTAGCTCAGGTTCGGTAAAGTGAGGTGTTAGCATGGTAATAAATCAATATTGCACATCACCACCATTTTCTCAAAGTCTGCTAAATGCATCCAGACAAACACAACAATGGACACATGTCCCTTCTGGGCGCTATGGTGTCATAAGAGCACTCTGTTCTCCTAAATTGTCATTCTAAAAAAAGCTGCCTTGACGTTGCACATCACAGAACAACATTCATCCTACACACCCACACACCATGCAAACAGGAGCATGAACGTTAGCTAAAATATCAAAAACAAAATCCGCGGCTCAGTCTAAGCAGGCAGTACTTGGAATGTGTCGCCACATTTTTCGGTTTTGCTCAGATTCAAAGGAACATCTCATAAACATGTTATCCAGGATTATATAAGGCCTTTAGATACGGAACCTCATAAATAAAGTGAAATATTGAATCTCTGTACAGTACACACAGTTTAAGTCCATCCATTATCAGCAGCATCTCACTAGAGGTTTAAACATCAAACTGAATCCATGTGTATATTCACCTACTGGTGTATTAGTACATCTGTAAAAAATAGAGCCTATCCCTACAAAAATAAATGACGCGATTAATTGTTTATTATGCTATCAAGAACTCGCACACATTCTGGTCAAAATGTTGCTTTTTGTGAATATTCTTCAGGTTTTTAGTCAAATCAGTAGGGAGACAACCTCAAGATATAAAGCACATTACAAACTATTATACTATGATGCTGCATTCATGTCGCATCTTAACAAGCAAACCAAGCATTTGGAACCCAAGTAACTGTAATTCACTGTAGTCCATTGGAGGCAGATGTCAAGAGAGTCGACAATAAAGCGGCCAACTTTACAGCAACAAAAAAGGGTTCAAGCCTGAAATCGTGTATGTTTTATTCTGTTATGGTCGTTTCCTGGTAATTACATAATTTAACAGTATTTTTATGGGGTTATGTTTAGTTGTGGAGCGCTTTGAAAATCTGTTAATATATATATATATATATATATATATATATATATATATATATACATATACATATATATATATATATATATATATATATATATATATATATATATATATATGTTAAGTAATATAAGAATATAGTAAGATAAAATTACGTTTTTACCAAATCTGAGATGCATATCCCCACCTGCTGTAATAACATTTTTATAGTATGGATGTAGGTCATAAATTCTATATATACAAATAATAATATTAATAAAAACAACATTTTCACAATTTAAACCATCTTATAATATGCCAGCCTTAATTTTTTTTTCAAAAATGTAATGCATGCTCTACCTTCTCTGATGTTAAACATAAATTGGATATGCTATCATCTTCAAAGTGTATTGAATACAGGTTGCAGTATGCCCCCCTCACCATAGGTGGCGCTGTTTGTTTGGGAGTGCGGTTTTGCAGTATCATCTCCACACCCCAAGTGGTGGTGTTTTGTCCAGAGCAGAATTGTACATGGCCCTGGAGCTTCTTCTACCTCAATGAGGTAGTAAACTCTTTAAAAGTTGGGAGCCCAATGCTACTTTTATTTAACATTAACTATGCCCAAGATATATGTCCAGTAACTGCATCTTAACATATCAGATCGTTAACCATTCTCAGCAGCTCTCCAAATGCAGTGACCAGGCATCACTTGTCAACAAATGCTGTGATTGTCTCTTTTGTTCACGTGACTTAAGTTAGCTGACTTGCCACTTGGTGGTGACAAAGCTCATATACTCCCTCGAGCTAAAAACAGAACAAACAACCAAAGAAAAAGAGTGAATAATTGATCCTCTCACAAGGAATTATCTCTCAAACACACAGTTCTCCTTTCAGAATTTTCTCATATTTAATGATGAAGCAGGATCTGTTAAAGAAAGGAACTGCTCTTACTGTCTGGTCCCTGACAAAGCTTCCCTCTTCAGTCACTTTCTTTGGAGAACTGTTTAAACTGCACGACTCTATAGCTGAACTCAAATAAATGTTTTTTTTTTCACTCAAACTCATAGCTGTTTTTGTTAAATTTAGAAATTAATAAAACTTGTGTTTTCACAGATTTCTTCTGTCCTCAACCTTGCTAAACTAAGATGATTTAACATCTCAGATGTTGTGTAATGATGGATCTTTTTTTTTTTTCGCACTCCTTTCACAGTTAGAAGCCTAGGATTTTTTTGCCACTTGGAGAGCTGAGAAAGGATAACTTTAGACTGGAGTTCTTGGACCCCTTGCAAGAGTGACATCTCCAGACTGACAACCTACAGTCCGGAGAGCCACAGACATAGGTTACCATGTGCTGAAGTGGTGTCTCCAGTTGACAGTGGGAAGATGGCAGAGCTGCACACCGAGCAGAGGCAACAAAATGCACATTTGTTCAACCCTTAAAAAAAAAAAATCTGCTTGCAGTTGAAACTGCAGTTGGCCAGTTTGATAATTTTCAGATAAAACATGCAGCTAATGCGATGAATGCAGCATTTTCAGTGACAACAGTAACAGTCATCTCAGTTAATTTCCATGGTTTCATTTTGGCACGAGTTAAATCAACCAAACACCTGAATGCTTTCTCTCAAAACATATGTTATCTAATATTAGTCTTGTCTGTCATACAATGACAGGTTTGTAAATGGAGGAAAAAAAATTTCAAGCATGCAACACGCTCACTAACGCATGCAAACACACGCACGCACGCACACTCATTTAACGAATCCACAGACTCATTAAATCATTTGTTACACAGTGGCTGTCAGTGCAGGTTGAGTGCTTGTTGTGAAGGGGAGGTTTGTTGTACTCTAACTTAGTACTCAAAGCTACTTGCCTGAAGCCACCCGAAAACACCCTGACCCTGTACAGCAACAGCATTTCCTCACATTAAAACACTGACAGACATAAACCGCGTACTATTTACATTTCTTCAGAGCGGCTGATATCTTCTTTTCATCAAGGTCTTTTACTAATGTCGCTGTGAGTGTCATAGAGGTTTTCTGTCTAACACCCAGCAAGCGCCATGTTTTTGCCACTTATCGTGAGCATTTTTGGCAGAGAGATAGCTAGGAATCCATGAAAATCAGCAGGAGTAGACTAAATCTGCAGAATTCCTCAGGGTACAGTTGCATAAATCCACCAAGTTAATTTTTCACCTCTACATGTTTTAAATCAGTCTACCTGACTCAGTCAACCTTTTGATTAAGAAGCTTTTAGAGTGATTTTTTTTTGGGGAGCACACAGTACAATTGGGATGTTCAAAACATTGTGCATAAACACTGGAGTCACTTGGGTGTCTGCGAGGAGTTTAAACTGCAAAATCTACAAAAATACCTCACTGTCGGATACAACAAAAAGGATATTTCTTTGAGGAAGTGCATGTCTGGAGTTACGAGAATCTTACATTTTAAGGAATCCAGCCTTTTCGTATCAAAACCAAATTTTTGGACTTAAAATGCATAGATGAAACACATTTGATCAGTTCTTGCATTCCCTGGGAAGCACCTCTGCCTAAACGGCCCCAGAAAATAGATCTCACATTTACTGTTTAACGAATTTTGTCTAGACCTCAACCATTTGTAGAACAACAAATGTACAAGGGTTCCAGCTGGTCTAAAAGTGATTTATGCAATGACCCCAAGTTTCTGGCTCAAAGTCAACGTGAAATCCAGCTAAAAATCGATTAAATTTTTTCCACTGTTAAGATTTTAACAGTTATCATAGCAATAAAATGAGTCAATGAATCCTTCTCCCTTTTACTGGAAACCAAAATCTGTATGGTAGGCCAAGTACCATTATACTACCATTAAACAATTCCTTGTTAATCAATTCTTTAATCAACTGAAGGAAAGAGCAATGATGTTATCAAAGTTAAAAATCAAAGTTTATATAGCAGGAATCCCCAAATCCAGTCCTGGAGGGCCACAGCCCTGCATGTTTTAGTTGCAACTCTGCTCTAGAATGCATACTACTCTAGCACTACTCAGAGAGGATCTTAATTAGTGCAAGAGGTGTGCTTCATGATGCTTAAATAAAAAATGTGTGGGTCTCCAGCCCTCCAGAACTGCATTTGGAAAACACTGGTTTATAGCTACCTACTGTACCTACTGAGGGCTATCAGCAGGTGGAGGAGGCAACTAGTGAACCATACAAATTTTGTATAATACCGAAACATCTCAATCTAACCTAAGCTTAAAGAACGGTCCCAGAGATTAGGTAAGTTCAAGATGGATTCCATGTTGACTTTAAGCTTCACATTTCCCAGTTCACATTTTTTTTTCTAGGCATCAACTATTTTCACATTTAACAAATCTGCAGTAAAGAGCGAGGACAATCCAACCAAGGAAATAATCACTCACAACCAAAGCAGATCCTGGAATCCTTCTGCCCTAATGGTGCATGCTCACGTTGAAATCAGCTGCCTCTTATTAGACAACGCTGTGATTGGTTAATGTTGTGGAATGCTACAGCAGAGGGGTGTTGAAGGGACACCCGTGACATCATCCGTGCTCTTCGGAAAGCCCACTAGAGTGTGTGATCAGCTCTAAACAAATGTAGGGGTTCTGGGATATTGCTTGGGTCACAAAGGGAAGGGTTGAAATGGAAAGGGAGATTTGGAGATTTTTTTCTAAGAGTAGATAGTGATGACTTCTCGGCCACCCCCTCGTACAAGGAGGACCCGGTTGAGGCCTTCAGTTAAAACCTCCATGAACTCCATATCTGGTTGACAGGGTCTGTCAAGGACTAAAAAACTGGGAGAATTCAGGGATAAATGTTTGTTCATATTTATTTATATGATGCATGCCAACCAACCATTGACATTTATCATTATCAATCGACCAATCAACTAAACATTGAACCGATAAATCAACCATCTTTCAATAATTAACTGATCTAATTATCTAACAGCCAACTAACTGATCTACAGATTCAACAGATTGTACATTCGATTTACCAACTGACCATCAGACTTATTTACCAACCATGTGGCAGATAGACTGATCACTTAATACATTTTACTAACTATTCATCTGATCTACATCTAAGAATCTAACTCTATACATTTTTACAGTGCAACCACCTGTCCATTCGACCTACAGAACATTTTATAGATCAACTGATCCATCTACCAAAAATTCTACCAACCTGTCTACCAAACAACCTACAAATCTAAAGATAAACCTACTGTCCTACAAACAATTCAACTCATCTACTGACCAATCAACAAGTTGATTGACCAACCAACTACCATCTGAACCAATCTAATAACCATAACACAATCTTTCAATTTCTAACTGATCTCTCAGCCAATTAACTAATCCATAGATATAACTTATTGTTTATGCAATCTACTACTTGCTGAATTTGACTGAATGACTTCGACCCTCACACCAATCATTCAAAAACATCTACTAACCATCTCACTTTACTAACCAATCAGTTGACTTATCGATAGTTCAACTGACCACCCAATCAATCTACAGACCATTAACCCAATCAACCCACCAATAGTCGGCAGTTGTGGTCTGGTGGACCGATCACTGGTTCGAATCCCCGATCCACAGAGTTAAAGGTGGTGTAAAGGCACCAGTTTCTGACTGCTCCCTGGGCCCCGTAGCCATGGCTGCCTGCTGCTCCGGGTGTGTGTTCACGTTGTTTGTTCACTGCTGTGTGTGTACACTGGGATGGGTTACATGCAGAGCACAAATTCCGGATATGGGTCACTCCATATCTGGCCAACTGCTCACTTTCACTAGTCACTTTCAACCTACAGATCAAATTAATGCTTACCCAATATACCAACAATTCAACCAACCTACCGACCATTTGGCATATAAACATATCTACAGATCAAACTACAATTAATTCGATCAATTGACCGATGAATTCGAACCATTGACTGATGAATATTCAGTATGTTTTTCAGATGTACCGAAAATTTAGCAGATCAACCTATCTATCAGCCAACCAAATCATCGAACAGATGAACAGAAACCACATCGGTCATTCGATCTAGTAACCCATTACCATCTATCAGCATTCATTACTTATCTATCAGCATTAGGTAAATCTACTAACCATTCAACATATCAACTAAAACATAACCCTACTAAACAATCATTTATCTTATCTATAGCTGCAACCAACCATCCAAATTACTTACAGACTATTCTATCAATGATCTGACTGATCTTCCAAACGTTTGACAGATCAGGCTACTAATAAGGGCTGGTCTTGCACTTAACCTTTTCTTATACCAAATAAAAATTTCAAAATAAAACAAATTTAATAGCCAAGAGGATACAGTTTTCGTCGCCGGTTCTATTTCTGGGAGGCCCGGGCATATTGAGCAGGACAAGCTTTGCCTCCTGGGACTTCTTCACAATGACTTCGTTGAGTCTGAGAGCAGTGTGCATGCGTCTTACGTTGGACTGGTTTCTGAAAAACACCCATAAGCAGCATAACTAAAAGCTCTCGTCCTAGATCTCTTCAGAGATACATTGATACTCACAGGTTTTCCCATTCCCTTTGGCATGAAAAAGAGAGAGAGACAGGAGTGTTAGTGTTACAGCCAATTCTGATTCAAGACCTTCTGTTTCAAGCAAAAAAGTATAAAACGCTATATGTGTGAAAGCTCAGGTGTTTTATAAAACTATCAAATCAAGCTCTATAATCTGATTTTAAATAATAAAAAAACCAATCTGGTACTCACGGCTTCATGTTGAAGAGGTCTTTGATGGCCTCAGGGGTGGTTGCTCCCACAGGTTTGGCCTGCTCACCATCACACTTGACCTCGCTCCAGGTCATCTGAACAGCTGTTCCCGGTGTTACTGCCTCGGCTCCTGGTGACTGAAGGGTGTCAGGGGTGCCCATGGCTCCAGGGGCGGCTGCACTGGGTTTGTTCTCCTTAATGAGCTGCTCCTGTTGGGATGGGGATGCAAGGACACACTAGAGGAGCAGGACATGCATGATAAAAAGTACAAACGGAGTAGAACAGGGCAAAAGAGAATGGAAATAAAGAGGATAAGAGAGACAAGCTTTGAGAGAGAATGCCTCCATCCAAATTTAAGTCATAAGCAAACAGGCCAGGTGGCGGGGGTGGATTCAGTACCTCCTCTTCTGGTTTGGGCTCTTTTGTTCCTGCAGGAGCAGGTTCTCCGGTTACAGTGAGCTGTGTTGTCACTGCTGCTGGGTTCTTTCGCCGGATCGACCCTCGAGAGCTGTCTGTGATGCTCTGGATCTGAAGATAGAGGAGAAATAGTATGAAGTCTAAGTTAGAAAGAAGGTATAGCAAGCTTTGTTTTAAAATGGTTCACAATCAAATAGTCTTGAATATCAGAGTCCAGAAATTCTAGCCAGCATGGTAACAAAGCCTATTTTTGTTTCCTGAAATTTTTAATCAAGACAGGAAGTGATGTCTTACGTTTCACCCTATATATCACTTCCTGTCTTGATTTGGAATTTTAGAAAACTAAAAGATTTGTTTTTCGAATTGGCATGGAATAACGAATCAAGGAAAATATTTTTTTCTACAACATACATTTCAAAACCAGAATCATAAGAGCAGGTTAGGCCTAGTGGTGGAGCTGGAGGATTTGAGTTAGAGACTACAAAGTCTTGGTCAGCTTGAAAGATGAGTTGCCTTAGTTTCCCTATAGCTTTTTTGTTTCCTAGTTCTATTTCTAGCGCTGTCGTGCAGATGGTTTGTTCATTGCTGGTGTGTCGTACCTCCCGCTCACGCTCAGTCTTGGTGAGGTTGATCTGTTTGAGGATCTGAGAGCGCTGCTCCATCACCAGGGTTTTCTCATAGGTGTACGCAGAGATATCACTGTCATGCTGAACACAGAACGCTTCATTAGAGGCACACTTCTATCAACGCTATCAAGAGATCACAATCCGAAGCATGCAATACACATCTTACTGCAACCTAAATATGTCTTTATTGTCTGATTTAAAACACTCCAAACATTGATTCTGTCTACATGCAAATCAGTTTGAGTGTTGCGGTAGCTCACCATCTCCACGACTTCGACAGCAGCATCAATGCGCAGGTGATAGAGGAAGGTGGTGAGATCCTTCTTCATCTGGATGCTGTTATCGTCCATCTGAGCCACAGTGAAGATGCGCATCTTACACTTCCTCCACACCTGCAAAAGTTGTTTTGAATTTGTTGATGAATTTTAAAGTACATTAACACTTTGTTGGCACTCTAAAAATGTTTATCTATCTAATGTAATTAACAGAAGATTCTCAAGTGCAGCTGAGCAGATAAGAGGCCCTTATAACAAACTCCACTCAGAGAAACAGAGCTGATTAAAAACCCAAATGGAAACGAATTTTAAACTATAAACATAATTGATATGAACATAAACATAAACTATAAACAACAAAAACTGCTCAAACATAAGTTTATGCATAAGGTATGCATAGGTTTATAATTAAAGAAACCCAGACTTTGTCCTACAAAATCCTTGAACAAACACAACCAGGTGAAAATAAGTGACAAAAATCAGAGCAAACATTTGTGTAAACTGATGTGTATTGCTTCTATATCTAAGAATACAATAATTATGACTGGAATTTGCTCCAATAACTCATCTCCAATCAAGGAAGTACAAATTAATCACTGATCATGTGATCAGAACCCAACTAA
Organism: Danionella dracula; assembly: GCA_900490495.1. Taxonomy (NCBI): domain Eukaryota; kingdom Metazoa; phylum Chordata; class Actinopteri; order Cypriniformes; family Danionidae; genus Danionella; species Danionella dracula. The sequence continues at coordinate 1,174,951 of UELW01000345.1, read as the reverse complement.
ATGTTCAGTCACCAAAAAGCTAAGAAATTACAGGACTAGCAACCCAGACAATATCAAACACTGTTAGAGAACAGGTTAAAGACATTTGAACAAGTTCCGAAGACCTCAAACGCACCTTGTGCTGGCGCAGCAGGAAGGGCAGCAGCATCAGCATGCCTCCGTCATGAACAATCCACCAGACATCGATGTGGCCCTCAGTGAAGCGCTCACTGTTTGATGGGAAAGCTGAGATGTTCTTGGGTACCAGAAGAGCTTTACTGGAGGCTGTGGTTTCCCTCACCAGCTCTGAGAACAAATCCATTAAAGGTTACACATTTAGTTTAAACCATATGTTTTTTTTTATACTAAAATAGGAAATCTGAGACCTAAGAGTTTAGTCCGCTGTGACACATTAAAATTAAACTTCTCATTCAAACAGACTGTCAAAAATGGATAAAGCATAATTTATCACATAGTTTTCTCTGACTACGAGCTACCCCTGCTAGATATAAAAAGCTTCACCGATGAAGTTCCTCCAGCTCTGATGGTCCTCGGCTTGCTTCCAGTTTCGGGGCCAGCTGGCCAGGACAGTGTTGTGCTGGAGCCCCCCCAAACCTGAGGCCTGCAGCAGATGAGAGGTGGCATCCCGCATGTTCGAGGAGATCACCACCTGACTGAAACCCTTCACCTTCTCCGTCTCCATCAGCTTGCGCAGAGACTAAGAGCAGAGGAGATTATCAAAGGAGAGGGGTTTATCAGAAGGTAGAAGAGGAGAGGTTATCAGAAGGTTTACAATCACCACGTCTGTCAGTCTAAGCTGTTACCTGCTCTGCCTCTTGCCCCTGGCTATGGTTCTCCAGGTAGGTTCCCTCCAGAGCGGTGCCTACGATGGTCAGGCCCTTCCCAGCCTTCAGCTGGTTGGTCAGAGAGAGCATTCGAGGCTGCTCCACCTTCAGCTCGGAATCCATGCTCACCAGAACCAAAATCTGAGGTCTGAACACACATATCCTTATTTATTTTCATACCTTTGGCTTACATTGCAAGGAAGGAACACATTTGTTTAATTCGGGGCAACATAAGGCAGGCAGGGCAAATGGCAAGAGAATTTCATTATAATAGAGACAACTCTATTATCTTTATGTGCTCTGCTTTGTCCAGGCTTTGAAAGAAAGAACCTGCATTAAGACAAACGTTACACAAGTTTGAAAGCTTCTGATAGGCAGGAAAAATGTCAGGGTCATGGAGGGACATTGAGACCTAAAAGTTTAAAACAGCTGAACAAATTTCACAACATTTAAGATAACTAATTGGGCTTTGTGTTGGAGGTCCTAGAGAGGTGCTTTCGGTCAGATGTAAAATTTGGACTTGTAGGGTGTGTGTGCACTGTTATTTTAAGAGCCAAACTTTGACAGCCCCAAGATTTAAATCACATTTTAAGCATATACCATCATGGTAAAAAAAATATTCTGTAGAACATTTGGTTTCTCAGTAGGTTAGCAAATCAGAGGGTTTGGTTTTGATGGCTCACCTCCAGTTCTTGGTGTGTGGAGCCCCCTCCTCCAGCCTCAGGAGAGCGAAGCGCGCAGCGCTGAGAGACAAGCCTCTGATCCCGTCCCCCCACTCCTTCTCCGCTCTGACAGACACACAAATATATTATCTTTGATCAATCACAGGGAGTCTGTACACATTGCTTCTACTGGCAAGCACACAGTCTTTAATTCTGAAGCTTCAGTCTGTGTTTTGTTGCCGTTTTAAGCAGAACATCTACACGTCCAAAAAAACACATATTACAGTTGTAACTTCATATTTCATGCTTTATCATTTGCCTTGTCTATCATTCACACGTATTATCATATTTTGATCAAGGTTGCAGATAATAACTCTTTAAACCTTGTTTGAAACTTTCTTTCATTGATTCTCACTCGTTCATTTGGCTTTAGATGAGACCAACATTTTAACAGTTATTTTAAACTTCAGAGCCAGTTTCAGCTTGTTATTTATAGAATGGATCTATTCTCTAAATTCTGATGCAGGTTTAATCTTTTCTTGTCTATTTGGAATATATAAAATATCCTCACAGCTCAAACACCTCTGACTCTATCCCCCCTTTCTTTCTTTCTCTCTTCCCCTCTCTCTCATTCCCTCAACTCTCTCCATCTCTCTTTCTTTTAGTCTCCCTCTCCATCACTCTCTCCTCCCTCTTTTTCTCTGTCCCTCGCACACTTTCCTCCCTCTGTTCCCTTCTCTCTATCTCTAATTCCATCAACCTCTTTCATCTCACCCTCCCTTCTATCTCCACCTCCACTTTCTTCCTCTCTCTTTTCTATCCACCCTCTCCTCTCTCCCTCCAAAACTCCACTCACCCTCTGAACTCGATGTACTTGTAGATGCAGCTGGCGATGCACATGGCCACGATGGCGTAATACCAGGAGCAGATGAACATGAGCGAGAGACACAGACTCATGCCCAGGAACGACAGAGCCCTGAAAGAGAGAACAATACAAGAAATTGCAATAAAAGAGGACAAGACAAGAGTTGTCAGATAAGCACAGAGGACTGGAGAACACAAACAAAAAAAGAAAGAGGTAAAAGGCAAGGAAAGACAAGACAAGGCAATGCCTTCTGCAAAAGGCAAGAAAGTCTGAAAGTACACAAAGATGTGTGATGGACAATCTCACCAGTGGTAAAACTTGAACCTGGGCCTCCAGTTTGGTGTTCGGAGCAGAGTCTGCACGGCACAGGCCAAATTGACAAACATGTAGCACATCAGGAAGAACCTGCACACATAGAACACCAATGCTTGCAGTAAAAAAAAAAAAAAAATAGGGTGACTTTTCATTGCCGTAAGAGTTTGGTGAGAGGTCTCTTACATGGAGAGAATAGGAGCAACGTTGTCCAAGGAAGCAATGAGGATGCCACTCTCGCAGATGCACGCGGTCAGAAGCAGGGCCCAGGTCGGCTCACCGTTGGCTTTCCCATGGCCAAACACCTGCAGCATACACAAAGACAGACTTGGTGAAATTCCTGGGGTTCTGAGATGTGATTGACACTCTGACCGAAACAAGGAGCTTCTGGTTAAAGTAAAACTTGGGTATTTTTAAAATAATATAAAAAAAATATTTTCAGAGATTTATCACCTCTTTTTTTCACAGTGAAGAGAGATGAGAGTGTAGTCAAAAATGATGGTTACAAATATGATAGTTTCAGTTGGTTGGCAAGAGCTCATATCAAGAGTAGGTTCAGGTCTTTCTGAGTTTAAGGGAACTATGAAGGAATGTGGCTTTTAAGACTCTCCACCCCCGAAGCAATGTGAAGATGTGTATCTTCCATCACGAGGGAAGAATTTAAACTGAAATAGATTATTATGAAATCAATAAATCACTCAACCAATCAATCAATCAATCAATCAAAATGTACACAGTACAACACAGTTTTCCTAGGTAACTGGACATTGTAAGATAATTCACAAATAATAAAGTACAGAAGATTCACACAACTATAGATTTAAACTACACATACAAACATAAATTGCACTTATCCTTGGGACAAATGCAGGTTTAAACAGCAAACACTGCTTTAATCACGAAACACTACTTTAAACACCAAAATGCTGCTTTAAACACCAAAACCCTGCTTTAAACACCAAACACTGCTTTAAACAGGTGGGTCTTTAACCCTGTTTTAAAACCTCCCAGCTAAGTTTCAGACCAGAGAGGAAGAGGTAGAGAGTTTCAGAGAAATTAATTAGATTGGAAAGGTTTCCCAATGAATTTGCATATCATTGTTTGATAATTATGACCAAAGACCAGGGGGGACAAAGCCTACCCATGTGCTGGGCTGATCTTGTACTTCTCAATAAAACCTGATTTGCTTAGAATTGTAAAAGCTTTACAGATTTTTGCTAACCTAATTAATACATTTAATCAACAATATAACGGTGTCCCGAACAGGATGTTATCGATGGACAAATAATTTTTTTGAGTGGTAGGTCTTCTGTTCTCTTAACTTCAAGGGAGCTTTTCAAAGAAACAACCAGAGACCAGTAAGTAAGACTTAAATTCAGTTAAAGTTTAATCATAAATGTCCCTTGAATATGTTAGTCTCAGACATTAAAATAACTTCAAGGATTTCAGGAACCTTTAAGACCCGAAACTAAAAAGAGAAGACTAAAAAAATAAAACCTAATGGCATTAACAATGATTAGAAAATTATAGAAGCAGAGAGGACAAGACAAGAGACAAATCTACAGTACAAGAGTTGAGGACAGAACAATTCAAGAACATAGGAGAACGTCAGTTCAAGGTGATGTTCAGTTGACTAAATTAAAGTTTTTAATTAGACGATTGAGTAGAATTGTATGGCATACAATACATAATAGAATAAAAGTCCCTGACCCTGAGGAAGGGTACGATGCCGTCTCGAGCGATGGCCTGCAGCAAGCGAGGAGCTCCGGTCAGCGACTGAAGGCCAGCTCCGCAGGTGGAGAAGAATGACCCGATGACGATGACCCAGGGCGTTGGCCAGGCCAGCGTCCCGATCACCAGGTTACCTCTCACCGCCTCGCCAAACCTCAAGAGCATACCAGAATAAGCTTCTAATGTACATTATTTTTATTTGCAGAAAAAACTTCAAAATCGCAACAAGAGCTGACGGTCAATAACTCAAAAGTCTTTTACCTTTAAACCATATAAAATGCATGTTCAGCTCTCTCAGTAGATAAAGAACACGTGCGGCCATTACAAGGGACACCACATAAAATTTTACTCAAGAATTTTAATCAGATTAAAACCTGCTTTCCATGCATAAATTATTTAATATTTAAAATGTAGTATTTTACTTCCAAAGTTGAATTCTTACATTTTAATTACAACATTTAATAAATTACAAACACATGATTTATTTTTTATTTAATACATTGTGACTTCTATATTTCAATTCTTCATAAAATGTCTTGTATGAATGCACTAATAGTACAGTCCACAGAACAGCCAAGTACCCCGCAATGCTTGATAATAATACATTATAATTATAAATAATTAATTATTAACAAATGATTATTTAACAAGAAATATCTGTTAATACAGTCATTTTTCTATCAATTATTTTATAAACTACTTCTCTGCTACTAACAAACACCTATAATCTACAATAAATGCTCTCTCTGGTCATCTAGTGTTTTGAATGTAGGTACAATCCCAGCTTTGTTCGTACACAATGTTTTAGTCAGTTCAACAAAAATGCTACTAAAGTTCTACTTTAATACTCACTTGTCTCTAAGCACCGTTCCCTCGATGCATGCGCCGAACAGCACCACGCTGGACATGTCTGGGCACTTCTGTCAAAGAGATATCAGTGCACAACAACCAGACATGGGAGGAGTATTACTCAAGTAAATGTTACTAAGTTAACTAAGTTAATTAGTTACTACACACCTCTGACACCAACATATCACAAGTTATTCTGTTAAACATGAGAAATTCTGTCAGCAGTGTGAACCCTACTCTAGGAGGCAGGGTTCTAGGATCCCAACTTTTATTTTATTTTATGCTTCTATACTCTGTTAATGTCCTCTTATGAGAATTTGATGCTTTTGACATATGTGGTTAGTGTGGGATTTACATGTATGAGTGTGAGGGTTACTGCAGTCCTACCTAAAATATTCTAGATTCTAGAATATTACTATTGCTATTACTATTACTATTTACTCTTAACTTGAGCAATTTACTTATATAACCTGTGTTACTGTGCAACACTATTGTGTCTATTGTGTAGAGCTGGACAAAATGTGAAGAAACTAGGGGTGGGCAAATCATCCTACTTTAGATGGTATCGATGCTGATGTCGGCATCGGAACGATACTAGCCCACCAATATCGATATTTAAGGTCAAAACACTTCTATCCGAATATTCAGTGCAAAGTTATGTGCGTGAACATACATCCATTGGAAAAGCAAGCGATTACTGCAAACGAACAAGAGTTCAGCTCTGCCATAATGAATCAGGTTTTCGCAAGAGAACAATCAATGAGAGCTGCTGTTTTGATGACGTGAATGTGAGATGAAAAAGCCGCTGGATGGCGCTCGATACACACTTCCTCTTCAATCTCACGACAGAAAACAGCCCCAAAGAAATACAAGATGATAAGCAGAGGAAGAGACTAGGAAATATTAGATATTAAACCTCCATAAAGATGTATTGCTGATGTTCGATCATCAAGAGTTGTTCAATAAAGCCCTCAAAGATTATAAAACAGCAGGGTGGGGCTGTAGTCCCTTGAATGGATGTTTTGTTCAACTTGGTGTTTTGTTCTTTTGACTCTTGTTCCCTGAAAAGAATGATTAATTTGAACGATTATTAATTTGTTATTAATGTAATAATGGCACCAAATGACAATCCATATGTAAAAAAATAAAACCCCCTTTAAGTTTTTTAGTTACAAATTTTGCTCAGCTCGCCCTCTTCACTCTAGCAGCACTATATTGATTCCAAAGATTAGTAAACCCAACAGAGGGTGAAGATCATTCTCACATAGAGCCCCGAAGCTCTGGAACAAACTCCCGGATTCTGTCAGGAGCTCAGCTACGCTCACAGAGTTCAAAACTAAATTAAAAACAGAGCTGTTTAATCTAGCATTTGAATAATTGGCTCCTAGGATTTCTCAAAATGGATAAGGTGTCTGAGCACTATAAACATACAAACTGTGATAAAAAACAAAAAAACAATATGATTCAATGTGCCCTAATCTAATCTAACCAATCTCTATCATTTATCACTACTCTTGCAGCAGTTTGTTGTCTGTTACATTTTTCTAACCATAGTTTTTTTGTCTTTGTTTGTTGTTTGTTCAGGTGCTGTTTGTCGATTTATCTGAAGTTTGTATATTCTTTATGCTGGGGAGGTGAATAACACCTGCTTCAGTCAGCGAGGCTCCCAGGGGCCTCACAGAGGGAACTCCTATTTACTCTACCTGATCCACACTAGGACTTTGTGAAGCTGCTTTGAAAGCAACTGCTAAAATAGTGCTATATAAAAACTTGATTCATTGATTGATTGTATTAATTGATTTATATATTGTAATAAATGTGTTAAATATATATTGTAATAAATCTACAATAAAATTGTTGCTTGGCACTGGATAAGAATAACGTCTTTTATAAAGGAAAATTCTTACTCCAGTCTTTACCAACAACTACTTCTATCTCAAAACTTCCTCGTTTATCTGAGGCTAGAACAGTTTCTATTCTAAACTGGCTCTATTTTGCGTTTGTACAAGGTGATCACGTCTGAAGCAATAACACATATTAATGAGGTTTGACACGTTTGTTCTATGATCAAACACATTATTGTTGATGCTTTGTACTTGTGTAGTCCTGAACATCTCAGAAGAGCTGCTTTAGCGCAGAGAGTCGAAGTGCAAACCCTTACTCCGTCCTCTTTAACCATATGGACCTCTGCAAAGATGCTGCTGCATCAGTTAAAAAGCTCAAATAACTCATTCAACTCAGTGTGATCAAGAAATTGTGCGGTTATCGTGTCCACACGGAAACAAATCAGTAGCGTTTAAAAAAAAGAACTTTGGCTGGCTTTTCAAATGAACTCTGTTACAGTGAAGACACTGCTGCGTTCGAGTGGACGCACACCATAATGGTTTTAAAAAAATAGTGGTTATAAAATAACCTTGTACATGTGGACAAAGCCACACTCCTTTGACTCATCCCTCTGTTCCTTCTGAGCAGGGTCTTCTTATTACGTGGCTGAACGGTGCTCAGCATGCTCAAGCACAAACGGTTTGATTCTGAATCCAAACTAAAGATGACAGCGCTGAGCAATGAGTGCTGTTTGGAGCTAATTTACAGCAGTGAGCAGAAACACAGCAAACTGTTTGTAAAAAGTGCTTTCATTACCTCAGTCACTACATAACCATTTGAGAAGCCAGCTTGAAAAAGAGAACCCTGAGCGGTCTAGTGCGATTTTCGTCAACGATGACGATAAAATTTTTTATTTCATTCAAGTCCTTTTTCTAGTGACGATAACGAGCTAAATATTTCTATTTTTGACAAAATTATAATTAACGTTAATTAATGTTAATGGACGGTTACATGTTCAAAATGTGTGACATTTCTGCTTTTCATGTTTGTTGCTATAATCTGTCATTCAAACTGTAAGGATAGAAATAGGAGCATAATACAAATGATGACAGTGTCAAGTACGTCAGATATCGTGAGAGAGTGAGAGAGAGGGGAAGCGCGTGCACGAAGGAGTGCAAGGAAGACACATTTTTAAAATCAAAGTAAGCTGATGTATAATCCTATTAAATGTAGATATTTTATTTTTCATGTAAATAGTTTTTCATTATCATATTATTTCAATTTTCACTAACGAGTAAAAAAACAAGACTTATTTTTAATAATCGGTATCGGTGAAACTGAGACTGTAATTAGTTGGTATCGGATTGATCACAAATTTTGCAGTATCGCCCAGCCCTAAAGGAAACTCATATTTAAACTTTTCGGTTGTTTAGGGACACACCAACCAATCAGGATCTTTCCAGAGTAATCACGTGAGGGAATTACAGCATTGCCAACTTAGTGACTTTGCTACTAGATTTATCGACTTTTCATACAGTCTAGCAACTTTTTTATCCTAGCGACTAGCGACAAATCTAGCGACTTTTCCTGCTGTTCCTGGTGACTTTCTCGTTCTGGCTGACGTACTCTTCAGACAGAGAAACCTGTCTGTCGCTGTCTTCGTCACCCCGCCCCTGTGCTCGGGCCTGCTCCCTGTCAATTACTGATGTGTCGTTCATGATTACTGATGAGCCGGAGGACTCGGGGAAAAGAACGAATCTTGTAGGTTTCCGGCTCAAACTGCATTTGGTTAATATTAGGGAAGGTCACGTGACTGAAGAACAAAAGGAGCCGGAGGACTCGGTGAAAAAACAAATCTTTTAGGTTTCCTGCTCAAACTGCATTTGGTTGATATTAGAGAGCGTCACGTGACAGAAGAACGAAAGGAGCTGGAGGACTCGGGGAAAGAACGAATCTTGTAGGTTTCCGGCTGATATTGTGTTGGTAAATATTAGGGAGCGTCACGTGACAGAAGGCTCTGAATTCGTTACCATCAGAGAGAAGAAATGTGAGGAACGAATGAGACTTTAACCCTAAAGACAGATCAGAGCTGAGCTGAATCAGACTAAAAGACCCAGTTAGGCTTAGTTAAAATATGTATTTTGTCTTCTAGAATTATAGTTTTGTCTTATTTGTAGTGTGATTCGGGTTTGTGTATATACGAAATGTGTTAGGGAAGAAACACACAACATTTTATTGGTATTTTACTAAAATGAATGAAATGAACGAAATGACTCGAAAAAAGATTCGTTAATTTTTCTGAATGGGACTCAAAGATCCGAGTCGGTGAAATGAGCCAAACCTCCCATCACTACTGTCAATGGTCCCGCGCCAGGTTCTTATTCTTCTTCTGCTGTTTAATGGCAGTTTGCATTTTCCCGGTGCAACTTTCGAGATTGTGGGTCTTCATTACAAAAACAGTAAGTACTATAAAATGTTTTGTTTACATATTTTCACAAGAATATTAGTCTCTGCCTGTGTGATGTTTTCCTCTCTCACACAACATCCATCATCATCATCATCATCATCATCATCATCATCATCATCATCATCATCATCATCATCATCATCATCATCATCATCATCATCATCATCAAATATAATACAAAGTAACCCAACCTTTTGACACTATAAAAATAACTTTTTAGATATTAATTAAAAAAACACAAATTGTGAAATAAAAAAAAAGATCTAAAGATGTGATTAGTTTAAAATCACAAAGCTTACCTTTCAAGTTAATTACTGCATTCTGTTCTCAATGTTTGTTTTAATATTTAATTATATTTAGCCTTACATGTTTTATATGTGTTAATTTAATGACATGAAACACATTTACCTGCAATATTTTTTGTTGGCATTGATATTGGTGGTATTTATGCAAATTAGATTATGACATCATCTAGCGAGTTTTAGCAACTTTTAGGCAAGCCAATAGCGACTTTTCTTACTGAGGAGTTGGGAAAAGTGGAGGGAAACCCAGACACCACCGATGGCATTAGGCAGGAAAAGAGAGTGAGTAGAGCATTTAGTCTGTTAATTCTGGAATGTTTTGCCTGTTTTTCAACTTTTGGTTTGAAATAGGTTACTTTTTTATTTTATTCTAAAGGGAGCATATATATTTTATAGAGCAGGCTATCCAACAGGGGGCGTGAGTGCTCATTAATGAGGATACAGATGATGGAGGTGGTGGTGATGGCCAGGATGGTGCCGACAGGAATAGACTTCTGTGCATCGCGCAAGTCCCCCGATCGGTTTGATCCGGCCATAATTCCTGTGTGAGACAAACCAGAGTTTATTTGGGATAAAACTACAATCTAGAAACTCAACGTACAATCATTACGTGAAAAGTTCCATACACATTTAATATTTAGTCAATTTTGTCTTCTCAAAATTGACTCAGAGAACATATTTTATTTTGGCCTCTAGGAAAAATGTTGTCACCTTTTAACCCTCAGTCAACATTTTATTACTTGTTTTTTCTTTTTTTTCTTTTTTTTACAATGAAAGTAGATCAAACACAAAAATGTTAGCATTGTTTTATGTTAGATTATTTATGCACCATGTTTGTAGATTGCATGCTTGGACTATTAAAGACTTTTAAATAGATAAATACTATTTGCACACAAATCAAATGTTTCTATGAACTGATCTACGGCAGACGGAAAAAAAAATTCTGGAAACGATTTAAATTTTTTTAATCTGTTCTGTCTCTTTCTTGCTGTAACGTTTTTAAAAGGGCAATGAATTTAAAAAAAAACATTTATTTTCACTAATTAGCCTATTTAAACACAGAAACACACATATAAACTTAATCTATTAAATTGTATGCATATGTATTTTTATGTAAAGTGAGCGAATGAAAATTACGTTAGACACAACAGAACAATTGAAATAATCAAAGAACAAAAATTTACATTAAATGATCATTCCAAAATCTCATTCCAAAAGATATATATACACACACATATATATATATATATATATATATATATATATATATATATATATATATATATATATATATATATATATATATATATATATATATATATATATATATATGCAAAAAACATAAAAAAGGACGTCACGACACTGACAAAAAAACAGTTGCAAAGACAGAAAGACAGGAAGCAAGTGATTAGTGATCAAACAAATTCTCAGTTTTACAGATTGTGGAGCCACACCAATAACTAATCTGTGCTTTAGTGTTTCAGCCACCAGAGGAAGCTGTTCGCCATTAAAGTATCTCATGGACAATTAATGCAATCCTCCGCCTACAACTACTACTACTACTACTACAAATAATAATACAATGTATTTTTCTAGCACCCAAGGAGACCTTACAAACCACAAATTCAATTAAATGAACACAACCATAAAAGCCATCAGATAGCAGATAAAACATGAAAAACTGTCTAAAGAGGAATGATTTATCTTAAATATCCGCAGGGATGGTTTTCACCTTTTGGTTCATGATTAAGGGACAATCCATAGTGGAACTAATTTGTTTCTTAACTATTAATCAGTTAATAATTTAATATATATATATAGTAAATGTTGGATTATTCATTTTTGAAATATATTTATTAGAATTATATAACTAAATACATATTAAAATAATAGAGATAAATATTTAAACATAAAAAATAGATGTGGGCGTGAACATTAAGCACAAAGAATACAGCTGTAGAAAGTATAAATTAAATAATAAACCATAACAAAATGCAAATTTTCCTTAAATGCAATTCTAACATGTTACGCACTTTTTTAGATCCGCTGATGACTGATCCCCTCTGACAGACATAGAATGTGAAGCGACGGAGCCCTGACCTGTGACGGATGGGAAGTAGATGCCCACCAGCATGGTGAAGAAGGTGGTGATGTCTGCTAGCACGTATCGGTTTGTGTTGGTCGGGACGGACTCTGGTTCCACTGCTGACGGTAATCCAGTCTTCTCTATGAACACTCCCTTATCCATGTAATTTCCAAAAAGATTCTCTGAGAAGGGGAGAGGAGAGGAGATGAGAAGAGAGTAGGAGTTAAGTACAGGAGAGATGAGAAGTGAGGAGAGGAAAACAGAAGAGAGAATAGAGGAAAGAAGAAGAAATGAGAGAGGGTAGAAAAGAGAAGGGAAGAGGAGAGCGGAAACGTAAAAAAAAAGATTTGGCAAAACAAATTCATGTTACCAGATTAGTAATTACATGTAGAAAAGGCCAAGATAGTTAAACACGAGAACAAGAACAAAAAAGTAAAAATGCACAGAACTAAGGTAGTCACGAAAGTTAGCTTTCAAGAAAGTAAACCAACTTCTAAGTGATTTAATGAGAGAAAGTATAAACAAACACAGTTTTCCAAACAGAAACAAAGACTTTTATAGAAAAAATGAGTTAGTATGCAAGACAATATGAAAGTTAGGCATGAAAACTAAATAAGAAGGCTGGTCTGTAGAAGGTTGCTTAGACAGAAAGTCGAAACCAGAAATTATAACCAAGAAGAAAGTAGCTCAAAGGTTAAAGAAAGAAATTTAGCCTGCAGAAAACCGCTACAGTTTTAAGGAAGTATCTAAGAAACTAAGAATGTTCCCAATGAGGAGATTAGGATTAGCAAAAAAAGGTACCTCAAAAAGTTCAAATAAAAGCTATAGCCGAACAAGAACGTTATCCGGCAGGAAATTAACTCAAAATGTTATCATGGAAGAAAGCTAAAATTGTAGCCATGAAAGAACGCTAGCACACATTAAATGACATTCTCGTTCTGCTACCATTTGCATGTATCTGCTTGTACTCCTCACTTCAGCTTTGCTATTTTATCATGTTTTGTCACTATTTTATCACTTTTGTTTTTAACAGTTTACACTATTTTAACAACGTTATTTCTAATGCTCTGAAAGGATTAACACATTGTAAGGTAATTGTTTCAAATCAGTATTGATGTGTACTTTCTGATAGAAGTTATAATTACAAACTATATTTTTTCTAATGATCTGATAGCAAATTAAAAGACAAGGGTGTCATTTTTTTCATTTGTACTAATACATATTTGTTTTTATTCCTGCACAACAAGAAATTAATGCAAAACATTGACAATTCGTTTTTTAATGCATTTTAATGCGTTTTTTTAATGCGTTTTTAATGCATTTGACAATTTCATTGCTGTTAAAGGCATCAATCCTATTTCAATTCTAAATGTCTGGTTTAAAACTGTTAATTTGGGGTTAAAATTATTAACAAAAAACTATTAGCAAACATACCATCAAATCTTTCTTCAGTCCAGCTGTAGATTTTAGCGATATATTAACTTTGAAGTTAAATCGTTCATCAGGAAAGGCGAACACATGTCGCAGAGGGGAGAATGCGCATGAGGGGCTCCACATGTAATAACCTCAAGACAAGTTTATTTACCTGTGCAGGAAAATTGCAGACATTCTTACAGAATTTTTGTATTTTCACTGCAAATTCTGCTATTTCGACTTTTAAAATTACACTAGATATGAGACTAAACATGGAACAGCTGGTCCCATGAACACTGTCCCGGACAGGTGGAACAAACTCCTGACCCAGTCAAGTAAGCAGCAACACTAAAAGCTTTCAAAAAGCAACTGAAAAGTCTTCTCTTCAGGAAACCTGCTATTAAAAATTCATCCTCTGTCTTTATTTTCTTCCTGCTATGGTTTATCGATCAGTTGATACAACTTCTATTCTATAAAGTCTGTTTTCAGAGATGGTTAAACTGGCGGGAACGAGAGATTTATAAACGTGGTCAGATGCTGGAGGATGGGCCTTTGATTTCATTGGACTAACCAAGTGTCTGTTAACAAAATCAACCAATGGTCCACGATTCATGTGTCATGAATGTTGAAACCTATTTGAACCATTAAAGACTGTGGTTACCAATTGATCAACTTTCAGAGCACACACACTGCAGGAAGCAGAAAGGGGTCAAGAAATAAGCAACATCCAGCTCATGTTTCAGGGGATTGTATAATCTAACATCTATGGAGCAAGACAGTGGTGACATATGACCCTGTCCCAAATAGAACACTCAAGACTTGTGGACACTCTGGGGAGGTCATGAAGGCAGACACTAACGGCCCTCGATTCAAGTTCTCGAGGAGCTCTAAGCTTGTATTTTGCATTTTGTTATTGTTTATTCGTTATTAATGCACAGACAATTAAGACATGTAACTCTTAAAAGAATTGGAATAAATGCTGCTCAGCATTAGTGTTTTGGTACACGATCTGTTTAGGACTGAACAGTCACATGTCAACAGTTTAAATAATTAAGTAATATCAGTAGGTTACTTCTCTGATAAATGTTTATGAGTACCTTCAGTGCTTTCTTCTCATATCTGCATGAGCTCCTCCCAGCAATTCTGTGATTGGTCATTCGCAAAGAATTCTGGGTTGTAAGGGTGCATGGAGCCTACCTCGATCCGTGCTTCCCCGAAGAATAAAGGAGCATAGAGGGCGCTAATGAGCACACTTCAGAGCCTAAAAATGACAGGTGAGACACCCTACAGATTTGAGCACTTCGCAGGGATGCCCGATTCATGTCCACAAGTGCACCAATTAGAACAGGGCCGTACTGTCTCCCTCATGCTACAGGTTCAGACATAAACAAGGAGATAAAAGATATTCTGAGCAAGCCCAAGACAAATTATTCATGTAGGGAAAAATGATGTAACCCACAAGCAAAGAAAGAAAGTTAGCCAGTAGTAAAAGAGCTCAAATGTGAACATGAAAGAAACTATGTAACAAGGAACAAGCGATTGAAATGAACTAAACTTCTCTAACATCGGGTTTTGTAGCCATTGAAATGCATTGAGAATGAAGAGAACGAGTTGAAGAGCGATTCAAATAAACTGTTCGTGTCTATATCCGAGCTATGTCGTCCACTGAGAAGCAAACTTGAGATTAAACGAGATGTTGTGAACGAATCGTTCACTAGGAAGAGTAGTTCCTCATGACTCACTATAAAGATTTGTTCTTTTTGAAGGAATCGTTCACAATCGACACATCACTAACAACACTAGCTCAAGCAGCACACATTCTTCAGTGAGCGTCTTTACCCCACAGCGTGCCGCTCATGACCCCCGGGATCCCCTGGATCTCCGTCACGTTGTTGTTGCTGAAGTAGCTGTCACAGGTGGCGTTCAGAAGCTCCGAGTCACAGAAGAGCCTCCAGAGTTTGGTGGTGACCGTAGCGTTGTCTCTCTCGATCACCTTTGCGCAAACATCAAAACCCTTCCAGACCAGTGTCCGGTTCCCCAGCACACAAACCCTGAAAACAACCAGAACCTGTCATCGATTCTGAACCAGAACAAAAGGGCCCTGTCCGCTGCTTAAAAACAGTTTGAAGAACCCAACAAAGAAAGTACTGTTTACATTTTGGATGTGTATATGTTTTATATACAAATTAGCCAGCTAAATTGTGTTTAAAGATAATTTGGAAGCCAGTTCCTCAGCTAATAGGCAAGGAAAGTAAAAGCCAAGGCAGTTAGCCAGCAGGAAACGCTTTCTTACCAAGAGAAGTAGTGTGAAAGGCCCTACCATCTAGACCCTTAGAACAGCTCAGAATATTTTTATTGTTATATTGTTCATGATATTTTAATTAAGGGGCATTAAAGAGGTGTATGTCTGTCAGTTTAAAGATATAAAAATATGAATGAAAAAAATTAACAAAATATATATTGGCATTGAAAGAAGAAAAAAAGTGCATAGAAAACAAACCATTGAAATAATGAATAAAATGAAAACAAATACATTGAAATAAAAAAGAAGAGTATTGAAAAAATAATTTAAAGAAAAGCAATTGGAATTGACAAAAATATCGCTGAAGGACAAAATACCATATTGAATTATTTAAAAAAATGCATTTCATGTAAAATCATGTCATAATATAACAGCATTGTTTTACTACTAAGATTTGGAATTTTAACAAAATTAAAGATGATTTTGTAATTTCAATGTTAAAATATTTGTTTTTTATCTGGACATGTTTCCCTCAACTTTGGATAAGTTGGAGCCGTTAGTAAGACCTAGTGAAGCGCAGGATGCAGGGCGCTTACGGGAACACAGGCGGCTCGAAGGCGCTCTTGATGACTCCAGCGTAGACGGCGAGGATGGAGCAGATGACGCAGGCCAGAAACACCAGTGCCAGCTTGTTCACATACTTGACCCCCACAAACACCACGATAGCCATGAAGCTGAGCACCAACGTCCCGTACACGCGCATGTTATTCAGCATGGCAGCCTCTGCCTCCGCCCCCTCCAGACCCTCCATCTTGAAAATGGCTGCTTGAGGGACGATGTACACCTGAGGGAGTGATCAGGAGAAGAATGAGATTACGAAAACCGAAGGAGAAAAACCGAGGCGCAAGGCCTCGATTCTTTAAGGGCTAACAGTAATTGAACTAGCCAAGCATGGAATTAATACTGTAAACAGCCTCCTCTTAGTCCTTATTAGAGTCCTGACCTACATCAGAGCTCACGCATATGCTTGGTTTCAACAATTCAAGCTCCAACTTCTCCCCTCATTACACTTACTTCATGATACGCAACATAAAAATATGTAACTAATGGGTATCATCTGAAATCTGTCGAGAGTAGCTCTGTGATTAAACTAAAACCATGATTTGGTTTAATTCTCACCCCAGGAATAGTTTTAAGCTTCATGTAATGTTGTTACATGCCTCCCTGTCACCTAGGTTATATTTTTTTCTTTGTCCACCTCTAACGTCATCCTGGACTGGGTTGTTTCTAGGGGTGATTATATATATTATTAAAACTAGATTTAGATGTTTGCTTTCTCCTGTTAAGCTAATTTAATACAGACTAGCTTTCTTTCTTGGCTAGATTAATATTAAAATTATTAAAATGAATCTCGCTGTAATATTGAAATCAATCTAGATTAATCTCACTCTAATATTGAAATAATCTTAATTAATATCACGGTAATATTTAAATTAATCTAGATTAATCTCACTGTAATATTGAAATAAATCTAGATTAATCTCATTGTAATTTTTTTATTAATCTAGATTAATCTCACTGTAATATTAAAATAAATCTAATTCAATCACACTGTAATATTTAAATAAATCTATATCTTTCTCACTGTAATATTTTCATAAATAAATACATTGAATAAATAAAAGTGTCTGGATTTAAATGTGACAAAGTATGCGGGCAGCGTAGTAACTGAAAGCATACTCTCTCTGTTTGGAGCGAGCCCATGGTAATTCTAACTGATCTGAATCAATGATATAAGTCTAAGAGCTCTGATTGGTTTGTATACAGTCAGCAGATCTGTGATGTGTTCCGGTGCTGAACTTCTGTTATAGATGAGCAGCAGCTCTTTAAACTATTCTGAGAGTCACCTGTAGCCAGACCTTCTTGTTCTGCAGCCTTTTTGCAGCCTTTTTCTGAACAAGCTGAAGCTGCCTAGTGCTCTTTTTTGGGAGATCAGTACAATAGTCCAACCTGCTGGTCATAAAAGCCTGGACTAATTACTCTAGATCCTGACTGGAGACGAAATATCTAATTCTTGAAATGTTTCTGAGATGATAATAAGCAGATTTAGTTGTTGCTCTTATGTGACTGATGAAGCTCAGGTCTGAATCCAAAATCCCCAGAGGTTCTTCACCTTAAATGTTTAGTTCTTCTCAGGTGTCTGTTCACCTTCACTTTTTGTTCCCAAAAGCAATGACTTCAGGTTTCTTGATAATTAACTGAGGAAAGTTTGTGTCCATCCGGCTCTTAATCTCATCAAGGTTATTTACAGAAAGAGTTTATGGGGCTGTAGTCGTTTGGAGAAAGGGCTAAGTTCACATTATGAATCACACCCCACATGAATCTGCAGTCCAGTTTGACATGTGCTCACCTAAACTCATATAGAAGCCTCTCCCTTCCAAATATGACCTATTTGGTCTTTCGCCTATACAGGAGAATGCTTTGATCAATAGTTTCGAAAAGCAGCATTTACATCAAGAAAGATCGTTCAACAAACAGATCGGCAGAGAGCACCTGTGGTTATATAATATATTACCTTTTTTTATATGAGGAGCCTTTTGAAGCACTCAATGAAACCTTTTAAATGGTTCACTATGAAAAATCTCTTCTAAGTGTCTCTCACCAGCAGGATCTCGATGCAGCCCAGGATGTACATGGCTCCAGCAAAGGTTGTGCCAAGGTAGAAGCAGATTCCCACCGCTCCTCCGAACTCCGGCCCCAGAGAGCGAGAGATCATGTAGTACGAGCCTCCAGCTGCAGAGGAGATAAACCCAGAGCATGCTATCCATGATCTCCATGATAAAACCATGAAAAATCCACTTTTGGGAGGTGTTTCTGTACATTTATAGCATGAACATTTCAGAAAATAAAAAATGGGTGAGGAAGGGGTGAGGAAGAGAGAGAAAAAGAAGGGAAAGACAGAAAGTGAGACAGACAGGAACAAGAGAGGAAGAGAGAGAGGAGGGAGAGCATGAGAGAGAGAAAGATAGATAGATAGATAGATAGATAGATAGATAGATAGATAGATAGATAGATAGATAGATAGATAGATAGATAGATAGATAGATAGACAGAGAGAATGTGAGAAGAATTTAGGGTGGCTCTAGCAAAGCATTCGGAGGAAACATCTCTTTGTAGCCCTCTATGGCAGCTTCCTGTTCCTCTGTAAATATTAGCTGTGCTTAGCAAAGGCATTTAGGGATAATAGCAGCTCATTGGTGATGAATAATCCAAGCCAGTAATTTGCACTCCTCCAATCAGGAGAAGAGATCTAGGCGGGCCACGCTCATCTAGCTATGAATGCATAAACACAGATTTGAGGATATTTATTTCTGTTCATCGCTCCGAGCTACTGTTGCTACGGTGACTGCTTCCTGTTACCAAGGTGACCCACATATACAGCTCACTCACCTGGCACAACGCCGTTGGTAGCAATGGCACTCATGGAGATGGCAGTGAGCATGGTCTGGAGGAGAACACACACACACGCACACACAGAGAGAGAGAGAGAGAGAGGAGAGAGAGAGAGAGAGAGAGAGAGAGAGAGAGAGAGAGAGAGAGAGAGAGAGAGAGAGAGAGAGGAGAGAGATTTATCCAAAGGGAAATACTCAGCAAGCACACCATAAAACTGAGTCCAATGCAGCAGAAATAGGATTTATTCGATAAAATCCAAAACAGCTGTGAGTTTTGAACTTTCTGTATTGTCTAAGATTAAAACAATTAATTAACATAAAACCAGATCTTGAGAAGAAACTCCTTTTGAACTGGTGCTCAAGGTGGGCGGATGTAACAGTTCTTACTAGTGATGGGTAGATGAAGAGACTGAAGGACGTATGGGTGGATGAACAGATGAGTGGAGAGATGGAGGGATAGATGGATTAATGAGGAGGAGCTGCACCTGTACATAAGTAAAAAAAACAGACAAATACTTGGTGATGCTGATCAATAGATTTAAAGAGTGTGAGAGATTTGAGAGAGAGAGAGAGAGAGAGAGAGCGAGAGAGAGAGAGAAAGAACGAGAGAGAGTGAAGGGATAA
This sequence comes from Danionella dracula, assembly GCA_900490495.1. Classification (NCBI taxonomy): domain Eukaryota; kingdom Metazoa; phylum Chordata; class Actinopteri; order Cypriniformes; family Danionidae; genus Danionella; species Danionella dracula. The sequence continues at coordinate 1,155,298 of UELW01000345.1, read as the reverse complement.
AAAGAGAGCAATAGAGAGAGAGGATAAAGAGAGTGAGAGGAGAAAGGGGGAGAAGAGGAGAGAAATTAGGAAATAAATAAATAAGGAGAGAAAAGGGGATGTAAAAATGAGAAATAGGGAGGAGAGACAGAAGAGAGAAAAGAGGAGTAAGAGAAGAAAGAGGGGAGAAAGACTGAGAGAGATACAAGAGAAAAGGAGGACAGAGGGAGAGAGAAAAAGGAGAAACCCAGAAAGTTGATAGAAAGGAGAGGGAAGATCAAGAGGAGCAAGAGAGAGAAAAGAAAGAGGGGGAAGAAAAAAAGTTGGGGAATAGGGTGAGTGAGAGAGAGGAGAAAGAGAGAGAAGGAAAAAGGGAGAGAAAATGGGGGATAAAAAGAGAAATAGGGAAATAAGAAAGATAGATAGAAAGGAGAGGGAAAATAAAGAGGAGAAAGAGGAAGAGGAGAGGGGAGCAAGACAAAGGAGAAGAGACAGAAGAGGAGAGAGGAAAAGGAGAGAAAGGGAGAAGGGTAGAGGGGGAAAGGGGACGGAAGATCAAGAGGAAGAGAGAGAGAAGAAAGAGAGGAGAGCAAGAGAAAGGAAAGAGAGGGAGATGGGAGAGCGAGCAGCAGATGGAGACTGGTGGTGGAGAAAAAAGAAGAGGCTAGAAAGAGTTAGAGAGAGAGAGAGAGAAATAGAGGAGATTCAACTTTTTTTTGTTTCATCACTCAAACACCAAAGTGAGTGAACTCACTTAAGTAAGTCTTCCTGAAGATTAAAGCCATTCTTACATCTGTGGTCGACAGCCTTGCGAGATGACAATTCAGTAAAAAACACCACTTAAACCACCAAAAGAGAATAATCTTTCGAAAACAGACTCAATCAAACTGGAATCGTAGAGTGCACCATTGAGCAAAATAAGCAGATAGATACGCAAAAAAGATCAATCAAGGGAAACCAGAACAAGTAACGCCAACAAGTTGCCTTGGTTACCACTTCTGAATGGAACACAGAACAAAAAAACAAATGAATAATTGTGAGAGTATGCATTTTTTTCTGAGCCCCGGCAGTCCAGGAATAACTTTGATCAATAAAGGCCGTTACTCTCTCTCTCACCGTTGAGCAGCACATTAACACGATGATGAAGGCCTCGACGACGCCCCCGATGCCCACCATCCAGGTCATCCTGAGGAACAGAATCACACCCAGGATATTCTGCAGACAGGGGAGGTACACCCCCATTAGCGTGCCCATGCGAGGAGCCTGTGAAAACACAAACAGACCTGCATTATGTAACTTGATGTATAACTTCAAGATCTTCTATGAGATGAAGCTCATAGAAACACCAGCTGAAGATAAATCAGAAGAACCTCAAGGTGAGACTTGTGTTCTTAGAGGCAACAATGACATTTATTGTACATCGGATGAGCACTCCCTTCAGATGCCTTCTGGACACCTCCTGGGGAGATATTCCAGGTATGTTGTGCTGTAAGGAGGCCCAGATGAAGACACAGGACTCGATAGAGATGTTATGCCTCCAGGTTGGCCTTGGAACACCTTGGTAAAGCTGGAGGAAGAGTCCTCAGTGAGGGAGTACTGAGCTTCTTTGCTCAGACTGCTGCCCTACTGACCTGGTCCCGGATAAACGGATGAAGATGGGTGGACGAGTATTTTATGGAAAGTGAATAACAAGAAATGCAATTGATTACATTTGCAGACTACAAAATCTTTGATTTTGCTTCAAGACTTTGAGATACAACCGACCTCAAATGAGGCAAGTCCACGGGCAGCACAAGCAGCCTGGCAGGAGATTTTACAGCACTTTCAGCTTCTAAAAATACTTTTTAGATTTTATTTTATTGACTCCTCCCACAAGTCCAAACAACCTGTAACTTTACTAGCTGAGGACTAACTTTACTCGACTTGCCTGACTTAAACCTCCACTAAAAATCTGATCATCAAGAAGAAGATGAAGGCGCAGAGACCCTGAAATACAGACAAGCTGAAGGCTTTACCACAACTGTGTCACACACATTCAATGATGTGATTTGAAAAGGAAACAGGGGATTAATGGAAAACAGAAGGATTAATTGCTATATGAATGTAATTTAATGGTAGTCCTTCAGCTTCTCTCCCCACACACTCTGTTTTTGTATTTTCATCTCAGCATCATCAGACTGGAATCAAGGAGAATCGTATTGTTCAGAGACAAACAAACAGCCTTTCCTTTCTTCTTATCCTATAAACACTTAGTCCTTGAGTCCTCTGCATTCTCTTCAAGGGCTTCCACAGAGAGAGCGCTGCGAATGGACGAGTGACGGCCAGTGATGACAAAAACCGTGATTAAAGCTCTGCCAGTTTGATGAATGGCCCCTCACTTCTCCGTCCATCAACAAGACGACCAAAACTCCTCCGTTAAAAAGTGTCCCATCCGCAGTCAAGGACGCAGAGCAGAGAACGCAATTATGAGCAGGAATAAAACGGAGCAGGCGGGGATCTTGGTTCAGTTACAGTGCTTGACCTCTCTCTCTCTCTCGCTCTCCCTCTGTCTCTCTCGTGAAGGTCTAGCTTAGCTCACACACAGCTGTTTAATGGGGATCTGAAGGCCATTACACTTCTAGACACATTGAAATGCTCAGATGCTTCTCTGAAGGGGGCTTTTCTACCTTTTAAAGGTCCCATGTTATGCCCTTGTTATAGCACTTAGAATCAATATTTGAGCCCGCTATATGAGAGCTGCACTATTCAAAATGCAACATTTTTCATAAACAACTTTGAATCACCTCATATTTGGGCCTGACCAGCGCACTCTTGTTAGTCTGGTTTGGGTAAAACAAACACAACTGGAGACGCTTCAAACACGTGTTATTGTGTTTAAACATTATAATCAATAAGCAACTGCGATGCGTGATGTGACACCACCTTATATATGTGAATCAACTCTGACACAGAGTTTTTAGTCCACAGAATGAACCAGAAACCGGAGGAAAAAAGCTCTTCAGAGGCATGTTTACAGGTAAATCAGACGGGCTTCCCTTACACTGTATGATTTCTAATGAAGGCATACTGTTTTATGAATTATTTCTTTTGTTATAGGTGTATTTGTGTAAAATGACAATACAAGATCAGGTCGTGAACTTTACTTTTTGATGCGTGAGCTATGCACAATAGTGTGTAACATTAGTAACATCCCTGTAGTGTGCGTTTCACACGATTGACTGATGAAGTGTGGCATGTTTAGCATTTGAGGGAAGATAAAATGTAGAGTCTCTGTGTGTGCTGAAACCAGATTTCCTTATAGCAGTGGTTCTCAAACTTTTTTCACCAAGTACCACCAACATTAAAATACACACAGTATATGATTCAATCAATCAATCAAGTTTTTATATAGTGTATTTTAGCAGTTGCTTTCAAAGCAGCTTCACAAAGTCCTCGTGTGGGTCAGGTAGGGTAAATAGGAGTTCCCTCTGTGAGGTCCCTGGGAGCTTCGCTGACTGAGGCAGGTGCCAGTCACCTCCCCAGCATAAAGAATATACAAACTTAAGATCCATGGAAAAACTTAAGATTTAAATCAGTACAGACTTAAGAGTATAGCCCCAGCGTGTAAGCCTTACTGTTCAGCTGTGGTTAAGTGCAGTTCAATTTTATATTTAATAATATTTATATGAGCGTCACAGTGGCGCAGTGGGTAGGACGGTCGTCTCACAGCAAGAAGGTCGCTGGTTCTAGGCTCGGCTGGGGCAGGTGGCATTTCTGTGTGGAGTTTGCATGTTCTCCCCGTGATCACGTGGGTTTTCCCCGGGTGCTCCGGTTTCCCCACAAGTCCAAAGATATGCGGAATAAGTGAATTGAGTAAGAACGATTGCCCATAGTGTTAAAGTGTGAACGAGTGTGTGAATGTTTCCCAGTGATGGGTTGCGGCTGGAAGGGCATCCGCTGCGTAAAACACATGCCAGAGAGTTGGTTGTTCATTCCGCTGTGGCGACCCCGAAAGGGAAGAAAGCCGACATGAAGATGAATGAATGAATATTTATATGTATAATATTCATTAAAACATCTCTTGCCGTCTTTCTCTTTTACATATTTCTTCTGCTCTGGAGAATCTGCTAGTATCTGCTAGTAAGAGGAAGTTATGGTGAGGTAAAGTTATGGGTAAATATAACAGATTTTTAAATTAAACATTAAAGTAGCTGCTGCATTCATTGTTTATTCACAATTTGATGTTATCACAGTGTTGGTGTTATTTTATAATCCTTTTTCTTTCATATTTTATGTTCACACTTTTTAAGAATAAAATTGATATTATGATTAACTCCTAATACTGTGTTGCATTAATGCTATGATTTTAGTTAGGCTCTATCTGCAGGAGTGACGTTATTAGTGAGAAACTAGTCTGTTACATCTTCACTTTTTCTTATCATCGGTTGTCATTTACATCCCTTTCTCTTTAGTACCAAAGAATTACAGACATCTTTATTTGCAGCATGTTTAGTTAATGTCTGATTGAACTGAACGTGCGCATTGTACGGAGCTCGCGTGCACCTGCGTCTGACACTGAAACTCACGCACGCGCTCAGAGTGAAATAAAGTTTTTTATCTGCTCTTTCACTCTTTTGCTGCTTTTTATATGCACATAATTCGCACCATTTCTAAATGTAAACAGAACTTTACAGAAATGTGTGGACTTGTGTCAATGTTTCGTTTAATTTCCTCATCCCTTGGCTCTTGCAGTCATTGCAGAAATACATCATTAATGTTTAATTAATGTATTTAAGGCCAGCACAAGTAAAAAAAAACTTACTGTGTGGACCTCGAAATCAATGAACTCGGGACAGTTGGAAAAGAACCTGGTGTATCATGACATGGCTCCTTTAATGTTGATGCAGTGCCATTGGATGGCACTCTTTTCTCTTGGATGGCATTCAGGGGTAACAGTGCCGGACCAAAACTGAGAGGATGTCTTTTCAAAGTCATAGACTGCATATAACATGGACGTAGCATGTGCAACATTTCACATGATCGTTAAAGCAGGGTAAAATTGGTAGGAGCCAACCATTTCCTTCGTGGAAGTGCATCACTTGCTGGTCCAAAGAGGCGGGACATAGGCGCAGCACAGATGTCTGATTGGTTGAATTTTTACATTTTATATATCTTAAACAAACACATTTAAACATAATTCACCCTTTAGAGTGTTCATGAAGGCCAAAACTATCGATCTAAATAAAAAAAACATTACAGCATCAGGGTGTTGGATTGAATGAGAGTTTGCTCATTTCTGACTCCACCTCCCTTGTGGCCAGTTGAGATACTACAGTTCAGTTTCTTCCTATTGCGCTGGAGCAGAGAAAGAGGAGGGAGGGGGTGACCGGGGGTGACCTTTGGTTGAAATATGTGCTGGGTAGCAGCTGACTGAATATTATAGCTAATCATCATACTTTTCATGAACAAATTTGTATTCTTTGTTGGAATTCTCTTCCATGATCCTATGCATCAAATTGTGATTTTGAATTGTCTTTCTGCTGAGACTCAGCTATTGGGATGCAAGTGTATTATAAACGTATTAAACCTTGCATACAATTTTTGCCCATTTGAATTATATATTTTTTCCTCCATAACTTACCATTGAATTTTACTCTCCGGAACAGTATACATTTTTCCTCTCGCTTGAATGCTGTCCTGTGTATCATGAATTTTATAATGAAACAATGTACTGAGGACCTTTTTACTAGACTTTTACTAGACTTAGCAGTAGTGTATTTGCTTTCATAAATATCATAATATATAGTAAATTGGAAGTAATTAAATATATTCACATCATATGAACATAGAGTTAAGGCCGCTACACATCTATCAACATTTTCAGTTTCAAAGTTTTGTGCATGAACACACCTCGATAGGAAAGCACGGGTGCCGGCGGCACATCTGTCCGAGCGATTGGAGAGTACGGCCATTTAAAAGATTGATTCATTTGAACTCATTTGAACATTTACAACTAACATTCGAATAATTGGCTCCTGGTATTTGTCTAAACGGATTTGGTGTCTGAGCACTATAACTATAAAAACTGTTGAAAAACATTGTGGTTCAATGTGCATCTCTACCCTATCACCATCATTAATCACTCATCCTGCAGCTGATGCTGATTATCTGTTTGTTGTCTGTTACATTTTTCTAACCATTGTTTTTCGTTTGTTAGTTTCTGTTTTTGTCTTGTTTGTTTCTTGTTTTGTTTTTTCAGGTGCTGTCCAGCAAACTTTTCGTCAATGGATCTTAAGTTTGTATATTCTTTATGCTGGGGAGGTGACTAGCACCTGCGTCAGTCAGCGAGGCTCTCAGGGGCCTCACAGAGGGAACTCTTATTTACTCTACCTGATCCTCACTAGGACTTTTTGAAGCTGCTTTGAAAGCAACTGCTAAAAAGAGCTATATAAAAACTCGATGGATTGATTGAACGATTCATTTGTATCGTTCATATCAGGAAAAAAATCTGATTTAATTGCAAATTGTTACGACAAAGAGCAAAATACACAAATCTGACAAAAAACGTAAAAAAAACAGATGCAAATCAAGACAAATATTGAATAAAATGAAAAGGTTGGTTTTTTTTGAAAGGCAGATTTAGTTTGAAAGACTAAACATAGCCCAATTTATATGAAGTTTTTTTTTTACATAGTGAGGCTTATTTCAAAACGTTCTAACTGTTTAAAAAGGTTTGCAGATAACTTTGTTTCAAATTTTTTTATGAAGGAAAACAAATGACATGTGTCAGATTACTAATTAAATGCAAAACGTTATTTACATGCATTTAAAAACAAACTATAAAAGGCAAATGTATAGGATGTGTTAATGAACTGATGCACTTAGAAATAAAAGCACAAATATATTAAGAAATTAGTTAAACAAAATAAATATTTATGCACTAAATTAATATACATAGCTAAATAAACAAGTAAATAATTTAATTAACTAATAAAAAGATAAACAAAAATAAATTAATGTTTAATAAATAAATGCGTCAGTCAGCGAGGCTCTCAGGGGCCTCACAGAGGGAACTCTTATTTACTCTACCTGATCCTCACTAGGACTTTTTGAAGCTGCTTTGAAAGCAACTGCTAAAAAGAGCTATATAAAAACTCGATGGATTGATTGAACGATTCATTTGTATCGTTCATATCAGGAAAAAAATCTGATTTAATTGCAAATTGTTACGACAAAGAGCAAAATACACAAATCTGACAAAATAAATGTGGTTATCGATGTCATCTGATTACTAACAGTGTAATTATTCACTTACAAAAAGAGTTATCACTAATAAATTTAATTGGCTCTTTTCATGAACTACACATGAGCGCCAACCAATGGCCAGGAGCACCCCGAAGAGAAGCATCCGAAGATTTTTGCAAATGTCAATTCAGATAGATGTGCGGTGGCCTTAAAGGTCTCCTTTGGACGTCCACGGATGTGCTTCAATTCCTATTGCAACGTGGACAGAATGTGCAGGTAGAATGTAATTTCAGGGTTGAAATGTTCTGTGGGCATTCATTGTATAAAACATATACGTTTCATGTGTGCCATATCCCATAGGTTTCTTTGAAAAATAAAAGAGGCTCAGAATTGGCGTAACCATGCAGTGTGGCAGTTCCCGGTAATCGAAAATGCATCACAGAGAGGCAGGACATAGGAATAGCAAGGACGTCTGATTTGCTGAAGGTTTAAATCTGCATAATATATTTAAAACAAACCAACTTAAAAATAATTCACCCCCTCAGGATGTTCATGAAGATCAAAATAAGCAATCTGAATCAGCACACCTTGCAGCACAAGAGGTTAAATTTTTATTTATTTTTTTTTTGCATGGGAGTGAATTAAAATCTGCTCACGTCTGCCCCTAGCGGAGGTACGACATTATCACATCCTATTGTGTGAGGGAGAGCAGGACGTTGCTGCTTGGTGGCCACAGGAGGCCCAAACAATGTTTGGTCAATCCATTAAGCTTTGATCTTTTTAATTTCGAAGGTAAAACAAGCACATGTAAGCTAATCCTGATTTTACGCTGATAACGGACACTCCTCAATAAGCCAGCCGACAAGAAAGAATTCATCCGTACCATTGATGGCAGCAGCAGATGGAAACAAGAGCTTTAATTGAATTAACCTGAAGTAAATAAGAAGGGCTGAATAATGCATGGCGTTAAATTCAACATTAGACATGCAAATACGCACCTCTGAGTGAGATAATTCGATTTCAGAAGCAAGGATTAATTTCACTCTTAACATCATCTAAAGCAATGTGGCTTCATGGATCATCTGTAAACAACATTAACTGTGTTCAAAGATTAGCTACCGAATGGAACACAGTTGTTTTCCATCTGAACCTGTGATTCTGGGATCAGCAGAGGCTGAAAGGTCTTTGGAGAAATGCTCAAAATGTGCATAAAGTTAGAGGAAAATTATGTAACACTGAAGTAATCTTTCTGATATGAATGCGTGCTATCTTTCAGTTAAGATCAACAATGAACTCTTTTCAGTCTTTAGAACCTATTCATTTAACTATTTTTGTTACAAGATTTGTTTTGTAGATTAGGAAAGCTAAAATCAAATGCTTTTGTGTTTCACTTGTAACCTTTAACAAGAAGGAATCACTCACAAAAACGTAAAAAAAAACAGATGCAAACCAAGACAAATATTGAATAAAATGAAAAGGTTGGTTTTTTTTGAAAGGCAGATTTAGTTTGAAAGACTAAACATAGCCCAATTTATATGAAGTTTTTTTTTTACATAGTGAGGCTTATTTCAAAACGTTCTAACTGTTTAAAAAGGTTTGCAGATAACTTTGTTTCAATTTTTTTTATGAAGGAAAACAAATGACGTGTCAGATTACTAATTAAATGCAAAACGTTATTTACATGCATTTAAAAACAAACTATAAAAGGCAAATGTATAGGATGTGTTAATGAACTGATGCACTTAGAAATAAAAGCACAAATATATTAAGGAATTAGTTAAACAAAATAAATATTTATGCACTAAATTAATATACATAGCTAAATAAACAAGTAAATAATTTAATTAACTAATAAAAAGATAAACAAAAATAAATTAATGTTTAATAAATAAATGAATGCATAAATAATTTAATAATATAAATAATAAATGCACGAATAAATAAATCAAAGCAAAATAAATATAAATAAGTAATTAAATAAAAAGGACAAACAAACAAATAAATCAAAACAAAAAACAAATGCAAGCATAAAACACTAAATAAATATAAATAAGCATATAAGGGAACAAACAAATTAACAAATGCAAGTATAATAAATGCAATAAATAAATTAATTCATTCATGAATGCATAAATAAATAAATAAATAATATATTCACAAACAAAGAAATAAATGCAAGGAAAACAATTACATAAATAAGCTCTTAAAAATAAATAAAGTAATAGCTCCTAAAATAAACACATAAATAAATGTACACATAAATGTATGAACAATAAATAAACAAGCAAATGAATGAATGCAAGCATAAACAAATGAGTAAATAGATAAATGCACGAATAATAAAAATGAACCAATCAATGAATAAACAGTAATAAACTAATATATTTGATTTATTATCAATAATAATAACCATTTCTCTTTCTCTCTCTCTCTTCAAAAGCCCAAAGTGGGGGAAATAATCAAACCCCTGAGCGTACGTACTCATCTTCTTCACGGTCCTCACAGCGTGATGTTTGCCTCTAACCTTCACACTCTGCTGCTAACGCTCCAGAGAGCATTCAGAAGTTATTACAATCACAACACCTCCGATTTCCCATCGAGCACTGTTCCAGTTTCACTGTCCAAGCTGAGCTGAGAGAACTTCTTTCCCGTGTGCGGCAGCTGGAACCAAACAACCTGATGATAACTGGTGTTCTAACGATTTTTGCTACCCTGTGAGATTTACCTACCCTTGCTTTAAATCGTGTATTTTAGCACATGTTTAACATAAAATACGTGTCTCATGGGTCTCAATTCAAGCGTACATGATTGTATTATATGTCCAAGTGTTTCATGACATGGCTTGAATAATGTTGGTGTGATGAATACAAATTTTAGAAATTTTTTTAAATGTTTTTCTCCATAAAGTACAGTATGACAAGTTATGGTGTTAAAAACGCAATGAATGTAATAAAAAAAGACTTGTCTGTGTCTACGCATGCACAGTAGGACAATCTCACAGGGTAGAAAAATCTGATCACAAAGCCCAGTTACTCAAGTGAAGGGCCATCACTGTAAGAATAGAGCGCGTCTCCGAGCGGTGAATTAAACACGAGGCCCTGACATCTGTGAAAACCAACGGAAGAAAACGACAGCAAAACCTCTCATTCTCTCCAGCTTCCTTACCCCGGATAATTACAAGCGGCTCCTGAGATGTGTGCATTAGCATCTGAACGCGTTCAATTAGCAGCCGGTAATTAAAAAGAGCTGTTCCTACAGAAACAATCGCCGGTGTTAAGATATAACAGCCAGGACATAATCAAAGAAACTAGGGACAATAAAACTCTCTATTCTGTAGAAATGATTCTGGAGGCAGATGTGAAGAACAACAGCACAACGTCAACTACTGCTAGGCAGGCAGGTTTCCATACCTTCAGCATAATATATGAAGACTAGCTATGATACTCATTAATACCAAAAGTGATTTAAAATTTCTATCAAACGATAGACAGGAAAACACAGCTCAAGCTTTTCTGCAAGGTTTCCCTGTCCCATCTCCTCCTCTTTCTATTCTATCACTCACTTGTTTTATTTGTCCCAAATCAGATATGAAAACACTTGTACAAGCATTGCTTGCAGAATCATGCACACACTTTCAATGTGGTCATCTCTTCTACAACTGGAGTGTTTTCTTTCAGTTGAGTAAAATCAGATGATGCTCCTCAGCTGTGATGATCACATCTTGATTTCAGTGAACAGAGAATAAACAGAAGTTTATTCAAACTTCTAGTAACTTCATAGTGTGACACACATACATGACATGGAATTTATGAGATTATAATGGAATGATAAAATAATTCTGACAGCCAACCTCTCTCTCTCTCTCTCTCCCTCCTTCTCTCTTTCGCTCTCTCTCCCTCCCTCCCTCTCAATGCGTAACAAGAAGTAACTGAACTGTAGTTCAATTTTGTTGATTAGAATTTTTTACTAACTGGAATGTGCAGAAAAATCTGAAGTGTTAAACTAGATCTATAAATAATTATGCCTTTAAAAAAAAATCAAGTTACGAAATTCAAATTTAAACAATAAAATCCCACTCTCAATCTCTTCTTTCACCCTCTCTATCTCACTTGTCCACTCTTTCCCTCTCACAGTTGCTCCTCTCTTCTTTCTTCTCTCTCTTCTCTCCCTCCCTCTCTCTCTCATTCACTCTTCCACTCTCTCTCTCTTCTCTTTTCTCCCTCTTTTGCTCTCTCTCTCCCTCTTTTTCTCACTCACTCTTCCACTCTCTCACTGTCTTCTCTCCCTCTCTCCCTTTCCCTCTCTCTCTCTCTTTCCTCTCTTTTCTTTCTCACGCTCTCTCTCCTACTCTCTCTCTTCTCTCCCTCTTCCCCACCCCTCTTTCTCTCTCATTCTCCCTTCTCTCTCTCTCTTTCCCACCTCTCTTTCTCTCTCTCTCTCTCTCTCTCTCTCTCTCTCTCTCTCTCTCTCTCTCTCTCTCTCTCTCTCTCTCACCCAGAGGCACTTGCCCAGGGCATCAGATAGTCTAGGGCTGTCTCATTCCATGAGTGCAGAACACTTGTTTGTATTTTTAGGAGTTTTCTGCAGTAATGTCAGTCAGAATAATCAATGGCGGAGCCTTCGTGTTTGGCTAAACACTCTCAGGGAGTGTGAGTGAGCGGTGACGAAGCTTCGCCTCATGACGAGAGCCTATGTGCGATGACATGTGCTGCTCACGGCTGCCATATGCTCTTAGTGGAGCTCTAGCCAGGAGTCGATGCAAGAACACGCGACACACAAACACACACAGAGTCACTGGAAAATACTAATTCATGTCAAGCTCTCGGGGACTGGAGCATGGCTCGGTCATTTGTGCAGTTTTTGAACACGCTTGTGTAAGCATGGGGATCTGGCAACAGTAGTGTGCTGCTTTCTCCTTCTTTGCGATCTGAACAGTGAAATGTTTAATCGCAGGCTTATAACAAAACCCACAACCCTCCACAAAAACAAACAATTAATTAAACAAACTACATATAAACAACCAAAAAAACACCCCCCCCTGACCATAAACAAACAAACAAACAAATAAATAAATAAATAAATAAATAAAAACAAAACAAAAAATAAACCAACCCCAATATAACAAACAATTAATTCACGAGTTCGCTTACATAGAATTAGCCCAGAAAATGCAAGCGTATGTGGCGAGATTAAGATAAGCAAACTGGGCGAGCTGTCCGCGGGAGGGCCTCGAGGCGAGAAGCCTCAAAAACAAAAACAAACAAAGACAAAACAGAAACTAACAAATGAAAGACAATGGTTAGAAAAATGTAACAGACAACAAACAAGTGATCAGCATCAGCTGCAGGATGAGTGATAACTGATGAGGTTAGATGGGAAAATTGAACCACATTGTTTTTTCAACGGTTTGTATGTTTATAGTGCTCAGACACCCTATACGTTTCGACAAATACCAAGAGCCAATTCGAATGCTTGATTAAACATATTGGTTTTTAATTTAGTTTTGAACTCTGTGAGTGTAGCTGAGCTCCTGACACCATCCGGGAGTTTGTTCCAGAGCTTCAGGTCTCTATATGAGAACGCTCTTCCTCCTCTGGTGGATTTACTAATCTTCAGAATAATCAATAGTGCTGCTTCTTGTGATCAAAGAGACCGAGCTTGAATTTATCATGATAGGAAACTGCACAGGTAGGCCGAGGCCAAGCCATTCATCCGAAATTTTACAGGAAACCAATGAAGAGACTTCAGAGCCGTGTAATGTGATCATATTTCTTTGTTCTTGTGGTAACTCTGGCTGCAACGTTCTGGACTAACTGTAATTTTTGTAGTAGCCGAAAATAAGCTCTGAAATCAGTGCAATAACAAGACAAGTCTTATCTACACAAGCTGCTTTATTCAGGGTTAAATAAGGCGTGTGATGGTAACACTTTACCCCTGAAACCACCTTCGGGGCAGGTTTAGTCCTGCAGGCTCTCTCTGTGTGCTCGTACCTGGACGGGTTTCTTCCGCGAGCCCTCGTTGTTTTCGGCCTCCTCATGCTCCTTGCTGCCCTGAGGCAGATTGGAGTAGTTGGCCAGACTGCTGAGGAGCGACGACACCATAGGGATTGTGTCCATCTCCTCCTGTGGAAAGAATAAACACACAGAATGATGTTCAGCTTCAATAATTCAGGACGCTCTTCGTCTAGAATGCCATGTTTACTTTCAGGGATTAAAACAACACGCCCAGAGGAGCGTCAGAGCATCCCCGAGGCTCTCTACTGTGTGTCACATCATCAGAGATTCACCTCAAAGCTAGACCTCATTCGTAGCTTGAGATGATGGGCATGTATATAGCTGATCTCCTGTCTCTGTCTCATTCCACAAGATCATTGTGGTCAACTGATTAGAGTTTTCTGGAGATACCTACACAGCAAAAAACTAAAAGCAATCTAAAAAAAATTCCCAATATTTTGTTATTTTAGGAAGAATTTTCGAGTTTAAAGTTTTAGGGTAAAGATTATTTAGATTATTTTGAGAAAATAAAACTTACATTGTCTTGAGGAGAAAAAAAATGCTCATTCCGGCCTTACAAGAATCTTAAAACAAGACATTTTGAACCACCACACTCTCACACACACAGCTTTATAAATACATTTTACTTTACTTACTTAAGTACATTTTTAATAGCTGCATGCCATCTGAAAACCAAGAGCAGGTGATATGGAATGAACCTCTCCAGATCAATGGTTAATTTCAGAAAACAATGCTGTAAGCTCACCTAAACGAGGTTATGTGATAATTTTTTCAGCAGAGAGAAGTCTAATGGTCTGCAACTGCTGGCCACTTTATTAGGTACACCATGATTAAACTCATTTTGCCTTCTGAAGAACACACATCACAGTCAGCAAACAAATTTAGCCCAAGCTTGGCATTTGTCAGGTACAACTGGAATTGTCTGGCAACAGCATATAGACCATATAGATAGGCTAGATCAAGTCTGCGAAGGGGTTCTGACCAGCCCTTTACCTGGGCTTCCTGTAGAGAGCTAAACCGACAACGATTTAATGTCACGTAAAATTCTGGTACGATTTTCACATTAAGCAAGAGAAGCCTGGGTGCCTCCTCTCTCTCCCTATATGCACTTCCTCTTTCTTTCTCTCTATCATCCCCTCTCTCTCTTTTCTCTCTCTCTCTCTTCTTTCTCCTCTCTCCTTATCTACACTCTATTTCTCTCGTCTCCTCTCTCTGTTTTTCTATGTCATCTATCTCCTCTCTCCCTCTCTACGCTCTATATCTCTCACCTCCCACCCTGTCTCTCTTCTCCTACACTCTCTCTATCTCTCTCATCCCTTTGGAGCTAGAGATAATAAACCAGCATTAGGTTTTGTTAAATTGTTGGTTGTTTCTGGCTGTTTACAATGTATCATCCCTTTTGTGGAATACAGCACGTTGCTACTCTAGTGTTCTGCAGATCAGGGAAAAGCTTCGAAAGATCAACTATAGCATGAAAGCAATTATTTGACGGTTCTTAAACCGGAAGCTGATTTTACTGCAGTCTTTATATTATGTTCTTTAAGCATAGCATCATCGCGTTGTACGCACTACTTTGATTTCAGCAAAAGCGCTAGTCTCATTTTCACAAACACCTGCACATGGTTCCTTCTTCTGATCAAGCCAGCTTCCTTCAAGCATAGAGCAGACTGATGCTGTTCGACCAAGACTGGACGAAACTGTAATCACACCGGAACGACAGCCACTGCTGTCCAAATGTCTGCTTTTTTAGATATCACAACAGAAAAAGAGGAGACGCTAGAATTTTGGCGCAGTGCTCCTCACAAATCAAATCTGTGCTTATAGTCACCAGTAAAGACAGCTGTGCAAAGAACGCAAGGACATAAAGTTCACAAAGACAAAGATCAAAGCTACAACCAGATGAAGTTTAACAAAAAAAATAGTTTTTCTGCTGATCAAATCAGGAAATTTTATTCACCAGTGACTGGACAGTTTCTCTGCAGCCCTAAGAAACACAAGCACGCAGAGATTCAAATGAAGGCCGTGTTTTGGCTTTTCATCATCCACCTGCAGGGTTCAGCATCCCCGGGACTCCATGCCCTTCAAACGCTAATTATCCTTATTAATTACTGTCAGACTCCTTTATTCCATTAATCATGAAGGTTTGCCTCATGGTCCAGCTCTAATGAGAGATGACTCATGCCACGCTTTTTGTTTCATGGGTTCACCTGCAGACAAAGTCGTTGTTTGGAGCTTTTTGTGAGGTTTTGGGGTTGATGCTCGAACAATTATGAGAGTCACAAGCACAAGTCTGGTGAGGACTAGGAGCGCTTCCTAGCTTCGATTGAAACATGAAATAACACAGAAATAAATGCATCAATCACTTTTGTTTGGTGCTTTTAAAGAGGTGTTTAATGCCAATCATGTTTTCCCCCTCGAGTCTGAGTCATTTGATTTGAAGATCTGCCGATAGCGAGTCCCAATCCGATACTTCTTATAAGAATAAAAAACACTAAAGAAACAGATGTCATTTATTAAAAATCACCTTTTAAAATATTCAACAACCGTATTTATGTGTGAGAAATCTTGCATGTGCTGTGTGAGTGTGTGAAAATGGCTAAATACGTGAGACTTCTGATTAATTAATTCGGGAGATGTACGCAAGTCACCCATTGAAATCATTTTGTGCACTCCTGGCTGTTTTATCCTGCTTCTTCAAGCTGTCACTGAGCATTTTTTTCTCTCTTACTCTTCAAACTCTCCTGGAGCATGAGATTTGCGTTAACCAATAGCTTCTCTGCACCACAATGATGACTTTTCAGACCTTCTAGCGACGTTTTTTTATCCTAGCGACTAGCAACTTGCGACAAATCTAGCGACTTTTCCTGCTGTTCCTGGGGACAGAAACTTTTCTTGTTCTGTCTAATGGGCTCTTCAGACAGAGGAACCCCTGCTGCAACCTCTGTTTTATGCCTGCCAGTCAAATGTTTCGCCTTCCCATCCCTGTCCCTGGGCCTGCTCTGCTGTCAATGCTCCTGGGACCCGGCGCCAGGTTCTTCTTCTTCTTCTGCTGTTTAAAGGCAGTTTGCAAGTCTTCTTAATGGTGCTTTCTGCCACCAACCGGAAAGTAGTATGAACTATATATGGAGGGAAAATTAACATTTCCTATTCTTTACTACTTATTACTATTATCATTCATTTATGTTGTGTTATTATTTCCCTAATCTCTTACATCATTTCTTTTCTTTCCATTTCATATATTTTACATTTAAGTATTACATGTTTTTGTTGTTTCCTCTAATCCACAATTCCCAATTTTCCCGGTGCAAGGTTTCGAGATTGTGGATCTTTATTACAAAAACAATGAGTACTATACATTTTTTTTTACATATTTGCACAAGAATAGAAGCCTCTGCCTGTGTGACGTTTTCCTCCCTAACACAACATCCATCATTATCATTGCATATAATACAAAGTAACCCAACCTTTTGAGACTATAATAATACTTTTTATATATTCATTTCTTGACACAAACCATGAAATCAAAATTTATCTAAAAATGCTATTAGTTTTAAATCACAAAGCTTACCTTTCATGTTACTTCCTTTCATTTACATTGTTTGTATTATTATTATTTAATTTTATTTAGCATTACATGTTTGTTTTATAGTGCCTTATGTGTTAATTTAATGCCATGAAAAACATGTACCTGCAATGCTTTTATGTTGGCATTGAAAAAACCCAGTGGGGCGGGGAATGTATGTTATGCATGTCACATGGTATTTATGCAAATTAGACAATGACATCACTATTAGCGACTTTTGGGTCGTTCTTACTGACGAGTTGGCAACAGTGATTCAATATTTCATCATGTGGTGTTCAACATAGCTTTCAGTTTGAGGAACACCCAGTTAGAGTTTGTGACTTCAGAGTAGATAAATCGATCAGGCAGTTCATGTCCATTTGAATCACTAATTTCTGAGACACACGAGGCAGATTACACTGTTCACTGCATGATGTGATGCGACATACAAATCTGCTCAAAGAGTAGTACCTCAAAGAGGGCCATGTTCTTGCCATCATACTGCTGGTTCTTCTCCAGGTTTGTGCTGTTGATGAACGGACTGCTCTCCTTTGGGTTTCCATCTCCTGTAAGCAAAAACACACACATACACAACATCAGCGCAAGCACGGGTGACATATGCTGCTCAGGTGCCCTAATTTTTGTTCCGAATCTCATTTACATGTCACAGATATTATCACTGAACTGTTTTTTGATGAGTGGAGGACAATCTAGAAATATTTTACTTTACAGGTCTATTTGTCTCTGTCAATTTCGCTGTATGTAACAGTGTAGGGACCAATAAAGACCTTCATTCATTCATTCATTCATTCATAAACCACCAATTGTTTAATTTCGGTTATGTACTGTAGAGCAAATATTAACAATATCTTTAATATTTTAATGTTGCCCAAAGGTAATGGTATAAACAGCTTAATTCATGTCAAATTCTCCACAGTCAAACCAAGACGAATAAAACCTTCCCTGATTTAGCGCAGCTTAAATATTAGTAATAACTTATATATGTCAGTCTTGGCAAAGACCATGGTATAAATAGGATAAATAATGGATAATCGCGTATCATTCAGCTTTAAACATGCGATGTCGAGGTGAAGAACATTAAATTACATCTGCTCATTATCATGCTCACGTGTGCCTAATTTTCTCATTAGTTCCCTTATTTATTCTCTCTTTTTTCTTTTCCCTTTACTGGTGATTCTTCAGTTCTCTTGTCTGTGAGATAGATTTTTATGTTTCTATGCTAATCCTGTTAGGCAGTAGCAAACGCAGACCCAAATGATGTGAGGTTCTTTATTTCCTTCTTGAATGACAAAGTCTCCGTCTTCTAAGTGAAATAGCATAGGAACAGAAAACTCTAATTACTAAAACTATAATTACTAGCTACATTTTTTATAAGCTCAACTTATCCAGGTTTACACTATGTAAAAGAAATGGCCAAACTGACTGTAAGGAGCATTTAAGCTAGCAAGGCACTCTGCACTGTGTTTTCTGCACTCACATTTACCCTCCAACACAATATACAGCGTTACAACAGGAAGCAGCACATACAGCTCAAAACGTGCGTCTGAGAAGAACGGGACAGATTTAAACCTGCTCGTCTGGTGATTTATTCTTTCCAGTGCTCGCTCTGAGCATCACAGTTACCTGCAGCGGTGCTCGGACACCTGAGATGCCACTCAGAGGGCAGCTATTTATAGGATCCGGATGACAAGGCATCCGTGGTGATTGGGTCCCGAGAGTACTGGCTCTTCACAGAACAGGAGAGCAATTTATGAGACTTTCGACCTCTCTGTCCATCAAACATGGATCGTTGGTCCCTCTATTTGTCCATCCATTCTTGTTGGCCAGAACAGTTTGGGATTTCTCTTTTTTAAATACTGGGAAGTTTTTGTGTGTTAAGACTGTATAGCTACCACTCTACCTCTCTCTGCCCATCTCTTCCCCTTTCTATATCCTTTTAACTCTACCTCTCTCTCACTCTACCACTCTCTCTATCTCTTCCCTCTATCTCGCTCTGTGGCCAAAAACACAAACAAAGCTTAAACACGATTCTCTGATTTTGAGGCGTTTGGCTCCACTAGCTACTCCTCTAAGCTCTGAAAGGTCCAGATTAGAAGTCGCTCATGCACCAGCAGGCCGTCAGTCTTCCTCTGAGGTCGGTGTCAGCGCTGCAGCTTCTGCCTGCTGTCAGCTCTGGACTGATGCCTCTGATGTCTCTGGAGTGTTTCAGTCTGTCTGTCAGTCTGTCACGGTGATTTCAGATAAACCAAACTCAAACTCTTCTCTTATAGAACAACACAAGTCTGAGGAGCCCAGGGTTGGAGTGAGTGGATGTAGCCTTCACCAGAAGAACACAGCAGAGATAACCAATAAATAACCACTCATTTGTTCATCGCTCACCAGTACCCAGACACTCTGCTGTTATTTCATTTTTTTTTAAATATTATGATTATTCCTTCTTGATTATTCTCTCATTCGCTCTGGGTTGAATGACAGTGGGTTCAGGACCCCTCTGTTTCTCTGATCAGGTGTGCCGGTCACACTCTGATTAAAACCCAGAAAGCTGCTAAACACTTTATGAATAAAGCATCACAACCCTCGACTCTTCTGATCAGCTGAGATGATGAGGTCAGAGCATTCAGTGCCATCACGCTTGTGAATCTTCATTAAGGCGGTTCATGCCTTCCAAGCACTGGACCGCTGAGGCGACAAGAGCCTTCCATCCACTTGTCTGATGAAATCAGATTGATCGACAGATCTAATTTTGCAACTTCAAACCTAACTGAGAGAGAAACTATCTCAAACAGAGCTCGTTAACAAAGAGGAAGCAACACTTTTAAGTCACATAAAAGAAGCAAAGCAGCAGCTCAGGCCTGTCTGCATCCAGCGTAGACATCAGCCCCTTTCACTTGCTCAAATATTGTGACAGGCCATCAGAGAATAGCGCTGGTTAGCAGACAATGTTTCACAAGCTTTAAAAATAGCAGCGTCTGGCAAAAACTCAAAGCCGACTGTGCCTCAGCCACCAGACTCTCTCTCTCTCTCTCTCTCTCTCTCTCCTCCTCTCTCTCTCCTCTCTCTCTCTCTCTCTCCTCTCTCTCTCTCTCTCTCTCCTCCTCCTCTCTCTCTCTCTCTCCTCTCTCTCTCTCTCTCTCTCTCTCTATCATTTTTACAATTACATTTATGCATTTGGCAGACACTTTTGTCCAAAGTGACTTACAGAAGGGGAGAAACAATATGCAATTTGTTACACATTCTCGATTGTTATATGTCTCTCTGTTTCTTCTCTTTCCCTTTCTTCCTCCCATCTCGCTCTTCCTTTTATCTTTCTCTCTTCAACCCAACTTGCTCTCTCTCTTCTCTCTCCCTCACATCTATCTCTTCTATATTCCTCTCTTCCTTCAATTCCCCATCTCTCTCACTTTCTCTCTCTTCTCCATCACTCTCTTCCTTCTATCTCTCTCTTCTCCCTCCTCCTCTCTCTCTTCCGTTATTCTTTCTTTCTTTACCCCATCTTGCTCTCTCTCTCTTCTCTCTCTCTTCTCCCACTGCCCCTCTCTCACTTTCTCTCTCTTCTCCATCCCTCTCTTCCTCCCATCTCTCTTTCTCTCTCTCTTCCTCACCCCTCGCTCTCTCTTTTTAACCTCAATCTCTTCCTCATATCCCTCTTTCTCTTCTTCCTCCCTCTCTCTCTCTCTCTCTCTTGCTGCGCATGTGCGTGGCGAGTTGAGCATGTTGTGGCAGAACATTGAGAGCAGTTGGCTTTATTTACTTTATTGACAAAAAGGTTCAGCTTTTTTCTTGTTGTTTCGTTGCTTTGAGCTTTGTTTACTGTGTTTGTGAGCGAGAAAGTTCAATTAAACACCCCTGTGAGAGCGGGCGAGGGCACAGGGTCTGTTTGTGTGTGTGTGGAGCGAGTGAGTACGTAATCATGGAGTGTGCGAGTCTGACACGTCGGCATGGAGTAACGCTCCAGTCAAAGGAAAGTGTGGAAGAAGTTTGTTTGTCTATTGGTAATGTTGTGGGTCACGAGAACATTTTGTCAGCTTCGAGAATGAACAGCACGATTGTGATTTTTGTGAACCGTGTTGAGTGAGCGCAAATGGTGATTCAGGCAGGTGTGGCGATCAATAATGCTCAGGTAGCAGAGTCCCCCCTTTGTTCCCCAGGGAAAAAGGTTTTATTGTCCAATGTTCCTCCTTTTATCCTCGACAAGATGATCAACAGAGAGCTCGTGCGGTACGAGAGAATTGTGTCCCCGATTAAGAAGATCCCCCTGGGCTGTAAATCTTCCCTGATCAAACATCTGGTGTCCTTTAGAAGATCTGTTTTATGGATTTTAAGAAAGGAGTGGAGGAGGTCAGCACTGTTTTTAAGTTTTATCATGAAGGTCACTCATATAATGTGTTTGTGTCTTCCGAAAATGATATGAAGTGTTTTAAATGCAACTCTATCGGTCACCTGGCCAAAACCTGTCCCGAACAGTAGAGTGGCTATGGGGCTTCTGAGCGGCCGGAGCATGACGTGGCTGAGCCGGCTGTGGCTGTTCCCCTGCGGCCGCGGATCGGCCAATCGGCCAGGTGCTCTACAGAGCCAGCATGAAGGTTTTAAACAAGAAACACCCGAGTTGGAGGATAGACACCCCGTGGAGGAGAGTGAATGGTTTTAATGAGGATTTTAAACCAGAGTGGAGAGCACCGTCACCCAAGAAGACTGCTGACCTGCCGTGGAGGATTTTACATTGTATTGTGGTTGTAAACTCTCTTATCTCGGTTTTAAACCCAAACATGTTGTAAGGTGCCATTCCTTTGCCCAAAGACGGAAATCAAAGGTGGCGGGAAGGTGGTTTTGCGTTCTGCTACTCTCTGCTGGATGAACAGGGCGAGAACAAAGAAATACACAACACGAACGCGCTAACTGCGTAATGATGTTTAAAATTTGGACTCCATTAAAATAATTAAATTACGGTCATGTTATTTTCTCCTCTCGTTATATTAGTTTCTTCTGTAAATTATATTACTTTAGGAGGACATAATGATCCTTAAAGTTTGCCTCTTATCGTTATTTGTTCATATCTTAAGGTTCTGAATTCTGTCGCTTTCCAAAGGTCTCAATTTTTCATAAGCCTTCGACGATCAAGAGCCGTCTCAGAAGTGTATTATAATCGTTCAAGGGATTCACAAATATGCAGTCGCTTAGCTGCATCCGGATACAAACAATGAACAATACAACTATCTGTGCGATGTCACTCCAGGTAACAGAAACGATACATCAGAGGTAATGATAAATAACGATTTCCGGACAAACTTCAAAACAAACGATTATGTCAATTTATTAACCAGGCAAATCATAAACAAATCCAACTCCAGTTAAAATGCAATCATCAAATACATTCAGTTCAGTACAGTTTAAAGTTCCAACCAAATGCATTCTGACAGACCAAATAACAAGGAGAAAACTTAATCATTATTTACCTGATCATCGAGAGAGAGAGGCTGCGCACCACATGACCTGGTGCGGGAGCTCTGATTGCAGAAACTCCTCGAGCTTCGGGACAAGTCCCTTTAAATACCCGAGATATCGATATCAAATTACATAATTTACACTGATTGGTTCTTTGACTTTGGAAGGCTGTCCTTCTGTGAAAACCCTTTAATTTAAAAGTTGCTTGTGTGTGTGATTGGTTCACTGAGAGAATGGTGAGAGACTAAATGGTGCAAAGCAATTAAACCAACTCATATGTAGATTTAATACACAGTGAGGCGTTGATCACTCGGCACCCCGACCCAGTCTCTTGGCTAGACGTATTGTCATTAATGTTCGAGTCAGGCTCTGTGATCACTCTCGGTTCTGTTACTAAAGAACAGCTCGTCTTCTTAGTTTACATAATCATGTGAGCGGCATCTCAGCTCAATCTGTGCCCTCTGCATAATATGCATCTGAAAAGGGTGGCCATCTCTGTTGGTTCCTGGTGCTCAAAGCAAATGGCCAGGCCGTCTCAAGCAGGATCACTCAATGGTATCGTTCAGTTCCTTACAATGTCATACGATTGTCCTTTCTGTGGCCAAAGAGAAACAGATTTTAATGCTTGTATCCACTGCACTTGTTTACAGATACTGTTTGTGCTTTTAACTAGTTTCTCAGGGGGCTTTAATGTGGATCTTACAGTTCAGTGTTTTATTTCTGGTTTTAAGTATGTAATGTGTCAGCTCATTCATTTTATTTTTGGCCAAGCAAAGATGGCAATTTACTTACCTAGGAAGAACCTAGTTGTGACACTAGACTGTGATGCCCTCCGCATTTTTAAAGGACTCGTGAAAGCCAGGGTTTTGTTGAGTATTTTAAATTTATGTGGTGTGTGAAAAATGTTTTATGTTGTGTACAAGAAGAGACAATAATTTTTATGATGGAGCTGATAGAGTAGCTATAAAAATTGTACTGATGTGACTGTTAGTATAAAAGAAATGTAAAAGTGGAAAGTCTCTTCCTTTCCCCTCACTATCTCTTTTGTTTCTTCCTTCCTCCATCTCTGACTCTTGCTTCCTTTCCCCTCTCTTCCTCTGTTTTTTCCGCCAAACTCTCTTCTCCCTCCATCTCTTCATCTAATCACTCTGTCTCTCTCTTCCCCTCACTTCTCACTTCTCTCCTCCTTTTCTCTATTCCTCCCATTACTCCTCTCTCTCCCTCTCTTCTTTCTCTCTCTATTTATAACATCCCTCTCGAATTTTCAACTAAAAATGTTATCATATCCACTTCACGAGTTCGCTTACATAGAATTAGATTAGCCCAGAAAATGCAAGCGTATGTGGCGAGATTGAGATAAGCATACTGGGCGAGCTGTCCACGGGAGGGCCTCGAGGCGAGAAGCGATCCGGGCCTGAGAGCCCCCCCCCCATGAGATGTGGAGATAGGGGTGGCGAGGGAATTTTGCATGTCATCGTCGAATTGGAAGTGGAGTGGTTACGGTTTTATCTCTTGAGCGAGCAGAGGGATTGGAAACACCTGTAGATTTTTCGCTAATTATCTGATCGCTCCTCCTGAAATTGCGTTCATGGAACTTTACTTAATATTTTTCCTCCGTATATTTTTGTTCATTGAAGATCTCGATTTGATTTTTGTGAGAAATCTTGTACTGTGTTTGTCTCTCTTCCTTCAAAATGCATTTTTTCATTAAAAGATATTTCTCAGAGGAACATAGTGGATCCGCTTGTTTAAATGTAGGAGTTTTTTCTGTGAACAGAGAGCTGCAGCATCGAGCCTCCCTTGTCTAAGCTCAACACTGCGAACGGCGAACAGATAAGGCTATAATTGCTGCTCCACTTCTCTCCACACTGCAGCAGAGCAAAGATCTGGAACTGGTGTTGGATCATTGGTGGAGGGGAGCAGATGGCTCTCTGTCTCTGATCAGAGCACCCGCCAGTGTAGGAGTCGCACCTGAAGGGCACGGCTGCAGACGTCTCCTCTCTGGATTTTAAACGTTTTACAGAAGGGAAAGGATAACATCATTGCTGACCCGATGTCTCAGTCTTGTTTATAAACATTTAGCATGTTTACTCTTGTGTATGGGAGTGTTACCACCCCAGTGGTCTTGGAGGGTTATAAGTGCTGGGCAAGTGCCTTTAAAAAAGTAATTAGTTATAGTTACTAGTTACTTTCAGAAATAGTAACTGGGTCACATTACTATAAAAGTAACTAATTACTAGTGATGGTGAGATGAAGCCCCATGAAGCATTTAACCACTTGGGCAAATTGGTTCGAGAAAGGGTTCATTGGCCCCTACTGGACAAGTATACAATCACAAGCTGTGTCTGAATTATACCATGTGTGGCAAAGTGAATTTTTAATAATCGTAGTGAAAAATAATCAACAATTTTTAAACTTTTCTTAAATTATCACAATATCATCATTATATGTGTAAATAAAATGTAAAAAATATATTCCCTGTGTGTTAATTTTCCCCAATGCTTAAACCATAATTTTGCAGGTTTGGCATGGGTTTAATCAGCTGGGGGACTGTGAAAGGGCTTGTAGAACTAAGTAAATGACACGAGTCTGAGGTAAAACTTGTATATCTTGGGCAATCATGTACAGGACTGGGAGATTTGTTTTTATTTTATTTATTTTATAACCTACTCTCCTCACCTTAATAAACAATTTTTTCCCTAAAATTTTTAGACTATCTCTAAACAATATAAACCATCAAAACTAAACTTAAACTTTCAAAAAGCCACATTAGGAATGGACCCAGGCTAACACCTTGTGGCAAAATCTGAACCGCCTTCCAAAGCAGTCACATGCCAATGAGGCTCCTCCCCCAAATGAAGCAAGCCTCGACTCACGCTTCACAGTAAAGCTCCCCTCATATTCAACACACACTTCGAAGCCTCGACACATCTCATAACATCACTACTATTACCAGGGAAACCAATTATTGCACTACTTAAATTTCTTCCACACTTTAAAAAACACTCTACACTAATCTAACATTATAGAAAAGTGTCAAATTTAACATAACGTTATATTTATTATCATTTGCGGAGCAATAAAACACAATGACTGGTTTTTATTCCTTTTCGGTAACTTAGTCTAAAAACAAACAATCCTTAAAAAATTTACAAAAAATAAACTAATAATAACAATCAATAATAAACTTTAAATTAACAAAACTTAAATAAGTGTTTGTGGAGGAAAAAAAATTAAGTTTTACATGCTCTGGTTTCGTGGCTTCATCTCCTCCTGTTAGCAGAGCTAGCATTAGCACCTGCGTTCTTAGCTTCTGATTTGGTGGCGACGTGTAACGATGTTTGCTGCTTCATTAGATTTGAGCTACCAGTCACCAAAGCAGAAAGACACTTGACCAGTTCCATATCACAAACATTCTTTCGTTTCACCACATCGGGTGCAAAACAGTGTGTATACCTCCAGTTACCGAAAGCTAACTTTGAAATTTGCCTCTTGATGAATGTGAATGACGTTCTGTTGTGTGTTTGTGTGTAAAGACCCACCCTACCCTGCCTTTGATTGGTTGATGGAGAGTAAACGTCAATTGTTTGCCAATCATCACTTGAGAGACACTGCTCGCATGAAAACCCTTTCAGTGTTCTCAAATATCAGCTGTAGTAGTAATGTGAATTTGAAGGACAGTATCGGTAAAAGGGTAAGCAGTAATTAGATTGATTACTAGGTGTGGGAGAAAAAAAATTGATGCGTCACGACTCTTTCTCTAACGATTCAGAATTCATTCTCAAAGATTTCGAATCAATTGTGTCCAATCAAACAAAGTGTGTGCTGGAAAAATAAACATCCCTAAATTCGCCTCTTACATCTTTTTGTTGAATTCTCTTCTTTTAAACACTGGACAAACTACAACCTGCACCACCACATTTAAAATAGACAGTGTTGCAACATTTAGGAATTACCAATATGCATTTGGCAGACGCTTTTGTCCAAAGCGACTTACAGTAGAGGAAAGGCAATTTGTTACACAGTCAAAATCTATCTCAGCTTGCTCGTAATAGAAGTTGCCTCAACTGATCAATAAACCATAGCAGGATGAAAATGAAGAGAGAAGAGGAAAAAAGTATTTATTTTATAGTAAGTGTTCCCTGAAGAGAAGAGTTTTCAGTTGCTTTTTGAAAGCTGTTAGTGTTGCTGTTTTCCTGACTGGATCAGGAGTTTGTTCAACCAGCTAGGGACAGTGAGAAAGAAGGTTATGCTAAGAGATTTTCTGCCTTTGTGGGACAGAACAACGAGTCGCTGTTCCTTCTCTAAGCATATGAGCTTGTGGGGGTAAACAGGGGCTGATCTGGAGATAGTTTTGCATGACAGCATCAGTGATTTGAACTGAACACGAGCTGTTATTGGAAGCCAGTGAAGAATGATGACGAGAGGAGTAAAATGAGCTCCCTTCAGTTCCTTGAAGGTAAGATGAGCTACAGAGTTCTGAATCATCTGAAGAGGTTTGAGCCCGTTTGCTGGAAGTTCTGCTAGGAAAGCGTTGCCGTAGTCCAGATGTGAGAGGACCAGAGCCTGAACCAGTAGTTGAGAAGCTGAGGAGCTTTGTTAAGAAGGGTCAGATCTTTATGATGTGCAGTGTAAACCTACACGCTTGAGTTGTCTTTTAGCTGATTTTATGAATATGAGGATTTATTGATTTTATGAGCACAAGGAGAGAGGTCGTTCACAACATCTGTCGCACCAAATTTAAGTTTTCTGGCAACACGACAAACATGAAACATATTGCATGGTTCCACTCAGAGTTGGAGAAACAGCCTTCTGTCCCGACCTTCTGTACCAGCTTCACTCAAAGGATCCTCGAAAAGGTAGCAAAGCTTCCACAGAATTCTGAAAAGGCTGAGCGGATTACACAATCGGTGGGGTTTTATTGTTAAGGATTTGCACCCTTACATTGTAGAGGATAATAAAGTATTTCACACACTGTTACAGGTGCTTGAGCCAAGATATAGCACCCCCTCACGATGTTATTTCAGTGACCGCAAAAGAACCCCGCACTCTACAGGGAGACTAAAGCTCAAATTTCAGAATCTCAAAACAATACGAACAGGGTATCAAGTTGACTTGCATCGACTTGTATGTCTCCATTAAGGCTCACTACATCACGAATGAGTGCGTTGTGAGTTCACTTTGTCTTTTAAGATTAAAATACTGTCAAACTAATTCTAAATATGAACCAAAAATATGTAAACTATTTATTTGATATGTAAATTAAGCATATTTCAAAAAAATGTAAATGAAGAATTGTTTTGCATATAAAGTATATAAAGATTCAAATCCCGATTCATTATGCATTACTGAATAAAGTAGAAATGCTGTTTATTTATAGCACCACTATTCCCATCACTGCTACCAACCAGTTTTTGGACACTACCAAAACCAAATAATAAAACTTTAAAAGGCGCGTTCAAATTCACCACATGCTTCTAAGGTACAGAAGCCACCACTGCTGTTATATACCTATAGCAATAACTGGGCATTGAAGTGAAAAAGGTTGAGAACCCCTTTAATTAACAACCCAGATTAGAGAACCAATGGAACCAAAACTGACGTGACGGGGAATGCACCACAAAGAGCTGAACGGAACATGACTGGAGGGAAGCTACACATCAGTATCAGATAAACCAAGTCTGCCAAACCACCGGCGCTGACTGAAGCACCCTTAGAGACATGCTTTCTATCTCTCTTAGTTTTTCTCTTCACACACATCTCCTCTGCTCTCACTAGTGAAATTGGAAACAGGAAAACAAACACCTCAGTGAGCTGAGCAGCGCTGAGAGGATGAGAAACAGAGGAGATCAGAGGTAATGAGGATCTGGAGCTTCTCTGGTAGAAGCAACGCAGATGTTCACCCGGATAACACTGACGTGAATATAGAGAGCCGTGCAAAACATGTGCTCACTGTGCCACCTAGCATACTGGGGTTCACTGAAAGACAATCCAGTTTTTAAAAGTGAAGTATGGCATCTCTGGAGATGGTTAAAAAGCATAAAATTCACTTTTTTATTCTATTTAGTAAATGGTGTGAATAAAATGCACCCATCCATCTTCATACACTCTTTCTGGTCTGAGAACATCCATGACGAGTTTCAGAATTTCATCTCAATTAATTAAAAAAATACAGCAATTTTTAAAGGTCCAATGTTATGCCTTTGTTATAGCACTTAGAATCAATTTGGCCCAGCAAAATGCGTTGTTAACACAGGTCCCTCCCACAGACAAGCTTCAGGCATGCCCCTACTGACTGATCTCATTAGTCGTCATTCAGCAAAAACAAACACGAGTGGCACTTAAAAATGTGTTATTCTACAACGATTATGCATGATGTAACAGTACCTTATATGTGTGAACCAGAGTCTGAACCAGAGTTTGAGTTCAGAAACCGTAAAGACTCTTCATGACGTGTCCACTCTGTAAATAAGACGTACCTACTGTCTTACACTGTAAGATTTCTAAAGTAGGTGTACTCTTTTATGAATTACTTATATTGTTTTAGGTGTTCTTGTAGCAAATGCTGTAAAATGGCAATAGAAGAAGATTTGGTTGCGATCTTTACTTTATTACTTGAGGTGCGAGTCTGGCACAATAATGTGTAGTAAATTAATATCCTGTAGTGTGTGTGTTGCAGGGCGTCACGGTGGCGCAGTGGGTAGCACGGTCGTCTCACAGCAAGAAGGTCGCTGGTTCTAGGCTCGGCTGGGGCAGGTGGCATTTCTGTGTGGAGTTTGCATGTTCTCCCCGTGATCGTGTGGGTTTTCTCCGGGTGCTCCGGTTTCCCCACAAGTCCAAAGACATGCGGAATAAGTGAATTGAATAAGAAAATTGCCCATATGTTAAAGTGTGAATGTGTGTGAATGTTTCCCAGCGATGGGTTGCGGCAGGGAAGGGCATCCGCTGCGTAAAACATATGCCAGTGAGTTGGCGGTTCATTCCGCTGTGGCGACCCCGAAAGGGAATAAAAGCCGACATGAAGATGGATGGATGGATGGTGTGTGTTGCAGTGCTCGCAAAATCGCAAAATACAACTTGAGGTATGTTTCTGATGATGGAACACTTCAAGATGCCAGAAAGGTAAAAAAAGTCACGTGTTTATAATTTGGCACCTTTAATTTTTTCAATATGGATGACATGCAAATTTAAATTTTGTGATTTTTGATGTATACGGTGATGAAGCAATTTTCATATCTTTTGTATTGAATTACAAACATTTTGGAGAGTTTACAAAAAATGCGTTTGCACACCATTCGTAAATGACTTGACAAATCATTCTGAATTTCAAACATTTAAGTTGGCATGCTCTGATGATGATCAGTATAAAAGGTTGTGAAGATAGAGCTAGCGTTCTTGTAGGAGTTGGAAAATTCAAAACAACGGAAAAACTATCAAGGAAAAAAATGGCGTCATGAGATCAAATCACATCACCTTGACGGAATCAGGGGGAAACAATTTTATTTCTACAACAAACAGTTCGGGAAATATAAGCAGAAACATAACTGCCAAGTCGTGGCGCTAGAGGGAATGAGTTAGAGAGTTCAAATGTTCCATCAGGTCTACAAGTGTGCATAAATGTAGCATTTTCCTGCAAGCCAAACTGGGTCTTGACAGATCATTGGCAGAAGAGGAAGAATAATAACAGTGAAGAAGAAAACCAACGAATAGAATCAGTGCTTAGTATCTTAATACTCGGCCCTAACATGAGTAAACTTTGTCTATCAGCTTGTATTTAATCTGTAGATTTAATCTTCTTCTGTTCCGATGCTAACTCTCACAAAAGTGTGAAGAGAAATAAGCGTCCCCATTTTCATTTCACTGTAAATGGACGCTGTCTGTCTGTGTGTCCCTAAGGTAAAGACTCAGCAAGCGCCGGCTCTATTAAGCCCTTAAAAGCTCCAGTTTCAGCGTCTCTCTGTGTTTATGTGTGTCTGCAGGGTAAACGGCACATTTTGTAATAAAGCTGCTCTTCAAAAGGACTGTTTGAGCCCCTTGGAACGGCCTCGTCTCGCTTTTCCATTTTCTCACTCGAACAAAAGCTCTTTTTTGTGTGCAGAGATGAGGCCGAAACGACGGCTGAAAGATGGAGGATCAAGAAGCCAGAGAGGAGGAATTGCTCTGAATAGGTTTAACCACTCCAGCTTCTCAATGCTTTTTCGGGAGGCTGCATTTGCTGGAATGATAAGAGCACGTTGAATCAAGTGAACGATGAAGATATATGAGATACGACATGCAGAGATGGTGACAAACACAGAGACGAAAGGAAAGTGTGAGTGTACAAATAATGCAAAAATCTAAAGAAAAACCCTCAGAAAGAGCTACTCGTCATGTGACGCCTCTCGCAGAGAATACGCTGGGAATATAAAGCATTTAGTTTGAAGCAATTAAAGCATTTAGTTTGTTTAAATCTTATATATATATATATATATATATATATATATATATATATATATATATATATATATATATATATATATATATAGACACAAACAAATTAAGACATGCACGCACACAAACACCCACACAAACAGTCACGGTGCTTCACGTGAACAAACAAATTAAGACACACACACACACACACACACACACACGCACACGCGCACGCGCACACACACGCACACACACACACACACACACACACAGGATACAGGTATGTGTGTGTCCCGTCTCTCACCTTTCTGCGGTGGACAGGAGGTGCTGACCACTGGAGAAAAACGCACAACATAGAACACTTTAGAACACGGACATGCAGACAAGTCAAAGACAAACAAAGAAACACTGGTCTCTTAGCTTGAACTGCGACTCATTAGATTATTTTAGTTTTGATATTCTGGAGGCGGGACGCCGGAAGCCAGCTGTGATTGGACACCAGTCTTCTTTTGAAGGCATGTCCCCAAAATAAAAAAAAAAAACATTAAAATAAAACCCAATTTCAACCCAAAATTTCACTTGCACATTCAGAGACCCACAAGATTTTTTTCTCATTTTTCTTATCACACAACAGTAAAACAATTAAACTCCAGCTGCGTGACAGAAAAATACTAGCTCTGCTTTCGGTGTGAAGTCTTGTTTTCTGTCACTGAAGGTTCAAACACACAGGACACCGCAAAACTGTCGTTGCTTTTCAAACTCCAGCTGAAGACTATAATTTCTGAGAAGCTACTCTGAGGTGCTATTCCAGGCCAGAGACCTGCTGTGCATCAGGCAGTAAGTGACAGGTAATTGGTGGAGAGGTATGTGATTACTGCTCCAGGAGATCACAACATGAATGTTTCACCTGTAGAGTGATACGACTGAGAGACTCGCACTGAAAACACAAGTTTGAGTGAGAGGTTTCTGACATTGAATTTTCAATAAAAAAAAAGCAATTCTCTCAAGCAAACTGTCACCATAAACAAAACACCCACAACAGTTGTAAAACATAACAAACCCACACCCCAAACATATTCTTCTTATTATAACAAACTTTGTGTTGGACACAAAAAAAGGGCTTTTTGAAGCATACGACAAGAACTAACTCTCTTACCAGGGTTGGTTCTCTCTCTCTCTCTCTCTCTCTCATTAATCAAGGTACCATCAGCACACAAGCAGACAGACACATAGCTCAAAAAAGCTTGACTAGGAAGTAAAACTTGTGGGAGTAAAAATATAATATGGAGTGAAAAATACAAAACATAACCATCCGGTAACTTTGCAGGAAATATTATTTTATGGTTGTAACAACATAAACAACATTGTAGAAATGTTGTAGGAATGTTACTTTATGGTTGTAAAAACATAAACAACAGGGGAGGTTGCAGGAACTTTATTTTATGGTTGTAAAACAAAGAACAAGGAACATTGCAGGGGACATAACAGGAATGTTATTTTATGGTTATAAAATCATAAACAACAAGGACTGGTGTAGGAAGGTTGTTTTATATTTGTAAAATCATAAACAACAGGGAACGTTGCATGAACGTTTTTATGGTTGTTAATGGATATTATGGGACCAATTTCCAATTCATTCTTAACGACAATGTAAAATCAGTGATGACCTATGATCCCATCTAGAGCTCAGGGGTCAAATGATTTAGCATTTTGCTTAACATGGTATTGTTTCGACTGATGAGTTACTTAAATATTGTTCTTTAAAGTTTCAAAAAGATTCTCAGTTTGAACAACAGCTCGACACAGTTTGACCCTATGTTAAGTATATGGGAAAAAATTCCAACATTCTGAGCAAATTTGGGAAGATAAACATCAGTATGTTGGCGTTCTCAAGCCAGCATAATAAAATGTAGAGTTTGCATGTCTGTTACTCCAAGCAAAATGTATTTTTGCTTTCTTCCTCTGACAGCCATCTTTCCCTCTCATTCTCCCAGCGGTCAATCACTCAATTCTGAGCTCATTTATAGCTGTGTCAGGTCAGGAACTCTTCACAGGAAGGCTCCAGAGACAGGTTAAGGACTGGACGCTCCACTATCCTCGAGGGATGCATGGGGAAAATGTTAAAGGACAGATGATAAATGACAACGCCATCACAAGTTTAGACTCATGCAGGGATCGGATCAGATGCTCGGAAGCCTGGAGCCTGACCTACTTAGTGCTATGACGTTGCAAGCACCGGTACAATCTGGCACCACACAGCTCCCTCTCTCGTGTGTTTGCGTGCTTCCTCAGTTCTTCGCTGTCTGTCTCTTGTGTGATGTGTCCAAGTGTGCTCAGAAGACTCTCTAGCATGAGCCTTTCGAGTGGGGAAGAGATTTTCACCTGTGATGTCATGCCAAAAAACCAACTAAGCTTAAAAACACACTCCACTGATCCAAGTGCATAAATCCAAAATCCAAGTGCATAAAATCACCTCAAACCACAACCATCAGATGAGTTCTTCTCAAATACTCTCTGCTCTCACAACAGCTCTGCTGTGTAAAGACATATAACGAAATATGTTCATGTGTCTGATGTCCTCTTTACTGGTAAATGTGTGTTTGTGTGTGTGTGTGTTGGGGGGGGGGCAAATAAGGGGAGAGAGGTAAAGTGGGGAGGAAGAGAGAGAGAGAGATAGAGAGAGAAAGAGGAATGTATAGAGGAGAGAAAGGGAAAGAGTGGGTAGGAATGAGTAGGTAGAGAAAAGAAAGAGAAGAGAGAGGGAGGGAGAGTGAGGTTGAGAGAGAGATGAGTGAAAGATAAAAACAAACCATAACCAACAAACAAGATAAAGAAAATAGAGATAGAGAGAGGAAAAATGAAGGGAGAGAGAGGGAGAGGAAAGGGAGAGAGAGAGGGAGAATAGAGAGAGGAGAGAGAATAGAGAGGGAGAGTAAGAGGGGACAGAGAAAGAAGGAGGGGATAAATATAAAAAGAGGAGAGGAGTGAGTGAGAGGAGAGAGAAAGATGAAAACAAACTATAACCAACAAACAACAGAAACAGGACGAAGAGAGAAGGAGGAAGAGTGAAAGGAGAGAGAAAGAGAGGGAAAGGGTAAGATAGGAGGGAGA
Organism: Danionella dracula; assembly: GCA_900490495.1. NCBI lineage: Eukaryota > Metazoa > Chordata > Actinopteri > Cypriniformes > Danionidae > Danionella > Danionella dracula. The sequence continues at coordinate 1,121,533 of UELW01000345.1, read as the reverse complement.
GAGGAAAGGAGAGAGCAGAGAAAATAGAGACAAGGGAGAGTGAAAGAGTGGATAGAATGCTTATTTAGAATTCTATTTAATTGAGCCCGACATAGAACACAGATGGAAACCCACAATTCCCAGTATGCTCAGTATGAGCCTCAAGCTGGGTCAGGTACAGTTAGCATATAGCCAGGCTCATGTATGATTAAAGATCAGAGAACATACGGCGCACATGTCCAGGGAACGCATGTGCTTAATTAAAACGTAAATCTGTGTTTTTCCCACGTGCCAGGCACGCTTGTCCACAGAGGAAGGTGGAAAGGTTCTTTAAGCCATCACAAAGAAATCTGGATTTCTGCTTCTTAAAGGAGAAACACACAAACCACACTCAATAATGTGACTTATTTCCAAAAAAATGCACTCTATTTTTAATGCACACAACTATTTTTTAACGGCATCAGATTTTTCTCCCAAAACAACCTAGAATATGACTAATAAATGTACCTTCTGAGGAGTCATTTAAACAGTTTCACTTGTTATGAATTATCTATTTAATGATGTGAGCCAGTAACTTTAAAACAGAGCAGGGGAACAGGGAAAGAAAGAGGGGAGAGAGAGGGTGAAAGAGAGAATTTGAGAAGTTAGAGAGAGGGGGAGAGGAGAAAAGAGAGACTTGAGACAGAGGGGTGAATGAAAAAGGAGAAAAAAGAGAGGGGAAAGAGGAGAGAGAGAGAAGAAGAGAAAGGAGAGAGAGAAGGAGTGAGGGAAGAAAGAGGAGACCGTGAAAGAGAGAAAGGAGAGAGAAAAAGAGAGTGAGAGATGAGAAAAAGAGGAAAAAGGAGGAAGAAGGAAAGGGAGAGAGTGAGAGAAGGAGAGAGGGGGAAACAGGGGAGAGTAAAAGAGAGAGAGAGAGGAGAGAGAAAAATAGAGGGGATAAAAGGAGGGAGAGAATGGAGGAAAGAGAGAAGGAGAGAAGAGATAGAGGAGAGAGAGAAAATTGCTTGTTTGGATCTAGGAATCTATCTAGCAGAGCACACATCATCCTCTCTTTGCCTCTTATTCTTTACTCATGGTGTTCTCCTGGTTGTGTTCAGTTCCTCACAGGCTTTGATTTGCATGTACAAGCTTTGTGTTTTTGTTATCTCTCAAATAGTCTCAGTTTTTCCCTCTCAGGGGTTTGTGTTTGCGGCTGTATTCTGGGTTGGATTTGCCTTTCCATTTTTGTTCAGTAAAGAAGACTTGCTCTATATGTAATGTTTTCTCATCTGTGTCCATTCTAACTCAGTGCATTGAAACACTATTTGTTCTGAGAAGGGAAGTAGAATACAGCTGGAAACATTATGAAACTAAATCAAAGCAAATTAAAGAACTTAATAAATAGAGCTCTTTAACACAGAGTTATCGTTTAGATTTTGTTGATGAGACTTTGGAAACCTCATATTTCATTGAACAATTTTACCAGAAAAACAGTGGGAAGAAGAACAAAAATCGAGTTCCCTGTGTCTCAAACGCAGCCGTGCAGAGTGAACGAGTCAAGTGTGAACTGATAGAAACCAGCAGGTAGGGAGGAATGCAGGCCGGTCACCATGGCAACTGCATCCACAGGAAGACAAAGGCAATACCTCTTGATGAGCAAGAAGGTGTTTGGAGGCGGCTCGCAAAACAAACACGCAGTTACACATTAAACTGCAAAGGAGAGAGAGAGAGAGATTGAGAGAAAGGGAACAGAGGAGAGAGGGGGAGAAAAGGATGGAGGAGAAAGAGAGGAGATAACATTCAGGGAACAACAGCTAGAAGTTCAGCAACTCCTTATGAGGGAATCCAAGATGGCCACCGTAGGTTAATCCAATGAGATTGTTAGAACTCGGTGATGCGGATCTACAACGAATAGATTCAGGTGGGTAAGGCATGAGTTTGGGATGATGCAGAAGTCAGGTGCTTGTCAGATGTTCCAGGACGAGTGAGCACTATTGACCCAAAACTGCTCTATTCTCTCTCTCTCTCTCTCTCTCTCTCTCTCTCTCTCTCTCTCTCTCTCTCTCTCTCTCTTTCAGAGACCTGCTCAGTTCACACCACACAATCAGCCCTAGATGCAGCAGAGGTGTGAAGGTAAGTGCAGCTGGCCAGGGTGGGATTCTGGTACAGTCATAACTGCTTGATTTAAAGAGATAGTATCAAGTAAAGAAACTAAAGAAAGAAAAGGAAGCATCTAAACATATAATTATTCTTCTCCTACTACTCCTAAATGTTTGAAGCTACAGATGACAAACTTTTTTCAAACTGTTAAAACTGGTCTGACTCGAGTTGCTATATCTCCTTATGCAGCTACCACTAAAGGACTCTGGCTAATCAATGGGGATGCTGTGAAAATTTCAATTGATTTAACATGGGGGCAGATCAGATTTATTGAGCAGTAGCTCAAAATGAGAATCTCATAAAAAATTCAAACTCACAACACTTTAGGACCTTACATGTCTGAGCAAAATCATGTTGAGTAAGGTTCAAAAGTATTTGACCCAGGGGTTTATGTTGAGTCAAATTTCACTATTGACTTAACATCGGTTGAAGTCTGATCCCCACAGGCTTCCATTGTAAAAGACCAACTATTATTGGTTAACACTGGAGAGTTAAACAAAAAACAAGGATAGATCAGTGGACCTAACCAGCCAATCAATACCTGTGAATTATTATCCTTTTCACATAACCATCAAAGTCCAATATCTCAGAAACTAAGCTACCTACAGATGTGGCATTTTTACATTTTTATCTTAACCCTAGCGGAGAGAGGAATTTTTAATGTTTAAAGCTTTACAAAAATATAAAATGACCATTTTCCAAAAAAAAAAAAAATATATATAATATATAATATAAATAATCCATTTATAAATATATCGAATCTATATCTAACAGCTGTAAAGCCTGTAAGCGGAAAACCATGGCCTGCCACTGAAGAAACGAACTAGATTATAAATTCAACTTTATGGAAGAATATTAAAGGATAGCAAACTTTATGTTTAGCTTTTATATTTAAAGGTATGTTAAAGCTTTAGCCAACTGGAAACAGTTTAAAAGTCTGAAGCTGGGTAAAGTTTGAATCAAACAGTTTAATGCTAAATCTATATAGATCTGTGCAATTGGTTCCTTGGGTCAATAGTATGGTTGCTATGGAGGAGTCAGTGACATCCTATAATGTTCCCCTTTGCAATATGGGCCATATAAACAAATCACCAAGTCTTAACTCTTTTCCAAAACAGAGATATAGATCTGCAAAAATGGTTGCTAGGGTAAATAATATAGTTGCTAAGGAGGGGTTGTTGATATGATAAAAAATTCTACCTTGTCACCATCAGCATGTCAACCCACTCCTTGTCTCTCTATGTTATTTTGTCAATAAAATATTGTTGTACTCATACCCATTAATTTTCAATGGCATAATTAAGTCAATGGTGAACCTTGACCCCCGCTGGGGCCCAGGGGTAAAATACATTCGCATTGGTTATTGTTCTCAATTCCAAAACCCAAAAATGCAGAGCAATTCTACTTACGTTTTTAAGCTCAATTCAAATTCAAGACTCTAATTAAACTTTACACGTACTCAATCGAATTCACAGAACCCTCTACAGGCACAACGAGGCTCCAAGATTAAGTGGTGAAACGTTCCCGTCGAGCTATCTGCTTGAGATTACAGCTACGACCTGAGGAACACGAGAGCTGATATCTGAATCTGAGCGCAGCAGCCTCAGGATGAAGCGCTGGAATTGATCTCTTATCTGCGACAGCGTTCCCAGTGCTCTGGGAAGCATCCAGAGCGCTGGAGCGTGAGTGGATTTACAGCTCAGTGTGTCAGGATGACATGCTGTAAACATCATCTGTGCTCCCAGCCCAGAGAGATCTGAAGCTCTTTAATAAGATGATATTACAGGGCTTGGGTGCTTAACGCACATTAACAGCTGGCTGCTGATTAAAGAAAACCATTCGCTTGGCCATGCTTCATCAATTTAGAATTAAATAAAAATTTGAGTAATTTTATAATAAAAACTGAAAAAACTTTAAAAGATACAAAGTAAAATAAATATAAAATTAACATGTAGAATATACAATACAAAACAATAGAGCATTTTTATAAGATATTCTTTATTTGCTATAATATATATATATATATATATATATATATATATATATATATATATATATATATATATATATATATATATAAATATATACATATATATATTTTTTTTTTATCAAGTTTATAAAAGCAAAAAAAAAATTTATTTGATAAAATATTATACTGCTTTGACTTTTTTAAATGTAAAAGTTCATGAAACGTGAAACATGAAATTTAATTGAATAAATACTTGGCTTTTTATTCAATCTTAAATCTAATGTGCATAAAAAACATTACTTAATATATTGAAATAAAAATATTACATCTAAAGAATTAAACCAAAAGTGAATGCAAACCAAAACACTCTAGCACAATTAAAAAGTAGACCAAATAAATAAGAATAACAACAACAATTATTATACATATATTAAAATCAAACAGGTTTTCTGTAAAAATATAAGTAACAGTAAAAATAAACAACAGTAACTGCTAAACTCACACAAAATTAACACAATAACTCTTTAATACCATCCCGCTATCAGAAAATCAAAGCAGGACTTCCTGCATGGACACAAGATAGCGGTGACCTCACAGTGATGCCACCCATCCACTCAAGCCTCGGCTTCTTTTTCCTAGTTGATCATGTCCCTCTTCCGTTTTATTTCTGCTCTATTCAGGTTTAAATTAGTCTCTAACATTCTTGAACCATCCTGGCCTTGGTGGTGTGCAATGCATTCGACTTCTGAGTTACAACAGCGGTAACTATGGCGATAACACCGAGAAGAGCTGCATAACATCTCTCCTACATGCTTCGACCTACATCCACAGCGGTCTCAATCCGAGCACAAACGAGCAAAAACACTCCAAATAGTGTCCTCCAAAAACACACTGAGTGCTTATAAATCAATGCATCTCTAGTTCATGAAGCTTCACTCAGAGTGCTGAACCTGCTCTCCAGAAGGGCTCTGTTATATGAGACTGCCAGGGGTGATCAAATGGTAACATTCAAAAAGTTTAATTTGTTGTTAAAAAAATTTTAATCACGACCGTGTCCTTCAGTTACTCAATAAAGGTAGATACAACTAACAACATGGCGCTGTATGGAGACAAAACCTTAATCTACAGAAAGGAACAGTTTCTCTGGAACTGAGATAGTGAACAAGGGGCTAAACAAGCCCCAAGACACAAATTGCCCCAAGACACAAATTGTAAACAGAATACTCTACTGGGGGATACCGAGAGGTTCTCAGGCCAATCTGGAGACATATTCTCTCCATCGAGTCCTGGGTCTTCCCTGGGGCCTCCTCCCGGCAGGACATGCCTGAAACACCTTCTTAGGGAGGAGTTCAGGAGTCATCCGGAACAGATGCATGAGCCACCTCGGCCATCTCCTCTCTGCTGCTTGCTCAGAGATGCTAATACATCATTGAAGAAGGAATATTTAGAATAAAATAGCTGTGTTGCTCATTGTGTACAAACCCCAGCTAGCGCACAAAGAGGACATCTTCGCTCACAGCAGCTCTAGCTACTCGCTGAGTGGCCCGGTAAAAATCTAACCAGAGAACACTAAGCTGAATGGCTTAGTTCCAGACCCTCTATTTGAAATAAATTGAAGTGGGAGGGGCTACTTTTAACCGGGGTAGTGTGTGCATCCTTCTCCCGATAGAGTTTGAGATTTTATTTAAATGTCTCATCTCTGTTCTTACTGTTGTAATGGACATTTTCCAAGTGGAGTGACAATCGAAAGTGGGTTATCCTGAGCTCTGGATCTCTCTGCCCCCAGAGCTTCGTTCAGTCTCAACTGTGTTTCAGTTTCACTGTCAACAGGCAAACACCTAACATTGGTTTTTGCAGTCAGAAACATTCTTCCTAGTCAGTGTGCAGACAACAGAGGTTAGTTCTTCTCCAGATCGATAGGGGAGAATCAGTGACAGAGATGAAGATTGATGTGAGGACAACTGATGGATGAGGAAACGCTGCAGGAACACTCGCTGGAGTTACAGCAGAGCACTCCAGAGAGACAAACAGATGAAGCGGAAGGGAAGAGTATGAAACTAGAGTAATAAAACCAGAGATCTGGGAGAGAGGGAGAGAGTATATGATGTTCAGAACCATGGACAGCGAGCTTGCTTTTACATACCACTCAAGACTGTGAAAAAGCACATTTCCATGTCTATTTATAGATAGCTACGAAGTAAAAGAAACACAAAAATAAAGAAATAATTTATTAAAACGGTAAATTAATTTAAAATAAAAAAAAACATAAAAGTAAAAAAAGAAAACCTTGTTAAAGGTAACCTTGATAAAGAAAGTAAAATATCTGGATGAGGTCAAATAAAATAAAATAAAATAAAATGTAAAGAAAAGTGATAAAAGTAAAATAAGAATTTAATAAAAACAATTAATAAAAAAAGAAATAAACAAACACAAAAAACTAAAAAAATATATATACATTTATATTTTTTTTATATTTGTATATTTTATATATAATATATTGTGATAGCAATCAAATTAAACATAATACATAACTATAAGTAATTAAAATTTAAATAGCAATAAATATTATAAACCAACAAGCACAATACATTTTAATAAAAAAAAAATATTAATTGTATCTTAAATGTGAATGAACACTACATTAAGCGCAAAATATGACTAAAAAATAAACAAATAACAATGAATCATTGATTAGATTTTTTATTAGCATTAGAAAATTATTTTAAAAATGCAATTTAAGCACAAAACAAAGTAGTAAATGTAAACCAGTTTTGCTTTCAAACAAGAAAAACAAAAACATACAATATATTCAATATATATATATATATATATATATATATATATATATATATATATATATATATATATATATACATATATTTACTCGCTTACGCTTGAACATAAGAAGCCCATTACTATTCCACTCACAGCAACCATCCAGAGAGAGAGAGAGAGAGAAACAGAGAGAGAGAGAGAGAGAGAGAGAGAGAGAGAGAGAGAGAGAGAGAGAGAGAGAGAGGGGAAACAATAACCTGCAGCAGCCAAGCCAGAGACTCGAACCCTGAATGCAGCAGCTCGCATGTGTGTGTGTGTGGCTTAGATTCCTACACTCACCCTGACTGTTAGCGGACGCCTCTGCCTCCTCGCACTCGCTCAGGTTGTTGATCATCCTACTGCTCGGACTCCTCTAGCTCATCTAAGATTAGGAAAGTAGAGGAGCGGACAAACGAGGAGAGGGGTGAACGAAAAGAGAGGATCTATCCACCAAAAAACGAGCAAATGAACGACAGAGTGGATGAACGAGAGGGATTCCCTCCTGCAAATCTCTTGCTCTCCCGCTCAGTGCTCCTCTGCTCTTCTGGCTATAGCGTGACTCTCTCTCTCTCTCTCTCTCACGCTCGCTCTCCCTCTCTCGTAGGAGGAGGAGTGTACGACAGCACAGAGTGGATGGATGGAGTTCTCGCTCACTTTCTGTAAAACTTAATATTACTGGAGTAATTAGTGAAGGTTTCTTCCTGTTTTTGAGGCGCTCTGGGCTGTAAGGTTTTGATGAGATTTCTTGAGTGTCTCAAATCATGAGAAGGAAGAGCTACATTGTTGCTAAGCAGTTTAGAAGCAGAAAATTAACCAGTGAAACTAGATATAAAACTAGATATTCATTTTTTTTTACATAAAACTAAATGAAGAAGGATGAAAAAGTAGGGACGAGATGGAATGAAGAAGTATGGAAAGAAAGATGGAAATAAAGGAAGGAAATTATGAAATAAGTGAGTTATGGAAGGAGGGAAAGAAAGTAGGAAGGGTACAAGAGATACAGAATAGAAGAAAACATGGAAGAAGAGATGGATGGAGGGAGGGGGAAGGAAGGATTAGAAGGAAGAAGGACAAAAGAATGTACAGCAGGAAGGAAGATCTGTAATGTGGGATAAATGAAAAAGTGCAGGAAGGAAGAATGTTATGTAAGGTGGTAGGGAAGGAGGTGTAAGGAAGGGAAGAATGAAGGGAGAAAAGCAAAAAGGCACCAAGGCAGGGAAAGAAGGAAGAGAGAGATGGATTAAAAGGAAAGGAATTGAGGGAGGAAAAAAACATGGAAGGGAAGCAGGAGGAAAGATTGGTCTAAAGCAAGGAAGGAAGAAAGTTAGGTAAGGTGAGAAAGAGAGGGAGGAATGAATGAAGAAAAGATGGAAGGAAGGGAGAGAGAAACGAAAGGGAAGGAAAAAAGGAAAAAGAAAGGTAATTTTGGAATAAAGGGAGAAAACGGAGGAAAGTAAGAGGTTAGGTAAGTTTGGAGGAAGGAAGGAAGATAGACAATGTAGGAAGAAAGAAAAGGGAAGGAGGAAAAGAGGAAGGAAAAGCGAAGGAAAGGAGGAAGAATGGAAGAAAGGTAATGTAGGAAAAGGAGAGGAAAGAAGAAAATTAGATAAGGAGGGAGGGTCTTGTGGGGTAAAGGAAGAAACTACGAAGTTAATTAAGTTTGGAGGGAAGAAGACAATGTGGAAAGGAGGAAAAATGAAGGCGCAAAAGAGGAAAGAAGCTCTTTCACTCTCTCTACTTACTTTCTGTCTATTCCCTATACCTCCTCTCACACTCCACTCTCACCCTTCTCTTCCTCCATCTCTATCCTTTCTCTGCTCTCCCACCCTTCTCTCTCTCTAAACCTGTTTGCAGTCTGCTGCACGCTCTGAATATTTTCCTCCATTTTCTCTCTCTTACATTAGTAACCTCCAAGGCCTAGAGCGGTAGAACCCCCAGCTCTTAAACTCACTCTTTTGAACACCAGAACCAGGGTAGAGGTAGTGATGTTGAGACACACATCGCAGGCCTTCGAGCCTCCTCCTCCTCCCTTGATCTTTTTGAGGAGGAAACCTCGTCCCTTCTCCTGAGCATGAGCGTGCAGCAGCAGCAGCTCATCTGGGGATGACACACGAGCTGTTACGTGAGCAATTCGCACACAGCGAGAGAGGAAGATAGATGCCTTCGGCTGCGACGCACAAAAACAATCCGCATGCTTTGGAGACATTATTGTGTCTGCTTGAGAAACCAATTGTTTCCAATTAATGCACTCACACAGACTCTAGCACTGATGGATGGTCCTGCAGCTTTGAGGGGTACGCCATGCTCCTTGAGCAGCTGAGGAGAAAATGAGAGCGCTCTCAGTATCCCAGAAGCTTCGCTTAGGTTAGAGTCATGTTTCTCTATGGTTTATATGTTAGCTAGTGTAGAGTTAAAGCTGCGTGAGAGACGAGAACCAGTCTTTATCTCATTACTGCTCGAGCACCCAGGTGATGACATCAGACTCACTATTCAAACAATAAAGTAATGAATAATTAAAGCTGAAATTTATTAATCTAAATCAGGGGTTTTTGTTGGTAATGTTTCAATGAAAGTGACCAGTTGACCAGATATGGAAGTACCCTAAATGTGTGCTCTGCATTTAACCCATCCAAGTGTACACACACAGCAATGAACAAACACAATGTGAACACACACCTGAAGCAGTGGGCAGCCATGGCTGCGGCGCCCGGGGAGCAGTCGGAAAACTGTTGCTTTCTCAAGGGCTCCACAGCTGTGGTTGTTAAAGATGGAGAGCAAGTGTTTCACGATTCACATCACCTTCAACTCGGTGGATCTGGGGATTGAACCAGCTAGTGAAATGTCATTCGCGAACGAACCGATTCATTGTAGTGAACTAGAAGAGCCAACTTCGTCAGAGAGAACTGAATCTTAGGGGCGGGGCCACATGGGAGGACCTAGTCTGGAGTATAGATAATGGCCCTGTCCCAAATAGAAGACTCATGACTGTTCTTCACTCGAGTCCACTCTTCTGATGATGTCATGAAATCCAGACACAAGGGGCCATTGACTCAAGTCCTTGAGGGGCTTTGAGTTAGTATTCTGGGACAGACTCACATCGTGCCGGAAGCAGGAAGAGCTCCGCTGGTGTTTACTCTACAGCTGAGATTTAGCTTGAATAAAGAATTTATAGCTTGCAAAAATATTTTAATGTGTTAAAAAAGTACAGAAGAGGTTTTTGCTGTTGTTTATTCGTTAATTAAGAATAAGGCAATTAAGAGCTATAACTCTTAAAGAATTGGAATAAATGTTGCTCAACGTTAATGTATTGGTACATGATCTGGTTAGGACTGTATAGTCACATGTCAACACAACTATTTACAGTGCCTTGCGAAAGTAATTGACCCCCTTGAACTTTTCAAACTTTTGCCACAATTCAGGCTTCAAATATAAATATAAAGCTGATAGATATAAATAGATATATATAGATATAAAGCTGTAATTTTTTGTGAAGAATCAACAACAAGTGGGACACAATCATAAAATGGAACTTAATTCATTTGATATTTCAAACTTTTTTTAACAAATAAAAAACTGGAAAATTGGGCACGCAAACAGTTTTTAACTGTAGATAATAAAAGAGTCTATCCACTGGGGCTATTCTGCACTCATGTATTTTAATGTTCCTCATTATGGTGGTACTTGGAGCGCCATATTTAGTCTAAGGAGATACTGGACATTGATTTAGGGTTATTTGATTTGTTTGTTGTGTTGGTGTTCGATTAAAGTGTTTTAAAAATGTTAAATCATGTTTTTTAATGAAAAATTCACAAAACTTTCACAACTGATGAATTGGGCTAAATAGAAGTCTCTAAATGCTACCAAATAAAGAACTTCCCATCACTAGAATCGGCAACCTTCTGATCTCCAGTTGATGTCCTGATCTACCAGACCACAGCTGCCAGATTAAAGGGGCAACTGTTTTGCTAAAAGTGCTTACATACAATGTTAGCAGTAGCAGCATGACACTAACAGGGAAAAGCTCTTTACACCGGAGTCCCAGACCAAGTTAAAATCTGTTTTTATTTAAGCCTCGAAATTAAACTGGTATATATCTGAGACGACACAAAGATGCAGCATGATCCGCATCCCCCCACACCCCCCCCCCTTTCTTTCTCTCTCTGCATTTTTCATTTGAGCTGTTCTCTTTCTCTCAATCTCCTATTTATTTTCTTCTCTCTCAATATCTCTCTCCCCAATTTATATTTCTCTCTCTCTCTCTCTCTTTCTTTGTTTTCCTCCTTTTAAATGTCTGTCTGTCTGTCTCTCTCCATTTTTATCATGATCTGGCTTTCTCTCCTTTTCTTCATATCTCTTTCAATCAATCTCTCTCCCTCTCTTTCTTCTCCCTCTCATTCTCTCTTTCCCAATCTCTCCCTCTGCCCCCCCTCTTTGTCTATCTGTATCTCTCTCTCTCTCTCTCTCACTCACTCACTCTCTCATTGTCTGTTTGACTCTCTCTCTCTTTCTCTGTGTCTGCACTCTCAGAAAAAAGGTATGAAACTGTACCTTTTAAGGTACAATGGCCATCACTTGGGTGGTAGCCTGAAGCGTTAAATTTTGTTCTCATATTTAGACCTTTGCTCTATTACAGGGGCAATTTTGTAATATTTAAGGTACAAAATTGTACCTTAAGGACCTATTGTGGACCATTTTAGGTCCACTATTAGAAAAAACGGTACCGCGCAGGAACAATTTTGTTCCTTGGGGAACAAAATTGCCCCTTTAATGGTACGAAAGTCTAAATATAGAAACAAAATTCATAGGAACATTCATAGGAATGTAGGAACCCCAGTGATGGTTATTGTACCTTAAAAGGTACAGTTTCATCCTTTTTTTTCAGAGTGTGCGTAAAATTGTCTGCGTCGTCAATTTCTCTCGCTCTACAATGCAAAGACTTATGTCCTCTGTTTCTCTCTCTTTCCCCTCTCTCAGTCTTTTATTTATTTTCTTCTCTGTACATCTCAATCTCTCGCTTTCTGTCTTTTGATTCTCATCCTCTCTCTCTGTCCCAATTTCCCTCTCTCTTTCTATTTGTCTTGTTTTCTTGGTTTAGTCCATCCACCTTTGTCTGTCTCTCTCTCCTATCCCTCTCTTCATGTTTATCACGATCTCTCTCTATATATATATTTCTCCCTTTTTCTCAATATTTCTTTTGCTCTCTTTCTCTCTCTCTCTCTCTCTCTTTCTCTCTCTCAATGTCTCTCCCTTTTCTCCTCTTCTATCCCTCACTCAATTTTTATTATATTTTCCGGAAAATCAAATAATATTTAAATATATTGCCATTATCAAATATGTATTGCTTGTTTTTTAATTGGCATCCATGAAAAACATCCCCCAAAATCAATTACTGGTGGAGAAGAAACTCTATGAGCAATTATTTTATCCCAATTTACTACTTTGTAAATTTTGGTAAATATATTTGGAAGCACTTAAACTACTCCCTCGCTCTCGATAACTTGTAAAGTTCTGTCGCTGACTGGAAGAATGTGAGATTTGTTTAAAATCAAAGTATTCTGAGCTCTGAAACTTTCAGTGTTGGTGTGTTGTTGCTTCAGCTCGTTTCCCAAATGTTAGACACTTGGTTCCTTAAGTTGTCCCCTCTCTAGCTCTTTAACCCAGGCAAAACCATTTATCTTCCACTGGTTCCATGTCCAGGTGGACACAGAGATACTGCAAGAGCGCATGAGTGCAGCTCTCTGGCGACTCGGCTGGACGGAGCGGCTATTTTTGTCCTGGAGCTGTCAGGAAGCCTCTCAGTGTGCGCCTCCAATGGTCTGTGACCTGTAAGCACTCAATTACAGAAGCTGTCAGCGCGCGCTCTTCTCAACTACACCTCCAGCATGCCAACGAGCATGCAAAAACCCACACGCTGCGCTCGCTCAGAGACACTAACACGTTCGTTTTAGTGGAGGCTCGCTTTATGAAGCCGTAGGTGGTTGCCATGGAGCTGTGGGGCTGCTGTTTTCACCAATGCTAGTCTTTCAGACTCTTAAGAAGGATGCACAAATGAAAGACGACGAGGACACTTCAAAGTGAAACCAAAAGTCAGTGTTGCATGGAAAAGTGAGCATCTGCTGCTTTCTACATCAGATGACTGATTCCCAAACCAAATGCATCAGTAGTGAAGGCAAGTTCACATAAACATAGTGTGATTTGCTGCTCAGACAAGATTTTCATCAGCATTCAATAAAGCAGGGGCCCATCAAAACCTGTGATAGGTCCCAATTCGAACACATCTACTGCAGCCTTAAAGTGGATAGTAATTTGCAGATGAAAGTGTAGATACTTTTTAGTGTGTGAGATGAGAGTGTGCACAATCTGGGATGCACTAAAATGTCACGTTACTAAAGTAGTTGTGATCATGTGAACTTAACTCCTGCGTTCTCGTTCTCCCATTTCTTCCTGAGCCCAGAGGATAATATCTATAATCTACAAGAGGCGTTGTAAAAAGTGGTTGTTAATACCAGGGGGTTGTGAGGAAGAAAAGATCTCCTAAAAGCACACTCAAACTCGACAAACTCTAGTCAAGCATCTTTAAAACACATTACTGAAATCAACATATTGTATTAATTATTTTCAAACACAATTTCTCACACAGTACATTATTTTAGTATGTTTCATATCCAAACTATTTTCTCCGTCTCTCTATTTTCCGTCACCGATTTGTAAAAAGTCTAGACAAATGATTAAAGGTGTCATATCAGGCCTCTTTTTATGACCCCTCTTATGACTATCTCTGCACCCTTACTATTTTAGACTATCTCTGCACCCTTAATAACCTCCAGAAGCAGTATTTACCAAGTGGTTGTGCTCCTCAAAATGAGCTGTGTACCTCATGTTCCTTCCCCTGCCATGGTTCCACCATGCCCCCTGCTGGGTTTAGCAGCAGGGGGCGTGGGCAAGGATTTAAGGATTGTAGAACAGACTAGTTTCCCCAAACAGGGTCAAATAGCTTGAGAAGCAAAGAGCTAAGCTATTCAATGTCCAAACTAAAGAGATTACTTCCTGTCCTATCTTCCTGTCCTATACTGTCTTTTATTTTTAGCTCCCTCTTGTAATCAGATAGGTAAGACATGTATGGTTACCTGGTAACCATAGTTACCATGGAGAGAGAGGAAGACTTTACTCTGGAGTGATAAGATCATACAGTTTTAAAACCATTGGCTGCAAAAACAGGGGTGTCATAGAAAAATACTCAGTAGTCATGGTGTTGACAGTGTCCTGATGTGGGGCTGCAAAGGTGCTGCTGGTGTTTGGGAGCTGCATTTCATTATTGTTATCATGAGCTCAGCAATGTTCTGCTCTAATCTGAAGGAGGAGAAAAAGTTTTGCTTTGTTTATGAACTTGGTCGTTGTCAACTTTTCCAACATGACAATGATCGAAAGCGCACATCTAAAGCTACTGCTGTTTTTCTGAAGAAGAACAGAGTGATGGAGATTGAATGGCTGAGTGTGTCTTCTGATTTGAACCCAATCAAACACCTGTGGGGAGTTCTGGGGCGTGCTCCATCCAGCATCTAAAAAAGGTTCTTCTTGGTCTGCAAAGAAGTGAAGAAGACTTTTGCCTGTAATAACTTACTTAATGTATTGCTGTTCTGAAATCTTGGTTTCAACCGTGACGGATTTCGTGGGTTCGTCGCTGCTCCTTAGAACCTGATCTTCCCTTCAGAGGGAGCCTTTTCATTTGATTAAAATCCACTCAGAATTCAGTTTAAAGTCTCAGTCTGATCAGCGCTCGAGTCACATGATGCATCTCATGAAAACATCCATCCTTTTCAGGCTGAGGATAGAGACTCAAAGCATGGGCACGATGCCAGGAAGCTCATTAAAACACTCATTACCAAGCCCTAGTGCACATAGTGATGGAAAAACTCTCTGTGATCGAAACGGCCGTAATTAGAAAGCCACAGACAATAAAGGCCCAGGCTAGGACTCTAGGATGTGTTGTTTGAACCAAGCTATGCTGAGGACAAGTGAGGACCTGGAGTATTGTTGCTCAAGTCTTCTCTGCTGACTAATGAACTTTAAATAGAACACAAATTCTGAATGTGAAACTTCATAATTTGAAAGAGCAAAAAAACATTTTGCATGCACACTAATTGGGCATTGTAAATAAAGTGTTCTTCTCACAATTAGAAACTTACCAAAAATATATTGTGAATGTAAAATATGTTTGCGCATGTGCACAGACGCTCTCGCAACAGAGCCCTCTCTGATTGAATGGAATTGTAGCATTTTGTAAGCATAGTTTGTTTGGAGTGATTGCATTTTAAGAATTCCAGCACCTTAGGAATTCCAAATACATCTTGAGAGTTCAAAATACTCCTTGAGAACTCCAAATACTCCTCTTTCTTGTAGAACATTTATCAGACTTAAAAATTTATCAGACTCAAACTTCACAGAGTCTATAGAGATCAAACAAGGATGTGACACGGAGTTGGTGAAGAGACCTCTTGGAAATCAATCATACACTGAGCGATAACCCAACACATACCCGTCCATCACTGAGGGACAGCACCATCTCTTCTCTCCTAATGACTTTTCTCTTCATTACGTTTATCTGAGCTTCGCTTCTTCTGTGCTCAGAGAGGGATAATGTTTGTGCAGGCAGCTTCAGTCCCCTTCATTAACCTTTAAAATCACTCATTACAGTATCACATGCACCACGGACCGGATCCGGATGCGGCTTTAACGCATAAATGGTGTGTACACTCGAACCCAGGGGTTTCAAACCCACATTTCTGGAAGGCCTAAATGTCTCAACAAGGGCCTGAAGCCAAATGTGTAAGCTTTATCTTTTAACACACTTAAAAACGAACATTTTCCTTTGATAACAGATGAAACTCAATTTGTTCAAATTCAGATGAAACAAGATAATATGGAACAGAAAATCTGATCAAATAAAATATTTGAAAAAATATAGAAAAAAATCTGGTTTGTTCCATGTCTCTCTATTTTCCTTCACCGGTTTGTAAAAAGTGTAATTAAATGATTAAAGGTGTCATATCAGGCCTCTTTTTACAACCTCTCTTATCCAAAAGACTATCTCTGCACCCTTAATATTTTAGACTATCTCTGCACCCTTAATAACCTCCTGAAGCAGTATTTATCCTAATCAATGTCTTTGAGCCTACTCAAGTGGTTGTGCTCCTCAAAACGAGCCGTGTACCTCATGTTCCTCCCCCTGCCATGCTTCCACCACGCCCCCTGCTGGGTTTAGCTTGTTGCAAGGATTTAAGAATTGTAGAACAGACTTGTTTCACCAAACCGGGTTATTTAGCTTGAGAAGCACAGAGAAAAAAACAGGTTTGTTACATTTTGTATTTAATCTATTGTTTGTTTTTTACGGGGGGGTATATTTGGGTCAATTAAATGAATAAATACGTTTATGACCTACAAAATGTGAAGAGAAAATAAAACTATTGTTGAGATTATTACTAATGCTACTAATTTGAGACTACAGACGTGCAGCGATTGCGGTGAATATTAACATAATAAAATAAATAAACTGTTTTTTTTTACTTTAACTGTTAATCTTAATTTTTAGTTTGCATTTGGAGTGGTGAATAGACTAAAGAAGGTTTTATCATTAGATTTTAGAAGGAAAAAACAAGAGCGTGCATTAATTTGGCTGAATAAACATGAGTAATTATCATCTTCGTCATCCTTCATGTTCTCCGTCAGCACCATCTTTAGAAATGCTAATCATCTTTTATATTTACGGCCCATTTCTGTGTGCTTTATGTTTTTAACTACTTAACAGTGTAAAAGATCCCTCCTCATATAGAGTTCTAGTATCAGTACAAAAATACTAAAAAGAGAAACATCCACGATATTAGCAGGACTATAGATTTTTCAGTTTAGTAAAGTAAATTAATAATGTCTATAATGTATTGGGGCGTCACAGTGGTGTAGTGGGTGGCACTGTCGTCTCAAAGACCCTCGGCTGGGTCAGTTGCCATTTCTAAGTGATCTAGA
This sequence comes from Danionella dracula, assembly GCA_900490495.1. Lineage (NCBI taxonomy): Eukaryota > Metazoa > Chordata > Actinopteri > Cypriniformes > Danionidae > Danionella > Danionella dracula. The sequence goes on along the minus strand of UELW01000345.1, from coordinate 1,104,612 downwards.
GGGTTTTCCCCACATGTCTAAAGAAAACTAAATTGCCCCATAGAGTATGAAAGTGAATGAGTGTGTGTGGATGCTTCCCGGTGGTGGGTTGCAGCTGGAAGGGCATCCGCTGTGTAAAACATATGCCAGAGAGTTGGCGGTTCATTCTGATGTGGTGACCTCTGAAACTAAAAGGACTAAGCAGACAAGAAAATGGATAGATATACTGTATTGTCAAGATCAAAATTTTTTTTTAACTCTTCAAACCATTGATTTCTATTTATTCTTTCTTTTAATAGACATTTCACACTCATACATTATCATTTATAAGCTTAAAGCAAGGGGCATTTGGATAAGGCGATGATCAAAATGTCGATGGTTCAATCCCCAGATCCACCGAGTGGAAGGTGGTGTGAGTGATGAAACACTTGCTCTCCATCTTCAACAACCACAGCTGTGGTGCTCTCGAGCAAGGCAGCTTCCCGACTGTTCCACAGGCGCCACAGCCATGGCTGCCCACTGCTACAGGTGTGTGTTCATGGTGTGTGTGTTCACAGTTGTGTGTGTTCACCGGGATGGGTTACATGCAGCACACATTCCGGTATGGCTCACTCCATATCTAGCCAACTGTTCACTTTCACTAAATACTTTGTTATAAATATAAAATCTGTGAAAATTTAATGTAACTGTATATTTTAAGATCTTTATAGCCTTTAAGTTCATCATTATCTCCTCTTGTGGCTAGGTTACACACTGTGTGGCTAGGTTACACAGAGCTAAGTTCTCTCTAAATAGTGAAATAACATTTTATTTGTAATAAAATCTAGCACACACAGAACTCTAACAGTATCTTCTGCATAAGGGCTTTCCTGTACAGGCTGCTCTGTTGATCATCAATGGGGGGACCCTCTTCTACAAGATGTAATTGGAAGGGAAGAATGGCAGTCCGCTGCATTCTGATTGGTTTACCAGAAGATGGACGAAGCTTACCCACTTGTGGCTCTCTCGCTCTCTTGACGAGAGATTTGAGGCAAGTCTCACAAATGTGTGGAGCACTTCAAATGCACAGCAAGAGATTCTGAACAGTTCTACAGATGTAGAGTAACGCGTCCATAAATCAACTTGTTGGAAAGGAACTTGTTTTTGTGACCCTTGAATACATATTTGTGGATTGTGTTTTAATTCATAAATGCTTTAAAACTCAAAATGCATTTGTTTGTGATTCTGACTTTTTTGTTTGTTTCTCTTGACATGTATTTGTACATCATAAACATATTTATTAATTCAATAGACTTGAAAATACCCCATATGTTCAAGTTTCGGATATCAGTGAACACTTATGTGAACAGAAATACATTCGGAGGCTGCTGAAACAGATCTATTGTTGGAGATGTGCGCCCATGTTGGAATAAATCTACAACTGAAATGGAAATATTTGAGCAAAATACGCTGAATTACAAGGCTCGTTCCGAGGGTCAGGTGTGTGAACCGCAGGTCATCAGAGCTCATATCTGCTGCTGAAGCAAGGTAGCTTCACCTCCAGCTGAAGTGCATCCTGTTAATCTAATGTGCTCGCATCAAACAACTCGAACCGTAATTCTCCATCGCCACACGAGCATCTCAACTTGAGCCTCTCCAAGCACAGAGCAGCGTCTGTGTTCCTGGAGGCTCTGGCAGAAGCCCAGCTGCTCTCAGATCAGTGAGAGAGAGGGAGAAGCAGCATCAAAAGAGCTGCGGCCACTGTCTTCAGGCTTCGGTCTCTCCATCAGATCAGAGTCAAGATGTAGAGCGACGGTATCACACACGCTTGATCTATGGCCAATGAGTGCGCACACACCTGCAGCTCTTTCTCTGCAGCTCCTCTCCTGGCTGCGGTTGAGTCAACAGATATTTTACTTCTATTTCATACGTTCCTCAATGCACCTTTCTGGACTCTCAGGGGTGTGTAGAACTCACATTTATTCTTTTGAAAGTTGTACATCATAAAAATGTAAATTTTTAAAATTGTGGCAGTTATTAGTAGCATATTTTCATACCATAATTTAATTAAATATGTTTTTGAGTTTATAATTACATTTTTATTAAATTTCAATGTATAACATATCGTTTATAAGGTCTATTTGAGCAACAGTTTGGTCTCTAAACAATCATACTTAACAGGAGAATGGTCAAATATTTCTGTCCCCCTTTTAACTTTTAAGCACCTGCACCTTATAAGCTCTCAGCAGGGCCCTGCTCGGCCACCACTTGTTTATAACGATATTGAAAAAGGAAAAGACGAACCTTTTCGTCTTTTTGATTTTAAGTATTTTTTAAATCTCTAACCACATTTATAACTCAAGTGCTTGGTATAATTTTTCAGCATGACCTGAACTACATGACTATGTTTTAATATATTTTTTATTTTGATAAAGGAATGTCATAATATGAACAGGGAAATAATCAATCAGGGAATAATCAAACATTGTGCAACTATCAAAAAATATATTTTTATTGTTGTTTTTTACATAAACAAACAGCACTCCTATCACTCTGAACTCTTTGGAGTACGCAACGCCTATGTTTAAGAAAATCTAGCATTTTATTATGTAATAATTTTGAGACTAATCCTTAAATAACACAAATTAAAGAACATTTGTTTGGTCTAACTAAAAATCAAAACTGCTACAAAGTCTCTCCCACCTCCAGGGGTTACGAATCTCAAAAAATAGAATTTTAAATACAATTTCAGTACAATGGTGGTATTTTTACAAATTCTTTTCCAACTGAAGCAATTTATAGAATGAAAAAATAATATGTATTAGTATTTGACAAAACCGCAAATGTTTTTCTTCCAAATGATTCCACTTTTTGCCTCCCTGTTCCCAACTAAAGTTAAAGTTAAAATAATGCCTCAAACAAAAAATATGGTTAATAAAACATAGCATTCTCGCTCCAGCATGCAGTCATATGTTCATATGTCCATCCTCCTTCACAAACTTGACAAAAACCTTGACAACCTCCATCCATGCAGACGAATCCGCAGAAACATTCATAAGATATCAGCATCATCTCATCGTCAGTGTATTTTGTTTCAGTTACTGAATGGTTGAAAAAGACGACGCCATGAGACCAAGAGTCGACCCACTTTCTCTCTGAAAGGAGGCCGTGAGGAAGCAGAACGTGGGGTGGGGGGGGAGATTGGGCAGAACAGTCCGTCGAGGACCGAGGAAGATAATGAAGCAGAATTTGCATTTGGCATTTGCATGTGGATCCATAATAAAGGAAGTTTATGATTCAGCGCCGCTCTGAGAAGAGACGTGTGCTCTGGTAATAGCTGTAAAAATGGGGACAAGTGGCAGAGTCGGTCAGACACAGCCATTGTGACCCATCTCACACACGAAACCCAAAGTTGGTTCTGTTACTAAAGAACATGGCACTCTTTAAATTATGAGTGCAGTCGCCTGGTTTTATCTGACTGCTCTGGCAGGCAGTATTTAGAGGTGAGTGATATTAAAGGCGCCATTTCATGTAAAATCAACACAATTTAGAGCTTTTTAACACGCTTTAGAGATGTTCCCTCATCAGAGACATGCCTGGAGTTGTATTTTCTATGGTGGCCAAAAGGTGCAAAAACAAGTCACAATTATTAAAGCTAAATATTTTACCATCTGCAAAGAGCTGTAAACGTTTTTGCACATATGTCTCATCATGTCTAGTACAACTGTGCCACGTATTAAAGTCACAATTATGAAAGCAAAACATTAAGTTAAAAAACAATTACAAATTGAAAATCCAAAAAACATTCATGCTCGGATCTTTGAGATCTTGAGAGGATCTTGTGGTTCTTTCACAAAAATGCCGAGCTGCTTGATTTTATTCACCTGCGTCAGTGGAAGAGATCCTAACACCTTATCTTACAATACTTTTGACAATAAAGTGTACTTACAAAATTTTCCAAAATGCCACTGAACAATTGCGTGAAATTATTGTTTCTAAACAAGTTCATGGTTTCACTTTTAAGCAGCTGTTATCCCTCCCTAATCTCAGATAAAACCTTGTCATTGGTATTTAATCTAGATGTAAAAAAGGACCTTTAAAGAGCACGTACAAACTGATAAAACACAAACTGTTGCACCCTAGAGCTGTGTGAGAGCAGCTGTGTGACACTCACTCGCATCAGCCTGCGACTCCTCTCCTACCAAACATGTTATTTACTAATTACACCAAACGTCCCTCGAACAAATCTTATCTAGTCACGCCTTCCATTAGGAGGCATTTAAATCAGTCCATTGTACAATTACTGTGTTTCGCCATTAACTCAGTGAACTAGCTAGCACTGTGAAACCGTCTCCCTGAGGTGCTGGAAAGCAGGGCACAGATGTGAAAATATGGAGCAGGAATGAGAGACGGAGAGCAAATATTATGACAGGAGGATAAACTCTGGGGAGTTGGGACCAGACGTACTGCTAAATAAAGGAGCAGGTGTGCAAGGGTGATTATTATATGAGTTAAATAAATGTTCTGACTCTGGCTAGACTCAAGTGACCATTACAGATGTGACAACCAAACACCAACAATTGATGCTAGATATCTTACTGATAAATAATTGCAATCTGCATTTAGAAGTTTCACTAGGGCCAGTTTTCCTGTAAGCACATCTAACCAATCAGAGAAGAGTAAGCCCATCTATCCAAACAGAGAGGAGAAAATGGCAATCAGAGAAGAGCAAGTGTATTTGACCAATCAGTGAGGAGTCAGGGTATTTGACAAATCAATGAGGAGTAAGGCTATTTGACCAATCAGGGAGAAGCAGTGGTATTTAACCAATCAGAGAGGAGCAAGGGTATTTGACCAATTAGAGAGGAGCAAATGTATTTGACCAATCCGCAAAGAGCAATTGTAATGATTAATGAGAGGAAAGAAAATGGCTAACTGACCAATCATAGAAAAGTAAGCACATCTGACCAATCGAGAGGAGAAAAGCTATCTGACTAATCAGAAAAGAGAAAATAGATGTCTAACCAATTAGAGAGGAGAAAATAAATTTCAGACCAAACAGAGAAGAGTAAACATATCTGACCAATCAGAGAGAAAAGGAATATCAGACCCATCAGAGGCATACGGGTATTTGACCTTTCTGAGAGGAGCAAGGATATTTGACCAATCAGAGAAGAGCAAGGGTATTTGACCAATCAGAGAAAAGTAAGACTGTCTGACCTTTCAATGAAGAGAAAGTAGCAATCAGAAAAAAAGCTGGTATTGAACAAGTAAATGTAAAATTGAACATTTTAAGTGATCTACAAAGGCCTTACACGCCTCTGCAGCTGCTGCATGAGTGAATCCACCCCAACAGAGAGGGATGCTGTTTTGTTACATTTAAATGAATTTTTTTAACTAACAAAAAAGCACCAGTGTGTCCATTGTACATTGTCTAGCATTGAGAGGAACCCGATAGTTTTATGCATTTTACAAAGTTCTGTTAAGTAATGTTCTGTAGTTTTGTTTGTTCATCACTCTCTATTGAATCATAATAGACAAAATTTATTTTGCATTGGCAAAAGCCCTCTTAAGAAAAGACTTAACATGCAAACTCTTAACTCAGAATAGCTCCTGTAAATAAGTGTACGATGATTTATCAGCTCGGGCGAGGCGGATGATCACACCGTTTATCTGGAGGGTATCTTACATATCTCTGACCTTTCCCTCCATTCATATCCGCAAAGGTTACGCCACAAATCAAACTGAGCCTTCATCTAAACCCAGCCTAACTCATTCAATTAAGCCCTCAAATTCCAGAGCTGAAGACCCATAGAGAGATCGATACGATCAAGACACACGAAGATAAACAGCACCGGAGTTTATTAAGCCAAGCAGTTCTTTTCTTTCATAACACCACTGATTTGAATTCTCGTTTCATTCGAAACAGAGTGAACATTGATGGTTTCTTCATGTTCTTCAGTACAATGAGAGCTGCTGAGAGAAGTGTCTCTTAAAGCACATGTCTGAGCACGTCGGGAAACTGACAATTGAGTGCGAGACAGGACATTCACGCGATTAGCAGCATGATGCATCCTGAGATGGAATAGATAAAGATAGATAGATGGAGAGAGAGAGACTTTTGATTTACACTTCTTTTATTTTAACATTCAAATTGGTTCTGTACAATATTTTAGAGCTATTCCATCAACTCTAGCATAAAAATAATTCATACACAACATAAAACATTTTCCACACACCACATATATTTAAAATACTCAACATTTTTCATCTGTTTATAAAAATGAAAATCAATTAAAATCCTAGCTTTCACAAGTCTTTTAAAAGTGTGGATGGCATCATAGTCTGTATGCTAGGCAACTTGCTTCTTCGTGGATAAGTAAATGACCATCTTTGCTTGCCCAAAAATAAAATGAATGAGCTGGCACTATTTCTTGTGTTTCTTTACATACTAAAATAAAACAATGAACAGTAAAATCCACATTAAAACCGCCTAAAATACTAGTTAAAATAACAGACAGTGACTGTAAACGAGTGCAGTGGATAAAAGCATGAAACGCTGTTTCTCTTTGGCCAAAGAAAGGACAGTCGTTTAACATATGTTACGAACATGTTACTCTATGAACTGGAGATGGAAGGCTGCAGCTCTGTTGGACAGCTGGACCAGTCCTTGTCCTCCAACTTTTGGCAGAAGTAAAACGTACTTTGGTATCCAGTGTAGACCATCCCAGAAGAAGTCCAGCAGCTGCGCTTGGAGGGTGGTCATCAGGTCCGGTGGTAGGTCCACACAGGCAAGCGTGTGCCACAGGGAGGACGTGGAGAGGTTGTTGATGATCATTGGTACCAGAAGGGTTCGTGTGGAAGAGTGGTGATTTTAAGTACTTGGGTGTCTACCTAGGGGAAAACACGTTTTTAAACAAGAATTGGAAGGTCTCTGTAGAGCATATAAAAGGCAGAAAAGTGGAAGAGAGTGCTGCCCAAGTTGTCCTACAGGGGGAGGGTGCTGGCTATCAACACCATCGCCGCATCCTCCCTCTGGCACAAACTCACCTGTGTAGACCCGCCACCGGACCTGATGATCACCCTCTGAGACCAGCTGCTGTACTTCTTCTAGAACGGTCTACACTGGATACCAAAGAGCATGCTGCACTTACCAAAGGTCGGAGGAGGACAAGGACTGGTCCACCTGTCCAGCAGAGCCGCAGCCTTCCGTCTCCAGTTCGTACAGAGGCTCCTCACAGGACCGGAGGAACTGACATGGAGAGCTGCAGCCAGTGGTATTTTAAGGACTGTTCAAAGGTTTAGGCTGGACAGAACACCGTTTTATTGAACACTATTTTATTGGACCCTTCGCTTTTACCTGTGTTTTATTGTGTGGATTTTAAGATGTTAGGTTTTTTAAGAAAAAGAGAAAAAATGGAGGAACACCACACTGGCTGATGGAGGAGCTTCTAGTGTGTGGCGGCGGCTGAACATCTCCAGTGTAGCCATCCCTAGGCTGACCAGAGTCCTCATTGCTTTGGGGTTGGTGACCCTCTGGAATCTGATGTCACAAATGGAGGACCTGGCTGAAAGGACGAGAGTCTGGTTCAGGAGGGTGGCTAAACAGCTGTTGCTTAGCTGGAGGTCCGCCCTAACATCAGAGGAGCAAGCTCAGCTTGGCGGATATAGTGCCCAGGCTGGTGAGGCAGAGATCCATCCCTTTCCCTGCTTGAGCCTCGCCCTGGACCTTAGCAACCGTGTGAGATGAAGAGGAGATGAACCTGGCAACGGTGGCAGGGAAGGTGCTCTACAGAGCCAGAATTAAAGTTTTAAACATGAAACACCTCAGTGGGAGGGTAGACATCCTGTGGAGGAGAGTGAATGGTTTTAAAGAGGATTTTAAACTGGAGTGGATAGCACTTTATAAACCACCGGTACCCAAGAAGACTGCTGACCTACAGTGGAGGATTTTACATTGTTTTGTGGCTGTAAACTCTTATCTCGGTTTTAAACCCAGACTTGTCACACGTGGCCAAAGAGAAACAACATTTCATTCTTTTATCCACTGCACTCATTTTCAGATGCTTTTTGTGCTTTTAACTAGTATTTTAGGGGTTTTTAAAGTGGATTTTACAGTTCACCGCGTTAATTTGTTTTTGGGCAAGCAAAGATGGCCATTTACTCATCCAGGAACAATCAAGTTGCTTTTAAAAGACTTGATTGAAAAATTTAATTGATTTTAATTTTTATAAAGAGATGAAAAATGTTGAGTATTTTAATTATATGTGGTGTGTGGAACATGTTTCATGTTGTGTTCATGAAAAAATAATTCTTTTTATGGTATTGCTCTAAAACATTGTACAAAACTAAAAAATAAAAAAGTGCGCTCTTATCAGCGCAGTTACAGCTCTTTTTCTCTCAAGAGCTCCTCAGCTTTATTTCACATCGCTCCCACAGAGACCACGAGCCAGCGTTTAGCCTCTGAACAAAGACTGACCGCTAATGCATCCTCAGAACAGAACCGGAGCCTCGTCCATCGCCTCGGTGAGAGATTAAAAGCTTTAGTCTCAGTGCAGCCTCACATATACATGAGTGCAACACACCTGATCCTTCTCAAGTCTTTTAGCCTGGTTTTGTAGGTCCATGTGCTTAAGCTGATTGAACCTCCAAAGCTTTCCTCTCCACAGATCTGTCTCTCATTCTCTGAAGTTTCGCTCTTGTCTTTCCTTCATGGTTCCACATTTATAGAAAAACAAGATGTGATTTGAGTGCTGTCTATATGGGTAAAATCTATCTCCCTCTCTCTTGCTCCACTCTCTCCCTCCCGCTCTCTCCCCTCTCACATCTCTACCCACTCTTTTCCACTCTCTCCCTCTCTTTTCCATCTCTCTTCCTCCAGTCTCCCATCTTTTCTCCTCCCACTCTCCTTTGTCTCTCTCTCTCTCTCTGCGCATCTGCGTGGCGAGTTGAGCGTGGTGTGGCAGAGCGCTGAGAGCGGTTGGCTTTTTTGCCTTCATTGGGAGCGAAACATCAGAGAACGAGAGACGGATCTGTGGTCATGAAAGCTTTGAAGGTTCAACCAAAAAACGGACCATCAGACAGCGAAACTCTCCAGAAACCCACTGCTGTGATGAGTCAAAGAATCAGAGTGAACTCGTCCATAAAATCAGGTTGAAACACAATTAGCATGAAAGCACAAACATCTGGAAGAAAAACAACGCTGAGGCGATAGCTCTAAAACACTCATCAAGATGCTCCAGCTGAGCTTTCTATTTAAAGATCCGAAATAAAAACACAGCGGCGCATGTTTCCTCTTCCTGCGCCTGTGGCTCTCCATCTCAGAGCACACGCACACTCATACACAGTGGAGCTAATCCAGAGATCTCATGCTTTCACAGATCCTGCCTCTCCACCGGTGCAGTTTCACTTAAGAAAGTTTGAATAGGTTAAAAGCTTGATTCAGGCACCCACAGAGCTTCTTCTTCTGTTACTCTTTAAAGTTCGCCTCTCCTATAATTCCTTTATGTGCTCTTTGATCCTTTAAAATGTGTAGTATTGTAACCTGTGCTATTATTACTTTATGCAATTTCTCATAATTCTCTTCTCTGCTCTTTGGGTTTTGGCACTGTTCCCAACTTAATAAGAAAAGACTAAGAATAATTTTAGAACATAAATGAGCAATAGTAATAAGTAGTAATAAGTAGTAAAAATAGGAAAGGTGAATTTTCCCTCCTTCCTATATAGTTCACACTACTTTCCAGTTGTTCGCGGTAATGCAACATTAAGAAGGCTTGCAAACAGCCATTAAACAGCAGATGAAGAAGGAGAACCTTGCGCCTGGAGCATTAACGGGGAGCAGGCCTGCGGGACGGGGCGCCGTAGACAGCGCCAGACAGGTTTTTAATACCTTTAACAGTGAATTTAAGACTTTTTAAGTCTAAGTGGAAACCTATTTTAAACAAACGTTTGATGGTGAGGACCACTCGACCGTGCTTTATTTATTGATTTTGTGGCATGTCATGGAATCGTTTAACAGATTTTGGAATGGAGCAAAACATTTTTTTTGTCAAGGCCTACATGTGTTTCTGATAGAGCACCCAACAGTTCTCTGTTAAATAAAGAAACAAAAGAATCTTCTCGCTCCAAGCTGCATGGTGCACCACGCAGGCCACAGAATAAACAACGTAGAGCACTAGAGCGAACGAGGAGCCTGTCATGGAGAAAAATGAGAAGCAACTTCCTGGATCCTGCTGCTTGCTATATTGGAGACAAGTGCTGTTGCCAGGGAAACCAGCTGGATCCGTGATTGGTACACGAGCAGAGTGCAGGTCGAATAGCTGAGGAGGATTTGATACTAAAAAACATCTGGGCTTCAGAAACACCTCTCGTGTTCTGAAACTCTGTCTGCATCTTCATTATGAGCTCCTGTCACCCGGGAGGCTCCACCTGATTTGATTGCTTCTCTAGCTCTGCTCTGGGGTCTGAATCTGCGGCTATAGGAGGAGGATCTAGGTTTCTGCATCCATGAGTTCATGTTTGGTGCTGAGTCGAGGGTGAGAGAGTTCTGCTAATAGACCTTTTCACAAGAAACAAGAAGTATGCTCTAGCTGGGGCCCCCAGCTTCCTGTCCTGTGTTCGATCAGAAAGAGAGATGTCGAAAATGTTCTTGATCACTCTGAAAATTTTGACTGAGCCAGCAGGGGTCCTCAATTATTTTTAACTTATAATTTGATATGGGCCAGAATTGTACAAGACCAACCAGAAAGAGGGTCACAGGCTGAGACCATCCCCTTTGTCAAAAACTGGGAGGGAGAAAATGAAGAGAGGAGGGAAAAGAGGAGAGAGAAGACAGAGAGAAAAGAGAGAGAGGAGAAAAAAAGAGATAGGGAGACAAAGGAGAGTAAGAGAGGAGAGAGAGGAGAGGAGAGGAGAGGAGAGAAAAAAGGCAGAGATTGTAAATAGGGAGAGAGAGGAGCGAAAGATAGGAGATAGAAGAAAGAAAGAGGAGAGGGGGAAGAGAAAAGAGACAGAGAGTGTAGATAGGAAGAAAACGGACAGAGAGAGATGAGATTAATCAGAAGTAAATTTTTCTTTTTTTATATTTTTGTATATGTTCAGGCCCTCAAAAGGGCAAAAGAAGACGCCCAAGCACTAAGAACAGCCATCATTGATTTACTGTGGGGAGATGTGTTTAATTCTTTATCAGCTTGTAAATGAAGCTTTAGCTGATACATTCTGTGTTTTAAACATTTTTGGGGGAAAGTCCAGTGTGCTTCAGTGTGTGTGTGTGTGTTCTGTGAAGGTTTGTCAGCCCCTGACAGGAAACCACATTCCAGCATCTTTGTTTTCCCCCATGGGACACATCTTCACCTCGAATATTATGCCGCGCGCCTCCTGTGTTCCTGGGGTGGACACCAATTGAGTCAGGAAAACAAACAATCGGATTATGAATGACTCACAGGAGCAACATTTAAAAGCAATAATCTGGAATCGAACGGAAGAAATTGGCTGCTGCTGTGTGTTCCCTTCTCAATCACTGACACCCCCCACCCCCCTTGCTCTTATCTTTCCAGAGAGCGAGTGTACACGCTGTTCTTCTACACTCTGCTAGCTTTAGCCCTTTCTGAGAGCTCCCTTCTCCGCTGACACCAACACAGATAGAAAGGTCAGAATTTTTCTTAAACTCACCTAGGCTTCACGTTTCCACAAAGCATCTTTAATATTTAAATCTACCCTCCTCTGACTGGAAGCATAGATATTCAATCCAGTTAGAGTTTCCAAAAAATGTACTTGAGTAAAAGTACTTGTGAGAACATTTGATTTACTCAAGTAAGAGTAAATGTAACCAACAAATGATTTACTCGAGTAAGACTAAAAGTAACTAACAAATTATTTACTCAAGTAAGAGTAAAAGTAACCAACATATGATTTAATCAATTAAGAGTAAAAGTACTAACAAATGATTTACTCATGTAAGAGTAAAAGTAACTAACAAATGATATAGCTATTACAGAGTATTTCCTGTAGATTACTTTAGTTTTTTTCCTAAAGGGGAGAATAAATTACACTTAAGGCTTGGCGATACAGCTAAAAATGCATCACGATACTTTTTCCCATATCAGTTGATATTGATAACTATAACAGTATTAAATAACCTTTATTTTTTATTCTCAAAACAACGCAAACATTTTAAAAACATAAAGAGTTTAAGTTGATATTATTATATAACTAAAATCATTACTATGTTATGTTATAAAAATATAAAATTTTCCTTTTTTCTGAATGATCAAAATATGGAGTCAAAATCTAGGATTTTTAACATTTGCTAGGTTAGGTTAGTGAGTACTCTGAGGTCCATCAACAGATTTATGTACATACAAAGAGTAAAAAATAGACAGCATATATTACAGTAAGTTAGAAGGCTTTATTAAAGGATTGTCAATTTGAGGAAGAGAACAGAAAAAAAGGGAACAGATTGGACTGGCATATTTATACACTTGCGACATTGCTGAACTTTATCGCCTGTTGATGAAAAACCTGTAATAAATGAGCTGGACCTCTGTAATCGACACACTGCTCCCTCTAATAAATCACTGCCGGTCTCTCCCTCGACTTCAGATGTGACTCACAAACCAGTTATTTATTTGCGCTTCTTACCCGCGTCTCAGACAGAATTGATTTCTATTAAAAGCTCTTCACTGATACAAGAGTCACTCCTCTGCTGGAGAGTCTCTTCTGATGCAGGGAAAAGAGAATAAAAGAAATCACAGAGTAAACTCATAGTAACATAGATCATAAAGGAGAGAGAGAGAGAAGAAAGAGAGAGAAATGGAAAGAAAGAGAGAGAGGAGGGGAGATTGGAGCGAGAGAATGGAAAGATAGGGAGGAGAAAAAGAGAAAGAGAAGGGATGAGAGCAGGGAGAGAGAGAGAGATGGGAGAGAAAATTGAGAAGAGCGAGAGGAGGAGAGAGAAAGAGAAGACATAAAGGGGTGCAGCAGAGGAGAGTGGGAGAGAAAGCGGGTAGAGAGAGGGGCAAAGAGAGCCAGGGGGAGATATACAGATATGGGAGAGAGAAGCGATAGGGAGAGAGTGAACGAGAAAGAAAGCACAGAAGGGAATGGGAAAGAGGAGAAAAAAAGAAGTGGAGAAGTGGATGGAGACAGTGACAGAGAGGGGATGAGAGAGAGAGATAGGGTGGGAAGAAAGAGAAAGAGGGTGGAAAGTGAGAGAGAGAGAGAGAAGGTAGAGGATTAGAGAGAGAGCGGGAAAGAAAAAAGAGGGCGGGAGAGTGAAAGAGAGAGAAAGAAAGAGAGAGTGAGAGGGGAGAGAGAGCGGGAAAGAAAAAGAGAGTTTGTGAGGGGAGAAAGAGATAATGAGAGATAGAAGGGAGAGAGAGAGGGAGAGAGAGAGGGAGAGAGAGAGAGCGCGCAAGAGAGAGAGAGAGAGAAGTGGGAGAGCAAAATGCAAATCAAACGCTTCCTGGCTAAAGTTAGAAGTCTTCTAAAAAAAAAACGATCCTCCAGAGAATAAGAAATTGTTCAAAATATAGACCTTAAAAAGACCTTATTCAGAGAGGATGAAAACAAACCCTGTTTTAAAAAAAAAATTAAGTCTCAAAAAAGAGCTCAAATGCTATACTTTTAACTCCAAAGTCTCTCGACAAACGAAGCTATTGGATTCGGAAAACGTGATTAAACTGAGCGTGCCAGAATAAAAAGCTGAGATCTGTGTTTTTATCTCTCTCTCCTTCCGATTCCCATCGCCTCCTCCCAGACAGAGAGTTACATAACGCGTGCATGGAATAGTAAACGCGAGAGGATGCCTGGGATGTCTCCTGCGTGGGCTGGAACACAGAAATAGCTGGGATTATGCAGCAATGCCAGCTCGAGTAAATCGCTGGCATCCCAGAGTCAGTGGAACGAGGGTTCGAGAGCTGAAAACAATCCTTGACCTCTTTTTCTTCATGGCGAAAAAGGAAATCCTTGACAGAAACACCGGCGTGCACAAGAATATGAGAGAGAGAGAGAGAGAGAGAGAGAGAGAGAGAGAGAGAGAGAGAGAGAGAGAAAGTGATGAAAAGCAGAGAGATAGAGATAGAGATAAAGTGATAGAGAGAAAATTAGACAGAGAGAGGAGATAAAGCTCTGCTAACATCTATTTCTTCAAGTCTCAAATTATTGATCAATCCGAGCCCTGAATCTCCTTCTCCTCTCTCACTCCTCTAATAGTGATCACTCCTCCTCTCCTCTCTCACTCCTCTGATGATGATCCGCTCTTCCTCTCCTCTCTCACTCTTCTGATGATCCACTCTTCCTCTCTTCTCTCACTCCTCTGATGATCCGTTCCTCCTCTTCTCTCACTCCTCTGATGATATGATCCTCCTCTTCTCTCACTTATCTGATGATCTGCTCTTCCTCTCCTCTCTCAATCCTCTGATGATCCGCTCTTCCTCTCCTCTTACACTCCTCTGATGATCTGTTCCTCCTCTTCTCTCACTCCTCTGATGATCCTGTCTTCCTCTCCTCGCTCACTCCTCTGATGATACGATCCTCCTCTTTCATCATCTGATGATCCACTCTTCTTCTCCTCTTCTCTCACTTATCTGATGATCTGCTCTTCCTTTCCTCTCTCACTCCTCTGATGATCCACTCTTCTTCTCCTCGCTCACTCCTCTGATGATACGATCCTCCTCTTCTCTCACTCATCTGATGATCTGCTCTTCCTTTCCTGTCTCACTCCTCTGATGATCCGCCCTTCCTCTCCTCTCTCACTCCTCTGATGATCTGTTCCTCTTCTTCTCTCACTCCTCTGATGATCCGCTCTTCCTCTCCTCGCTCACTCCTCTGATGATCCGCTCCTCCTCTTCTCTGTCACTCCTCTGATGATCCGCTCCTCCTCTCCTCTCTCACTCCTCTGATGATCCGCTCTTCCTCTCCTGCAATCGCTCTCCCCTTTTGGTGTGTTATATTTCACAAATTTAGTATTTTTTTTCATTTCCATGTATAAACGTGACTCTTATCAGCACCAGATTCCACCTCGGAAGCTTCAAAAGCACTGTTACGAGCGCTATAGTAATACAAGTGTTTGAACACTTCGGATGCTGTTTTCTGAGGTGTAGAGAGAGGCCCAAGCAGCTCCTTCACCCTCCATCAGTCACTCACCGCTGGGAGACGATGATGAAACCAGAGGCAACCACTTCGTGATTAAACTACTGAGGATGTGAGATAAAGCTCGGAGTCTACTCAATAACTTCGCAATAATTCACTTTATTTATTCACGAGACGAACATTAACTTAACGCATCTCAATAGAAATATTTTTCATTTAACGCTACACAGGGTCAGTCATGTTACAGTGATACGTCTGGAGAGCATTTGCCAACAATTACATTATAATCACATACAAGAATATTAATAATAAAAATCAGCTTTGAAACATTCTTCAGAGTTTGAAGATCTTTTAAGAAAAGCAGTTGATGTTAAATGCACATATCTAACAATGCATTGGTGTTGTTGCATTTCTTTCTTTCCTTCGTTTATTCAACTTTATTTACCATGCAAAACTCCTGCTGAGAAATTTCCTCTGGTTTCCAGGGGCTACAGAGTCTTTTTTTTATTTTTTAGAAAAACAAGCTCTCTCAATTTTTTGCTTAAGAGAGACTTCATGAAGATCGTAAACGTGTCTTATTGCAGCTGTAAAACCTCTGTGCCATTGTGGGGCTTCAAAGGGTTCTAGAGGGGAAGAAGATCAGAGAAAACCTCCAGAAATATCAAATGGGGGTTTTGGCATTCAGATGGCTTTTTATAAAAACATTTGAAATGCAATTGAAAAATATAATTTAAAGGACAAAAACTATGTTTTCGCCTTTGAAAACATTTTTGAGGAACAAAAAGTTATTTTAAGGAACAAAAATCCCATTGCCATTTAAAATTGTATTTTAATAAAAGAAAATATGCCAATTAATATATTTTTTTTTTCAGAAAACAAAGTTATGTCATTAACAAAAAAATGATTTAATGTATAATTGCCATTGAATGTACTTTCTTGCACTATATATTAGTTCTCCATGACAACCTTTTCATCTTTAACAGTTTTAATTCCAAAATAAAGTCTCCACAGAATATCAGCTCTTGTGACTGAGTGATCCCTGATTTTCCATCAACAACAAAACGAGATCAGAGAATCAAGAGGCCTCACAGGACATTAAAAACAGCGTCTCCTACAGCACTTCTGCTCTTCTCTCCCAGTTTCGTCTTCCAGGAATTCTGCCACGTCTTTTAGGAAACTGCAGGACTACATCTAAAGGGGTTTTCTGTGACGCAGCAGCAATTGTTGATCTCAGCTCTACACACAAAAAATAGAACCAGTTCCACAGAGAGAGACAGACTGCCTCGATCCGTTCATAACACCCACAATCATCTCTTTATGTACTTTCATTCTGCAATAGCAAAAGCAATTATTCATGCTGTTCCTTCAATATTCTCGAGGCTGGAGCTATGGTTGCGTCTCCGGCGGAAACAATGATCTGTGGATTGAATTATTGAGCATGAGCGGTGTGCCTGTGTGCTTCTGCTTTACAGCTACTTTTAAATGGAGTGAGTTTGATGCAAACATTTGTAAATACAAATGTAAATAAGGGTTTGTGAATGATCCCCTATTGGCGGTTGGCTCCTGTGAGTCATCATGTCTTAGAGCAGTGGTTCTCAATTATTTTCTGCCACCCCCCCACGAAGAAATAAACATCTCGCGCCCCCTCCTGTGCAACTATAAACAGTATTTTTTTTTCTTTACATTTGTTATAAGTACACCTCTGCATAACACAGTATCCTTATTAATGTATTAGAGAAAAAAGAAAGAAATGTAAACCAACTTACAACAAAGAATAGCTTTATTAACTGTAGCAGAAAAGATTTAAGGTGCAACTGAAATGTAAAAAAACATTAAATCCTTAATAAAACTATAAACATTGTTTGACTGACCATGATTGTGGGCAATATTCGGTACGTTTTTGCTTAAAAACCCAAGCGGCTTATCAGCGTGTTTGGGGTGTAATGCCAACATTTTTAGACTCTAGAGTAAGCACACCTGTCTCTCCTCATCTCCCACCGTAGTCAGAGTGAAGCCAAGCGCTACATACGCGTCGTCATATTTCCTCGTCTTAGCTTTTGAGAGATTTTCGGTTGTCTCTTTATCTCATTTTCTCAAACTCAGGGATATTAATCTATGGCAGCGGTTCTCAACCTTTATCCCTGGGCCCCCCTCTTGTACATATACGTATGAAGTAGGCCTGGGAATTTAACACATTAATTCGATTAATTAATTAGACAAAAAAATAACACGTTAATATTTTTTTAACCTTTAACCTCTTTTTAACGCCCAGGTAAATTTTTTACCTCTCCACTGACTAGACGCACACGTTTTCATTGACGAGGCGAGAGTGGAAAAAAATGTTATTGGAGAGACGGTTACACACTCAAAACGCAGACATTTCTGCTTTTCATGATTCTTGACTGTTACAGCCCGGGCCGCTTGTGCAGCGATGTTCTTCTTTCTTCCTGTTTTCGTCTTCTTCTTCTGCTTTTTTCTAGCATCCGATGCATGCTCCTGCTTTCACAGGTAACTAAAGCGTTTCCCTGATTCACCCTTCTGGACGCTGTCTTAACTTCATGCAGTGAAACACTTTCAGCTTGCACATGATGCAAAGTTGACAATTAGAGGTTCACAGAAACCTGTTCTAAATTACACAGTCAATGACAGAACCCCCCTGCGCAGTTCGGTAGCGAGGACTCTTTGGAGTACTTCTCTCATGGCTGGACTGACATGGAGAGAGAAGCTCCAGTCACTGCTTGTGTTTGAGTTTACAATGTTAACATTTTAATGGCATTATCCTTAGATCATTCATATGTATAATTTCATGAATAAATACAAAGCCTTTCAACAATCTCACAATGTTAAATGGAGCATTAATTCATGAAATGCAATCACATTGCAAATATTTGTTTATTATCAAATAAATATTAATATACACTGACTAGAACTAGACTAAAACCTTTTATTTTTTTGTGACTAAAACTAGACTAAAACATTTTGATTTTGGTCAACTAAAACATGACTAGCTAATGTTTTTGTTCAGTAAGTTATGATTATCATCTACCCACGCTCACTTAAAACAAACCTCTGCCACAATTTCAGCCAATCAGAGAGGAGTCTGGTTTACTGGCTAACCGTTCAGAATATAGAAGATGTTTCGTTCTGTTGTCTTAAGTTTCTTAATATTTTTCTTTTCCATTTTTGGCAAAGCTTATTTTTCTGGCCGCTCCGACACTTTACCACACCGCCTCACTTGAAAGGTCAGGGTAATTATTTTTCATTTACTTTATAATTTTTTCATTGTATTATTATTATTTATTAGATTTATAATGTGTATTTTTAAGGATTGAAGGTTCCTAGTTTATTTTTCTCTGGTTTTTCATGTTATTTTCAATGTTTAATGTTGTTTTTGTGTGGCTTGAAACGGATTGGGCATTTCACTTGCTTTGACATATGAATACTCAGCATACGAAGGCCACCGCAGAACACATTATATATATATATATATATATATATATATATATATATATATATATATATATACAAACACACACACCCACACACATGTATTAAATGTGTTATTGTCTGTATTGGAAAGTTGTACAGTAGCTCTGAAGGACCAAATGTGTTTAAAAACAGGTTTCTAAATATATTCAGCGCATGCTTACCACATCATCTCGTACATATAAAATCATCATCGTCCAGAGCGAGGACTGCTTGAGCTGGCATTTCTTATTCAGGGCAAAGTTAAAAAAGTTAAAAGTTAAAAAGCTCTCCTGACTTAATAAATACCTGTCTCAGACTGACTGTAAATATCAAAACCTCTAAAACGTTCAGTGTTGTTTTATTGTTGATTCAGCGCCTGTATTTAAAAAAATATCAAGCCCTTTTTGGCCCCCCCTTTTAAAAACCTGCATGGAAAAAATAGCTAAATGAAAATGAAGTAAATGTTAATTTTCCAGCATAGTGTGCAGCATTAACCAGAAGCAAGCTTCAGTGTGGAGAAGCTGCATTGATTCTCTCTGGTAGCCCTGTATCTTTGGAAGCGTGGTGCCCCAGAAGTCTATAAATGAGAGGAGAGAGCCAGAAACACGTAACACAAGCAAGATTTGGGACGCGGCTCTGCGAGGTGTGTTACATCATGAAGCGCATGAACCAGAGCCTCATTAAAGCATAGATCTGTTTGATGAGGCCGAGCTCTGCTGTTTCTTTCTTTGAGGAGCTATTTCTGTTCATCCCTTCTTTGTATAGACATTGGTTACGTAACATGCTTGTGAAGCTTTGCATGAGGATGATGATGAGGATGATGCTGGCACCTCGAGCAGAGACGCGACCCCCACCACTCAGGGAGTTCTACTCCGATGCTGAAGAGAAACACAGTCTGGAGCATCCTCGAGCTCCTGAAGAGCATAGCTGCCCTCTATAGGGCTCGTGAGGAACGCTCGGAAAGGAACCGAAAATAAAAATTTTTATTAAATCAAAATAAAAAGTAAAACCTGGCACTCAAAATAAAAATATAAAACTAAATTGAAATGGAAACATTAAATAGGAACAAATACTGAAATAAAAATAAAGCAAAACATTACAAAAAAAATGTATAATAATGACCTTAAAAGAAATGATGAAACAAATTATGCGATAAATTATAATAAAAACTAATGGTAATAATACAAAAAATAATACAAAGATTAATATTAAACTAAAAAATAAACAAAAACTAAATATACGTTTAAAACAATGAAGCAAAAAATCATATAAAAATGTAAAAACAAGAAATACTGAAATAAAAAGATATTTTTAAATAACAAGAAATAATGAAACAAAAAATTCAACAAAAGGAAATAATGACAAAGAAATAATACAATGTTTAAAAATAAAAAATGTTTAAAAATGAAATAATAAAATAATTAAATAAAACGGTTAACTTTAAAACATAAGGACAACAAAATAACATAAGATAAAGATGATAATGAAGTAAACATTATTAACACAAATGTATAGCAATTTTTTTTACATGTCCATTTCCAATAATTTTCTTAATTACCAGTATTTTATTCTTCAATGACACCAGTCATCTTTAATGGAACTTTAAGTTTGTCTTTTCCAGGCAAGAAATGACACGTAAACAGGTGCACAAAATGACAGGTGCAATACCGAACCAGCTGCACCAGACTCAGATTATGCTAAAAATCATCAGAGCTCCTCCGTGGCTCTCGCCAGCTATGAGCCCAACACAAACAAACACCTCGATGGGCCTTTGTGAGAGGAGAGCAGCCTCGTCCATGTCCCAAGCATTTACATCTCCCAAGAGGCTAATGGTCTCCGTCACATTTGAGTAGCCATTGACTCAATGAATTATTCAAATCTGACTCAACCGGGCAGCCAATGGCAACAATAGAGACAAACAACTGTTACACAAACAATAGAAAAGATGCAGCGCATTAAACAACCCCCTCTGGCTTTAATTAGTTATTACCTTTAAATAGAGATGCATTAAAGAGAGGGGGGGGGGGGTCGAGAGAGGAGAGAGGCAAGAGAGAGTACAAAGAGATATATAGGATAGAAAGAGGAAAGAGAGAGGAAGAAGAGGGAAAGAAAGAGAAGTGGATCGAGGGAAAGAGAGAGAGTGAGGAGAAAGAGAGAGGGGTGGGTGTAGGGAAAGCGAGAGAAGGGAAAGATTGGAAGGAGAGAGAAGAAAAGCAGAGAGAGAGAGTGAGGTGGAGAGAAAGAGAGAGAAAGGAGTGGAAGGGGTGGAGGGAGAGTGATGAGGAGAGAGAAATAGAGAGGGGAGAGAAAGGAGAAAGATAACCTTTGTACTTCTTTTTGCTTTTTTTTAGAGGAAAGAAGAAAAGATGAAAAAAGAGCAGCCATGTGTGATTATGTGACAGAGGGTGAGTGGAGAGAGAGAGAGAGCGTCGTGCCTCTACTCTCATGATTTCAACCCTTTACATACAGCTCTCCCTCAGAGAGCACCAATCGCAGCATGGAGCGGAGGTGGTTGTCATGGAAACATGGTGGCGATTTGAACTGGAGAGCTGCACTACTGTCTCTAAGCGACTACAGGTGGATGTGATGTGAACCCTAGAAAGATGTTCTTCACCTGAGCGAGACGCTGATGGAGACGTTATTTGGTGATGAATGCACCAGGGTTTCAAACTTCAAAATAAAGTTTTTGCTTCGAACTTAAAAATTATGAGCTCAATCACAAATAAACAAATAAAATAAGATATATATATATATATATATATATATATATACACACACACATCAGGAGATTGTGGTAAACCCCGGAGCACAGATCTCTCACCTGGAGAGGGAGGGTTGAGTCTGGAGAGCTCCTGTGTGAGCCTCAACTGAACACTGCACACCCGTTTTTATCAGACCAGCTAATGCAGCTATAAAATAGGTCAAATATCAACAAGGACATGCTCAGAGCAGCAGTGGCGTGGCAAACAAAGGGGATACAGAATGCACACTTTCACAGATTGAATGTTTTATCATCCACACTGTTTTGTCCAGTGTTCAGGATAGTATCACGCGTACTCAGTCACTCCTGCACCTGTCACTGCGACCACGCTAGCCACGCCCTATTTTTAGGTGTGCCTCTATTGGTGTACTTACGGTACCTCTGCTGTTTGAAAGCGGAAGCAAGCTCAGTTTTGTCTCTGTTTATCTTAAATACATTTTAAATGAACATAGGATGTTTTGGGTACTTTCAAGACATTTAAATATTTGTCTATGCTGCTGTCTTGATAAATCTTAGATTTTTTCAGAAAACTTTGTTCTAAAAACCCTCTAATTGATTTCAATGCTTTGAATGCAATTGTTTTTTTCTGTCTAAATGTATAATAAATCCTGAACCAACTGAAACTGATTTTCTGGACTAGTTATTTATACTTGGCTTTTTTAGCATAAAGTACCCCCAAAACTACTTCCACAATGAAAATTGTGAGAAAAAATTTAAATTTGGAATCACATTCTATAACGGAAGCTTTTCAAAAAACTTTATAAAGATAAATTTAATGAACCATTTATTTCTTTATTTCACTATTTTAATTAATTACTTACACATTTATTTATTTGATACCACTTTAAAAAAATGTATATCATATTTAATTAATTAATAAATTAATATTTATGTAATTAATTTTGTCACATTGTGTCCTTCATAGTGACAAAGTATGCTATCCAAACATTGAAACCTAGTTCACTATTACTTTATCCTAGCCACTAGCTGCAGTAGGGCACCCTTTAAATGCTTCAACAGTTAGCCGTGTTTTAGCCAAGAGGCATAAAGGCGATGGTTGCTGCACCGATTTTTAGTCTGTTTCACCATTCATACTAAATGTCGTGCTACATCCATGTTATGTACAGTCTATATTGTAGAGTAAACACCAGCGGAGCTTTTTCTGCTTCTGGTAAGATGAGAGTATGTTCCAAAATACGAGCTCAGGGCCCCTAGAGAACTTGAATCAAGTTCACACACGGAGTGTGGACTCAAGTGAAGAACACAAGTACGGTGTGCAATTTTGGACAGGCTTTAGTAGTTATGCCATTAAACTTCCAGCTCATGCTATTTCACAAGAAGAATGCGTTTTTGCATTTTTGGTTTTGATCACAGAAAAACATTTTTCCTTTTTTTGTTTGTTTTCATTTTAAGATTTTTTTAATCATTATTAAGAAACTCCGCAGAGACAACTATCAAAACGCAAGCATATTAAACTTAAACAAACTAATTAATAAAAAAATAATGTTAATACAAAATACTGCACACAACTTCTTTGAAGCGGATGAAACTATCAATGGAAAGCTAAGAAGTCGCCCGTGAGCAGGGAGTTAGAGAGGGATCTATCATTTAAGCACACTTCAAGAGAACAGTTTCCACGAACACATTTCAGCTCATCAAACATTCACAGACCTTATCAAAGATAGCAGAGCTTCATGTGAAGATGTAAAAGCAGACACAGCACACAACGATTAACCCTCTGAAGAGATTCTGAGCATCGAAGCACATTGTTAATACACATTCGTTACTCTCTGAACATGTCATGCGTCCGCTCCCTCAAACACCATGATATAAATCACACAATATTAACAAATTAAAGAAATCAGAACATCTCATCAGGCACACACAATAAAACAAACTCAGTCTCATCAAAGTTTCTGGTCACAGAATTCAGGATGGATTAAAGATTTTTTTTGTCAGATGTTATGCATTAAAGGGGAAATGATCTGGATTTTTTTTTTTATTTGTTCTGCTCATGGTTGACTGGTTTCATGGTTTTAGCATGTTTTACATTGTTGGTGTGAGGAAAATCAGATTTTATCAATCTATTCGAAGGAGTTTTGGGAAGAGATAATCAGCTTGAGTCTATCAGCAGATCAAACTCTGAAATATCTGAAACCTTCACGTTTCACGTTATCTGAGATTTTCATATCTCCATCGCTCCATCGCATTTCCCCGGATGAACTGCTCTTTCTGCACCCTGAATGTTTCTCAAGCACCAGAGCATCTAGGACAGGCTTGAGCAAACTACGGCCCGTTGGCCACATATGGCCCGTTGGGGTTTTTAATCCGACCCGCCGAAGATTAGTACAGAATTATGGTTTAATGTGAATTATTGGATTGATTTCATTTTGACCTGAAATGACAGGTATTTCAACACCATGTGGCGCAGTAGGCACAGTGACTTGATTTAGCAGATCCCGAGCCATTTCTAATTATCGCTCTTCTTCAAACATTACTGGTCAGATCAGAACCCATCTGCAGCGATGTCAAAGAAAAGAAATATCAACAGCGAGTGCCAGGTGTCTAACAAAGACTGGACGCCTAAATACTATTTTACTGAAGTCTGGTCCAAGGCTTTATGTCTTATTTGCCAAGAATCCCTTGCGGTTTTAAAAGAATACAACATCAGCTGGCCTTCTTCCACCAAGCATGCTAATTACACCAGCAACCTTTCAACACAAGAACATGCGGCTACCGCTGACAGGTTGGTAGCTAGCTTACAGGCTCAGCAAAACACTTTTTTCGAGCAACTTCCATCCAAGAAGCAAGCACGAAGACAAGTTATTTACTGGCAGTCAAACTTGCAAAAGCCAGCAAGACTTTCTCTGAACGGGAGTTCCGTAAAGAGTGCATGGAGAGTATTTTATGCCCAGAGAGCTCATCACGCAGGTCAGTGACTTAAACACTTAAATAGCAAAAAAGTGGAGTCATTTACATTATATTCTTTAGCACGGGACGAAAATTGCCACAGTTGATTAAATAAAATGCCATTCATTAATTCAAATAACATATTAAATATATACATGTGTTATTAGATGTGTAATTCATTTGTCCAATACAAATGTTCTTTATTAAATTGATTAAATTATTACATTAATTAATTAATGCATGGTCTCTGTGTTGCAGTATTTCATTAATTTATTTTATCGATCAGTCAATCATAAAGTCAAGTAATAGATTGAGGCTTTAGCCCCGCCTACCTGACTTTGATGGGTGATTGACAGATAAAATAAACTCCTGAAACTGCCTTCACAGGGACCATGCATTCATGTAATAGAGAAATTCTTTTTATTAAATAAAATTTGTATTTAATTAATTATGACACATCTAAAAACACATGCATATATCTAATTATTTATTTGATTCCATTTTTAAGTAATTCATGGCATATTTAATAAAACAATGGCTGGGCTATTTTGTTTAATCAATTGTCTCACTTTTCGTTCTCCATAATTTTTGGAGTGAATGTGAAAATGTTCACTAATACAAGACATAACAAGTTCATATTTTGTTTGTCACTGGTTTGGGAAATTTGATTTAATAAATTATTTTTTGTAAGGCAACCTCATTTTTCATTGATTAATTATAACAAATGGTCTACTCTTGCTAGGTTGTCAAACAACTCTATTTACAGCTGGTCTGTGTCTCATGTGGCCCCATGGAAAAATAATTGCCCACCCCTGGTCCAGGAGCTACAGTCCTCCAGAGATTCTCAGCATTATGGCAGATGGTGGGTCTCTGAGACTTCAGCTGCATACTTAATGCATGATAAAGTATTATTTGGTGACACAGTGTTTCTAGTTGAGTATGTGACTCACTCATGGTAGTCAAACATAGTTAAAGGAGTCCTCTCCAGCTGATGGACAATCTAAACTTGGTGCTGTATCTGGCCATGTTGTAGATGCCACTTTACTGAATATGTTTAATGGTTTGGCTGTCCTTCGGTTACATTTTTCCACAGCCTTTGGATTGTTTAGCTCGAGCACAAACAGGCTCGCTCTGAACTCGACACCTCCTCTCCGGTTAAAAGAGCTCTGTGTACAAGACATCTTATTTAACGATCTCCTGTATCCGAATCTCTTTTATTACTGCAGAGGTTTAGTGGTTTAGCAGTCCATATATTTCATTTTCCACATCCTTCTCACCGTTTAGCTAGAGAACAGGCTTGTTCTGCACTCAACACCAACTCTCCGGGTACATGAGCTTTGCGTTCTATTCATCGAGTTTAACAGTGTCCAGTCCCTGAAGCTTCTCTATTACTGTAGACGTTGGATGGTTTAGCAGTCCATATATTTCATATTTTCACATCCTTCACACTGTTTAGCTAGAGAACAAACAGGCTTGTTCTGAACTTGACACCTCCTCTCCGGGTACGGGAGCTCTGTGTTCTGGATGTCGTGTTTGACAGTACCCAGTCCCTGAATTTCCTCTGTTATTGAAAATCTTTGTGGGTTTGGCAGTACATTGATTCATTTTTCCCCCCAGTCCAAATCAAATCAAGACGACAGATGTTAAACCTTAATGTGAAATGCTTTTTATCTGGCCATTTATCATAGCCCCACATATTACAAAATTAAATCAGTTTTTTAGGTTTCTCAGTCCATCATCCCTTTAATTGTTAATTCCACTAAACTTGCATAGCGTGGCATTTAAAAAAAAATAATTTTACAGTTGCAGCAATGTTCATCAATCAAGCTTGTTTTGAATATAACAGACTTCTTTACCAAATCCTCACATGTGTGGCACATTTACTTTTTTTAAGGTGACATTTTCCTTCTTTAGCTGTAGTGATCCTAAACAAAGAATAAGCTATCATCTCTTACAGGTCATTTGACTTCAGTAGACAACTAAAAATAATTACAAAAGTGAAAGTCTAGGTCTTTTTGCTGTATTTGTGGATGTAGATTTGTGGATGAGTGGATGAATGATTCAGAGCATCCTCATCACAGGGACATCATTAATGCGTCTCACCTTTGAGTCCCTCCGCGTCGCTCGAACCCGCTCCCGTGGACGCTCCCGGTGTCTCCTCATCGCCCTCGAACAGCTGGTTCACCTCGCCCTGGATGTCACCGGCGGTTACCGTGAAACGCAGGCTCATGCTGTCTCCGGTGGCCTGAAGAAGAGGACGAATTCTTTCACCGGAATGCGCGCGCCGGCGGAGACGAGCCCGGTAGGTCTGTGCGCCGTTGTGTGGGTGTCAGTCGAGCTCAACGAGCCGTTTGAGACGCGCGTGCTATTGTTCTTTTATGAAGCGCTCGAGAGAGTGGTGAACGGGGCATCAACCGGTGGCTGAAGCTCGCGCATGCGCGTCCCGTCACAGCTTGTCGGAGTCATTGATTAGGGTAGGCAGAGGCTCGTTAACGTGAATAAGTGTTCCCCCTGATCTTATTTACTCAGGAATAGGCAGGAAA
Source organism: Danionella dracula (assembly GCA_900490495.1). Lineage (NCBI taxonomy): Eukaryota > Metazoa > Chordata > Actinopteri > Cypriniformes > Danionidae > Danionella > Danionella dracula. The sequence continues at coordinate 1,077,882 of UELW01000345.1, read as the reverse complement.
TGTGCTCATAAAAACTTTTGTATATTTCCTGGTGTGAAAGAATAGTCTGGATTCGTATTTTTATAACTTTAAACAGTGATTTTAAATGAGTTTATTACTCTGGGGCATCTCACTCTAAACACACCCATGACCTATATACAATGATGTAAAAAGCTTTTATGATAAAAGACCGTAATTGAGAAGCGTTTAAAATTAGTTTTACTTCTTTTTTAGTTAAATTGTTCACTATTTTGACCAGTTTGTTGTTCTAGATTTTAATATGACATCTTGCCTACAGGGAGGGAGGTTTCCACTGTGAAAAATAACTAAATAAACACTATTGCAGCGATTGTTTGATTATTCTGGCTGGACCACTGCTATGCTGATTCTCTTGATTTATCAATACCGTTCTATCATGACTTGTGTTACATTAACGGAAGCTCATAACATCCACCAAATAAATTGTTTTGGACAGTGTATCTCAATAAAACTAACTAAGTCATAAGTATGAGAAACTACATAATAATTATGAGATACTAAGTCAAAATAACGAGATTAATTTAGCAGTTTTGTAGTCCCAGGGCCATCCTCTCCGAGAATGTTTATGTGATCTTTCCTATACTTTTGTGGGATCAAGTAAAAAAAAACTACAAAAAACACACTATTATATCTCATAATTTAAACATGTACATATCCCAATAATAGTCTCATAATTATGACTTAGTTTCTAACAATTATAACTTAGTTTCTAATAATTATGACTTGTTTTCCAATAATGATCAGATAGGCTCCACAAAAATATGTATTTGATGAATATAATGTGATTCAGTAAATCTCGTACACTACACAAAAATACAGCCTTTTGTATGATGGTGAAACTTTTTTTTTAAGTCAACCTGTTAACAAAGATTAGCTGTGTGCTCTCAGGTTGGTCTAACTATGTTAAAAAATAAGAAGTTAAGAAGTTTCATTTACCCAGCAAATTCATGTTAAACGGTGTTAAGAACGATCGTGAAATAAAATGCCATTTTTGTAAAAAAATAAAATAAAATCTAAATGTTTTTCATTGGTTTGATTTGGCCATGGCACACGCGCTCGTCTCACCCTGCAGTTCACCCTGAAAGCGCCAGATGGCGAAAGCAGCCACTCCGCGTCACGAATCACTCGAGATCAATCAGGAGAGAGAGAGAGAGAGAGAGAGAGAGAGAGAGAGAGAGAGAGAGAGAGAGAGAGAGAGAGAGAGAGAGTTTCACTCATCGCTTCACTGCGTTTTATTGCGTTTCTTTGTGTTTTATGGTCTGAACGTGAAGTTTTAAAGACGCAGAGAGAGAGAGCGAAAACCCCGGGTGGACTTTGAGCTGATACAAGGAGAAAGTGATCTCGCGACTCATCATGTGATCAACTTAAAGAGAGACGAACACGAGAAGAGACCTGAGCTCTCCGATCAACAGTAAGAGTTCTCTATCTGTCTGTCTTTCTGTCTGTCTGTCTTTCTTTTGATATCTTCTGGTCAAGCTATGTGAAAATCTAAAGCTGTAGAACTCATTATTTCTCTTCTTCTTTTCTCTTTAATGTAAAACACTGAAGCATTTTTGTTGTTGATCTGGTAAAAAAAACTCACCTGCAGCTTTGTTCTGAATTAATTAAGTGTTTTCCCACTAAAATATGTGTTTAATTAAAAAAACTAAAGCATGCATTTAATGGAATTTTGAATTTAATTAACATCACAATCAAAAGTTGAGAACATGCTCATGAACACTCATAAATGCTCAAAAAGTGATCATTAGGGTTGCCAGAAATTAACATACAGCTCATAGATAAATAAACAAATAAACAAACAAATAAATGAGTTTAAGGGTTGCCAGATATTTAGAAAAGGCACTCTGTTTTCTCTTCTCTTTTGCTCTCTCTTTTCTTCTCCCTCTCTCTCTCCTCTCTTCTGTTTCTCTCGTTTCTCTTTCTCTCTTATCATTTCTTCTCTCTCTCTCTCCCCTCTTCTTCTGTTTCTCTCGCTTCTCTTCTCTTTTTTTCTCTCTACTCTATCTATCCTCTCTTTTCTCTTCCCCTCTCTTTTCTCTTTTACTCTCTTATCTTCTCCCTCTCTCTCTGCTCTCTTCTGTTTCTCTTGTCATTCTTTTTCTCTCTACTCTCTTTCCTCTTCCCCTCTTCTCTTTCTCACTATCTCTTTTCTTCTCTACTCTCTTCTCGTCTCTTTCTCTCTCCTCTCTTCTTTTCTTTCTCTTTCTTCTCTTTTTTCACATCCTTATCTTTCCTCTTCCCCTCTCTAATTTCTTACTCGCCTCTCTCTCTCTTCTCACCTGCAACTATGTTCTGCATTAAATAAAAAGTGATTTTTCCCCAAAATAAATGGTTTTAATAAAAAAAAAACGTAATCATGCATTTTATGCAATTGTGAATTTTATTAGCATCACAATCAAGCTTCCTCATTTCTAGCTTAAAAAAAGCTTCTGGTGAAAAAAGCACTTTAATGCACTACTCTAATCACACTTTCTTAGTTCATGAGTTCAGATATAATTTGGAGGCTAACTTAGTGACGGAGCTTCTTGGTTGTGGTGTAAATGGTTGAGCCACTGTAAACTATTGTATTGGTGTTCTATCTGCTGGGGATGAGAGTCCGCTGGGGAGGCGTTAAATATTTCTTTGGTTAGCTGGGTTCCTATTACCCTCGTACTATGATTACAAAGTGCGTCTAATGATTAAACGTATATATTCTCCAGCGAGCGTTATTCTGGTCAGGGTCACTCGGTTCTGCTGGTGATCTCACACCGGGTGGAGAGGGAGTCTCCTGAGGGCCACATTCACTCACCATTAACTCCTGAAGGATGCCTTAGTTTCCCAGAAGCATGTTTTTGGACAGCAAGAGGAAATGTAATGGTTACTTTTGTAACCCCTTTTCTCCTAATAGGGAACGGAGACTTATGTCAGTGAATACTATGGGAGCTCCGCTAGGAGCACTCTACTCTCTCCATACTCTTTTTAACATACCTATCAGCGGCCTTACTGATGGTACTTGACCACGTCACACAGTAGGTGCAGGCATTCTTTCAGCTGGAGCCATACACACCCTCTAGGCAACCAGACTTACTCACAACCTTATGGTTGCTGGGGGACATAAGTCTCTTCTGTTCCCTATTCTTTCACTTTGCCCTCCACCCCTCTCTCCCTTCTTCCTCTTTATATCTCTCCACTCACTCTCTCTTTCTCTTTCCCTCTCCTCTCTCCCCTCTTTCTGTCTTTCCTCTTCTATTCTCTTCTCTACTTGTCTTTTTTTCTTCTCTCTCTCTCTCTCTCTATTTCCCCTTTTTATGTCTTTTCTCGTCTCTGTTCGCCTCTCCTCTCTCCACTTTTCTCTCTCTTCATGTCCTCTCTTCTCTTTCTCTCGCTCCTCTAACTCTTCTCTTTCTCACTTTCTCACTCTCTCCTCTTTTCTCTTTTTCAACTCCCTCTCTATTTTCTCTCTCACTCTCTTCTTCTCTCACTCTTTTCTCACTCACTTCTCATCCTCACATTTGCTCTTTCTTTTTCCTCTACCTTTCCAGTTTTGTTTCTTTCTCTATCTGTCTCTCACTTTCCTCCCTCTCTCCATCTCCATCTCCCCCTCTTTTCCTCTCTTCTAGCTCTGTCTTTCCCTATTCTGCAATCACTTCCCCTTCTCTCTCCAAAATGTCTTTTATAACAACAAATAGTTTTTTAATTAATATTTTTGCATATCAAATAAAATGTCAAAATTCTTGCAATTCTAATAAAAAGAAAGGAAAAAGGGAAAAGAGTGAAAAAAGTGTCAGTACTGCAAGACTGCAGGACAGTGTGAAAATCAAAGAATAAGGAAAAGCGAATTAAATAAAAAAAAATCTAAAAGCTGTATTTTTGAGAGGGTATTTTTCATGATTATTTTGTGAATTGGGATCAACTGGACCCAGATCATTTGTAAGAGACTCAAGGGTTCTTTAGGCTGAAGTGGTGAAGAATACTCTAAATGAAATAATAATACTACTAATAATAATTCTAATAATAATAATCAGAAGAAGAAGATTGTGTAGTTTTCTGCACCCTGATGTTCCTCCGCTCTCTTCTGCAGTGCAGCCGGTGATCCGACGCTATCAGCCCTCCGACCGCGAGGAGGTGGAGTCCGTGTTCCGTGAGGGAATTGAGGAGCACATCCTCCCCGCCTTCACCTTCGCCCTGACCCGCGCGCTCCACATCAGCGTGAGCATGTTGATCTTTAGCGCCGTGTTCGCAGTAAGCGGAGGGAGCGTGACGCTGGCCCTCGTGTGCGCTGGAGCTTGGTTGGGCCTCGTGTACCTCTGCTGCTTTGAGTTTTACTCGGGGTATGTGCGGGCCAGGCTGAGCACCGACATGAAGGACATCTGCGAGTACTACCTGAAGAACCCGGATAACTGCTTCTGGGTGGCGGAGGCGCAACTGGAAGGCCGGTGCCGGGTGCTGGGAATGGTGGCCGTGGAGGGGAAGGTGGCTGGCGGGAAGCGCTACGGAGAGCTGTACCGGATGATCGTCTCTTCTTCTGCTCGCCGGACAGGTCTAGGAGTGCGCCTGGCGAGGGTGGCGGAGGACTTCTGCAGGGAGCGAGGCTTCTGGAAGATGGAGCTCTCCACCTCGTCTACGCAGAGAGCCGCCATCAGCTTGTATCTGAAGCTGGGATTCAAGCTTATCCGTGTGCACACGGACTCTGAGAAGGCAGGGTTTGTGATCTGGATGTCGAGAGCCACCATCCTCACTTATGAGAAGCTCTTCTGATGAGGACGCTTAAATCAACACAGTGGCAGACCCTAAAACACTGTGAAACACTACATTTTTACATTTCACTAATTTGCATCTTCTACAACTCATTTACGAATCTCAAAACAATTTTACATTTCAAATAACACGTTTACATAATCCAAAACACTTTGATAAACTCATTTCATTTTACAAACTAGAAAGTCTAGGTGCCATTGAGAACCAACAACTTGGTGCTAAGCTGCGCATTAATTCGATATCAATAATCATCAATATAAAGATGTCGACTGAGAGCTTGATAACTTCTTGACCTGTGTTTTGTAATGGCACTTCTGGGTTTCACAATTGTTGTTCCGTGATTATATTCTCATCAGAGTCGTTTGAGGTAACATGCGCACTATTCATGCTCAGAGATTATAATCGCTACACATTTATCTTTTTACTGCAAATAAAAGCTGTATTCCCACTCTCTCTTTGTGGTGTTCCCACATCCAAACACTTGCTATTGAAATTTTATATGACTGAGTCGGCTGGAAGACTAATCAGAAGTCAGGCTATGACGAGTGCTCATACAAGCAGTCTTTAACTATTTCTGTAGTTTTCTCTAAAAAAAAGTGTTATATTAAACACTATAATGAAGAAAAGGCTTCTGCAGTGATTGTGAACATGTTTTCAGCACTCATTAAATAAATATCAGCCTGTGTTACATTAAAACACACGTGAAGGAAGCTGTGCTTGGTTAGCACACAAAGTGAACGCTTTAGCAATACAAGTTGTGGTTTTAAACCATGGCACAGTTTAAATTTTGAGAATCGTCAGATCCTGGCGTTCACTGATTACTCTTAAGTCGGCTGCATCTCTTTCTAAAGCCTGATTTATACATCTGCGTCTAAGTATTGCCCTCTGGGAAGGATGCACGTTTACGTAACTTCATGCTGACCCCTCTGCGAAGCTTGACGCATGACTGAAATATTTTAACCTCACGTCAAGGCTTTGCAGAGAACGAGCTCCTTGATTGGTCGAAGTGGAGTAGAGCAAGCTCTTTCTCTCTTTTTTGGCTTACGCTCTGCGTTAAACGTTGGATAATGAAATAAAACTTTGGCGATAAATAACCTTCCTTTGCTTTCTCTGCTGGGTTTTAGCCAAACTAACTGACATTCTTAGCAATACTGATCAGAGCAGAGACAGCACAGGGTGGAGCACACAACTATGAATGCTTTGTTGACAAATGGGCGGACTACACATGAGTGGCAACCAATGTAAAGGAGCGTCACTGCATCCACATTTAACACTAGCTTGCGAAATGCACCCTGAAGAGAAGCACCCGAGCATTCGTGCGAATCTCAGTTTGGATAGATCCGTAGTGTCCTTAACTCTCGATACTTTTCGAACTCTGAATTTTCGAACTCTGAATTAGCGTCGTATTGTGTCAGGATCTGTCACATTGTTGTGTAAAATTTTGGTATTTTTAGAGTTTATTTTGAACTTTCATTGGTTGCTTTTGAATGTCATCTGACTCGATCACATTACCAATAGTTTCCATTTTGTGTTTGAATGTTTGTTTGTATCCTCCGCTCCAGCATGGGTGGAAGAAGTTTTCTGAAACTACTTGAAAAAAAAAAACAGAATCATCTCCAGATCAGTTCAGAAGCTTGTACATTCCTTCCTGCCCTTGTAAATTGTTGGTGTAGAAAGTGTTCAGAGTCTTGTGGTTATGTCTCTGATAGACAAAAAAAACTCTTTTTCCGAACGTTCTATATCACTGTCAGGGAAGCTTTTTCAAAAACAAATCAAAACTTTTCTTCTAGCAACACTTACAATCTTAAAATAAAAAAAAGCCTTCCTTCTGTAGTTGATTGATCAACTGAGATGAGCACTACTGTGAGCTTCATGAAATAGACTTTTTAACAAATCGTGTGCTGTCTCTCCTACTGTAACTCACTTTGAATAAAAGCATCTGCCAAAGCATAAATATAATTGTAAATTTCTGGTTTCACGAAGAACGAAGCATGTTGGTGTCAGAAAAGAACCTTCTTTCTATCTTTTCACTTTCTAAAACAGAGTTCACATCTAACAATTTTTTGCAACCATCTGCAAGAGGTCCAGATCAAACTCATGATCCTCTAAAAATTTTTATTACCTGATGTTTAAAGTTGCAGTATGTAGGAAAAAAAGCTTTAGTAATCAGATAATGGCTTAGGGCGGGTTTTCCCAAGTTACCTTTATTTATGTTAGAAGAGTGTGTTGATAAATAAAGGACACTGCAAACACGAAGCCGATTAAAGGATCGTTTTAGGGGCTAATATTATTCAAGGAGATGCACAGAAGAAGATAGAGAAACAGAACTGCACAATTACATAATAATAAAATGGTTGCAGAGAGGGAGATAGCTAGAGTGAAAGAGGGAGAGCGTAAGAAAACAAACAAGTTCCATATTACAGCTTTAGCTTAAGCAAGATGCTGTGTTTTGATCCCTAGCTTCCTGCTCTCCTACAGGTCAGTTCCAGTCTTGATGCTGTGTTTTCATGCGTAGCATCCCGCTCTCCGATTGATCAGTTCTAGTCTTGATGCTGTGTGGTCGTACGTAGTGTCCTGCTCTCCTATTGGTCAGTTCCAGCACTGAAGCTGTATGCTCGTGCTCAGTATCTCTCTCCTATTGGTCAGTTCCAGCCCAAGAGTAAATAAAACGACCTGTGTCCACGCCTTCCAGGCTATCAAAATCCAGTATTTAGACATACCATGGGATAAAAGGAGTTAATAAAGGCTTTGAGGTGGAGTTTTTTTGCCTCATCATTTTTATAATCGAGTTTTTCGAGTAACTTGAGGAATCATTTAGCCCTAGTTATTTTATTGGCTCTTCGAGAGATCAGACTATCAGTTGTGTGAAAGAAGGCATTCCAGTTTGTTTCATGGGCCTTTTTTAATCAAACACACTTGTGTGCAGATTCAGTAGAAACAGTGTTGAGTGTGATTGAGTTATAAAGGTTCAGTGACATTGTGTTATTTTCAATAATCTTTTGTTAAGATGGGTCTAGTTGTATTGGAGATGTGACTCTTTTACTTATAAAGTGTCTGTTTTTACTTAAAATCACATTCAATCTTCTCATTTTCTAGCCCGGAAATGAGCTGAGATTTTCATTCAGCAAACTTTGTAACCACCCTCCAGTTAATCACCTATTGGTTAGTGATTTGCATATTCCTGGTGTGTATGCAAACCTACTGTCTGACAGTCAACTTGGATTCGAAAAATATTAGAGGATTAATCATGAGCAAATTCCCTAACCCTAATATAGGAACACAGAGCTAGCAACATCGATAGACACTAGAATGACATATGAAGGGAAGACTATTATACAATCGTAGCTCTCTGAGCCAGAGTCATATAGATATTTGGTTTCTGTGCACCCTGGAGCTGAGCATCTTCTTTTAATCCTTACAACTCCTTTTAATAACCTCCTTTTAATCCAAACAATTCTAATAAATCCAACAATTTTAATAAAAACAAATCCAAGTTGTTTGCTGCTCGCTCATTTCATCTCTGTTTGATTCACACCCGTTTGTTTGCTGGATATCACGAGAGAAGTTGTGACTTTGTGGATAGCACATCACTTCCAGGGGAGGGAAATCAGCCCTTTCATGTTTGGTTGTGAGGTTACAATGAGACTCGTGTGACATCTTCAATGGGGCAAATAAAAAAATGTTTTTAAAAGAAACAAATTCATTTTTTTTTTGTGTGGGAATATCTATGGTTGGATTTTTGATGTGATCTACTCTTATAAATCACTATAAAAGACACAAAAAGGTTCACCATGGCATGAGCCCTTTAAGAGCTCAGGTGTTAAAACATGCTGTTCATGGCGGCAGTGCTAAAATATATCCATTACGTGGAATTATAGCCTAAACGTGGTGACAAAATAGCTACACGTCTAACCTCCAGAAGCCTGCGCTCAGAGAAGGAACAGTGACTCGTGGTTCCGACTCACAAGGCAGAAACTCTTTTAGCAGAACCTTCTCTCTCACTGTCTCTGGCTTGTGGAACAAACTCCTGATCCAGTCAGGAAAGCAGCAACACTAACAGCTTTCAAAAAGCAACTGAAACTTTTCTCTTCAGGAAACACCTACTATAAAAAAAATCCTTTTTCCTCTTCTCGCAATTTTTTTTTCCTGGTATGCTTTATTGATCAGCTGATAAAACTTTTACTAAGAGCGAGCTGAGATAGACTTTGACTGGGTAGCCAATCTCATATTGTCTCTCTCTATTGTAAGTTGCTTTGGACAAAAGCGTCTACAAAATGCAAAAATCCAAATGTAAATAATAATCTCATATATTGTACATGAACAGTCTCTGCAACAATAAATACACCTTAAAATTACTAGTGACACTGACAGAAAGACAGAAGCAAATGAACTCATTCAGTCCATGCATATACTGGATATCACATTCAATCTATCAAAATAGTTGAGTTTTTTTAATCAAGCCCTTGTTTTATATTCTTTTTTATTACTTTTTTAGCTGCCAGCTGTGTGGATGGCTTTCATGTTTTAAATATAAATTTTAAAAACATTTTCAAAATATGAAGTTTGTTTTTGACAGTGTTTGTAACAATGGCAAACAATTCTAATAAAAGCATTCAAAACTGATCGACAGCAGAGTTACAGAACAGTTTACGTAGTCAGGAGGTTCTTAAAGGATCTTTTAATAACAGGAATGAGAAGAAAACTCTCCTGTGGTGCATCACTGCTACTTGGCCAGCAGAGAGAGGCATCGAGCTGCTAATCCTGTGCCTGAATGAGCCTATCACTGCTGGTATTTTTAAATATGAGTACACTGTAGCTTCTATCCGAGATAACCCAGTGTTAATCATTTAATAAAATACTGCTAATCCTTAAAAGCACTTTCTTTGTTTTTTTTGTTTGCTTTTATTTCGTTATTTTGTTTTTGCCTGATGTGATAGAAGGTGAATAGGAAGCTGTAGAAACAAGAAGCCTAAAATAAAGCAGTAAACATGGCAGAGCCAAAGACTTCTTTTATTCCACAGTTATATTAAGTTGTAATAAAGTTACCAAAAAAATTGAGTGAGCTCAAAGAGAGGAACGATATCATTATTTTAAAGAAGTGATTACCAACGAAAAAATATTTGAGAATTATATATATATATATATGAGTCTAAAAATGACCGGAGGAAAAACATTAAAATATTTAGAGGAAAAAGTAAGAGAGAATTGAACACAAAAATGTTTTTAGAGGTGATTGAAGACCATAACAAACAAATCAAGAAGAGTGATAATTATATACTTAAAAATATTGTAAAATGAGGGGAAAGAGGGGAAAGAAACAAAGACACAGAGAGATTAAGAGTAAAATAAGTGAAAATTAGCAGCCTAAAAATTACATTAAGAGTGAAAACAAGAAAAAAGCACAACAAGATTTAGAGGGGAAAAAAGAAAGTGTTGAGGATAATTATTTTTAAATTGAGGATTAAAGACCAAAACAACCTAAATTAGTAATAATTAAATGCTTAAAATTACCGTAAATTTGAGGAAAAATACAGTAAACTATAGAGAACATGGAAAAACAAAAACATGGAAAAACAAGACAAAAAATAAAACAAAATGCAATTAAAAAGTAAAAACGAGGGGAAAATATTAAGCTTAAATAATACGATTAAAATTATGTTAAAAGAGAAAATAAGACAAAAACAATAGTAAACTAGAGTGAATCAAACAGATGAAAAGATTTAGAGTAGAAAATAAGTGTATAATACATGAGTTAAGAGAGAGAGAGAGAAATAAAGACAGAATGAATTAAAGTATTAGTGACATGACAAAAAAAACTGTAAATGAGGGTTAAATCAAAGAAACAAACATTAAATAAAAATATTTGCGAATTAATAGAAAAAAGTAAAAAGTGATGATTAAAGATCTGAATGTTGGAATAACAAGCCACAAAAAAATAAAAATACGATTAAAAAGTGAGATTAAGGGAAAAAATAATAAGCTAAAGAGAATCAAAGACACAATCAAAAATTTACAATAAAAAATATGTGAAATTTAGGAGGGAAAAAAACAAAAGTAATGATAAAAGACTAGAACTTAAAAACTAAACAACAAAATAAAATAGTATAAGAATAAAAAGAATAAAACAAAATACAAGTAAATAAGTTCCAATAAAGGAAACAAATAATAAAGCAGAAAAAACAAAGGACAGGGAAAGATTTAGAGTAAAACCTCGTTAAAAGAAAAAGATCCTTGAGGTGTCAGTGATCTCCGCTCCAGTGATAAGAAAAGTGACGATCATAAACCTGAGTGATGAACTCCAGTGAGCTGCAGGTGAGCGGAGCTTCTGCAGGTTCAGACACAATAAACAACTCTGAGTCAAAGAACCAAAGGTGTTCTTCAATCCATATCAGAGAAGAATGATCCAGATCATGTTCTCATTTGAAGTGGATGTTTCAGGTTTATATTTAGTGATAAACGCTGCATCACTCATCAAAAATCACAAAGATGACTCAAAGCTTTTGAAGAACTCATGAACCAAGTTAAAACCTCCTCTTGATCTCCATCTGAGGCTCTCGTCCTCATCTGAGCAGCCGGTTCTTCACTGGTGCCAAATAAAAATGTTTATTTTGCTATTTAAAACGACAAATTCCTTTTTTGTTGTTGTTTTGCTGAATTGATTAATGTAGGTATTCTGTGTGTTACTTTGAGGCATTTTGTACTTTTTATTTATTTATGTATTTGTAGATTTTTGTGTGTGTAATTTATATTGTTTTAAATGTTGTATTAGTCATTTTAATGTATGAAAGTAAACTGTCCTATAAATATTAATTTTTCCCTATTTCCCTTTACATTTTGTGAGTAAACTTAAAATTTCATTTGTACATTTGTTTTTTTTATTTTGTTAGCTCCTTATTTGTTAGATTTTATGTTATCATATTGTGTTTGTATATTGTGACAAATGTCTATGAAAGTAAATTGTTATTCAAAAAATAACATATCCTATTTGCTTTATATTTTAGTGAGTCAACATAGCAACAAAAAAAGTAAACACAAAAGCCGATATTTTGAAATGTTCATGTTTCTGTTGGTTTTAATTTATTGAATTTCATATAGAAATAAAATGTATTTTTATGAGTGCATTTATTCACTTTATTATCTAAAACTTTGGAGTGGAGACTTATGTATTCAATTATTGTTTTATTAAGATAGACAATTATTTATGTTTTAAAATATTTGTGTTGTTTTTTTATTATTGATAGTTGTTTTGTATTAGTTGTGTTTGGTTGTTTGTTGAATTTAATTCATGGATTTATTCATATTTGTTGATTCATTTAGTTAGATTTGTGACTATAAATATTGATATTTCATGTAATCTTTATAAATCTTCATGTAAATCTTCATATGAAACAAATTTTTGAAACAAGGAAAATACATTGTTCAAAATAAAAAGTTTGAATTTTTTTTTTGCATCTGTTTCTTGTGTATTATATGTTTATGAATTGTTTTATTACTTTCGCCGTCTTAACTGAAACTTCAAGGAGTCGCAGTCCTTGAATTTTAACTTATCAGCTCTGAGGAGGAGTCCCTTCCTGTTGTGAGCGGTGGAAAGGTTTGAGGTTCGACTCTGGCTCGTCGGTCACACGTTTGGCTGTATTACGTCGACAGAGCAGTGAAGTGAGTTTGTTTTTACACTAAACCCACATAGGGCTGAGGTGAAGGACCCCTGGCATGGGGCCAAAGCTAAGAGACGTTGTGAAACCGGGGTTAAAGTTACAGTATGCTCTGTTATATCACTTGGCAACTTGTTTGTGTGCCTTTCTGTCAAAACAGCGGCTTGTAGCTTGTGAAACGACAGAACGCTGTGACACGAGAGAATGTGTGTCATTTCAGAGTCAGCTGACGGGGCTCAGAGTGGCCGTTTAACCCAAGAAACCCACTGCCCTCGAGGAGAGTTCACTGCTTTCTACTGGAGAAAAAACACTACTGCGTCACAGTTCCAACTCAGTAGCTCCAACTAGTGGCTGTTTAATTTTACATTTCTTACAGGCCTTGCACTCGATGAGGTGTGGCTAATGTATGTGTTTAAGCTTCATGTACAGGTGATTCCTGTCAGGGTGTTCATGGAACTCTGTTCTTAGGAATCATCTTTTCATTGTTATGCTAATTTATTTCCAGTAATAATTAAAATCGACTCTCTGTCAGTGCCTTTCAACACCGTCTGGTTTATCATGTATGCCGTTACACTTTCTTCATTTTAATTATTCAGAAACTATTCATAACTTTGTCCTGAATATTATTTGATATAACTATATTGTGTCGTGCCAGTTCAATGGCTGTAGATGTGACTTCGCATCCGATGTGTCAGAGGGTGCGTGTGTGTGTCATGTCGGTCATTGGTCCTGAGTGAGTGTGTGTGTCTGACTGAGTCTAGGTGCTTGCTGGAGGGGAGTGGCTCGTGCACCTGGCCACAATAATAAGGTGCCAGCTGATCTGGAGTTGGTGTGCTTCATTCTCCAGGCGGTGTGTCGATGTCCGTCTGGGATTCCTCCAGGAGTGCTGACCCTCCTTCCTTCAGGGTATCTGATGGCAGTGTGGAGCGCTGAGCCAGGAAATGTGGCTCGATCGGCTGGCCTTTAATGTAACAATCATCCTTACCTTCTTTATGCCTAAATTCTTTATTGGATTTATGTAATAAATATTTTGGAGCTCAAAGTGCATCTCTCCTCCTCTTTTGTTACAGCTTGTGAGCCGGCTGTGACAATATCATATAGGTATAATTTGACTATTATATTAAGTATAATATAATATATTTAACAATGGAAAATCTTGCAGTTTTGCAAGATTGTAAAAATCTCACACAACCAATATAGTGACATGGCAAACCACTCTTTTATGTATTTAATGAACAAATCATTTAATTTTGCCAAAAGGAACAAAGACAGAGAGAGAGAGAGAGAGAGAGATGAGAGAGAGAGAGGAGAAGAGAGAGAGAGAGAGAGAGAGAGAGAGAGAGTGCGAGGGGACAAAAGGAAAAGAAGAATGGGAGAGAGAAGGAGGGAAAAGACAGATTAAGGGAGAGAGGGGAGCTTGAGGGAGGGAAATAAGATAAGCAGAGAAGGGAGAGACAGGGATAATAAATGAGGGAGAGAAAGGAAAGAGAGAGAGAGAAGAAGAGGAGAGAGGAAGACAGACAGACGTAAAGACAGTGAAGATAAAGATTATATAAAAGATAGCTGTTTAAATAATGACATTTTTTACCACTTTTTTGAGCATGTAAAAATGGCATCAGTTCACCCGTCAATCATTAATCATTAGTGTGTGTGTGTACGTGTGTGTGTGTGTGTGTGTGTGTGCGTGTGTGTGCGTGTGTGTGTGTGCGTGTGCATGCGCGTGTGTGTGTGTATGGGGGGGCACCAGGGGAGAGCCATTTGTAGTTGCCTTTTGAAGTTTTTTAGTTGTAAACAAATGCACAAAAATCACTTCTATCACCACTAACATGTTTCCTTTCTTTTTATGGTCAAACATATTTCAAATGGTGTCTAGTTCAAAGTAATAGTGTTGAATTAAGACCACAACATCAGAATATTCTCCATTTTATAACAAAAAAAGTGGTTCAAGATACAATTTAACAGACCTTGCTACCCTACAAACATAAGAGAGATATTTGATATGGTATATAAATATAAAGATACATTTATACGACATATGTACAACTCTACAAACATTTCCTACTAAAAAAATACAATTTCTTTACAAAATACTGTACACGGAATGATTTCAGTTCTAAATAAATCGGTATATAAAATGAGCGCCATATATGATAGATGAAGTACAATATATTTGCTTTAGTGAATTAGCAGGTAGCTGCAATTAAACAAACATGTACATAAGTTGATTGCATAACGTAAATAAATAGAATCATAGATATATAAGTTTAAAGATGAATAGTCTTGAGGTATGTTTGAAAAAAGATCGATACATTCTAAAGGTTAGCAGCATTCGAAAGGTCTCCGATCCGCTGGTGTGGAGTCAGGCGAGCGTAGGTGTGGGCTTCCTGAAAAACAAAATTACATAAAAAAATAAGACAGCAGTTTAGAGGATTGTTGAGACAAATGTTGCTTCTTTTTTTGTTTTCTTTGGTAAACTCTCTTCGGAAGTGGATTCATTTAAAAACTTATCTGGCGTGTACTTTTTTTATTTTTGTATTTATACATTTTTTTTATTGCCAAAAAAGAAAAGAAAAATGTACAAAATTCACATACAAATTGTTCTTGAATGACGGTTACACTGAGATTGTATGGTAGAAAAAAAACATACAAAAATAAATTTAAGAACTTGTTACATATATGACACGACTGAGTATTTTTATTTTCTAGAAAAATTTAAGAGAAGTAAAGAACTTTTGTTTGTGAATGTAAACTTACCCCCAATTATAACACATATGTTAATGAAATATTCAAAATCTTTGTTATTTTTATTCTCGTAACGTAATGGCATGCCTTTTAACGTAAAATAGTAATTAAAAATGACTAAATTTTTGATACCCTCTGCAAACTCAATACAGAAACAGTTTAATTTACATAAAATAAATGAGTAATCTGTATAAATATAATCTAGATCTAAATATTGTGACAATACAAATTTTACGGGATAAGCATTGTGTAATATTGTAAAATGTAACTGGCATCACTCAGACATTTAAAGTGAGATTTAAGTGAGAAAAGATTTTTTGAGTGTTGGCAACCTAAAAATGTCTAAATCTAAAAAATTCTAAATTTCAGACTGCTACTCCTCCTAGCTGCTTCAAGCTGCTGACTATTCAAATTGGTCTGACTTGGGTTTATATCTCCTCATTGTAGTACCACAAATGGATTCTGTGACATTGCTAAGAATGCTGGGAAACTGTCCCATTGACTTGACATGGGGTCAAACTTTTTAAGCTATAGCTCACACTCTGAATCTTGTAGAAACTTAAAATATATATAAACATAACACTTCAAATATATATTTTCATGCTAATAAATTTATGTCTTCCTTAAGTGTCGAACTGTTTAAACTTTTAAAAGCATTTTTATGGCAACAAACTTTAAACAGCTTTCTCTAATTTTTAACTTTCTCTAGCTGGATTTATGGAACTATATGAAATTATCGCCTTCTCAAGCCAACATAAAGTTAGCTTTTCCAATTTTTAAACCTGGTTTATGTTGAAATGTGCTCTGAATGTGGATTTGAAGGCCGGAACTTTTCGAAGCAGGTTACTGCTTCTTTCGGTGTCGAAATGTGTTCCCCCTCATCTCAGACAGGTCAAAGCATGAAACTGGATGGCATATAATACATGGTTTATGCTTAAATGGTCCTTATCATGTAAAATCTACTTTTTAGAGCTTTTTTACCATGATGAGGCAACTTTGAAAGAATTGATTGAATGAATAAATGATTAAAGAAATTGCATTAATTGTAAATCCCACTGTAAGTGCATTACCTCATCTGGGAACGAAGGCCACCGGAAGTTCTCGACTGGGCACCAGAGTCCCTGAATGCAGAGAATCCACCGGCTCCTGGTCTGTGGCCACAATCTCATAGTCTCTGAGGATCTGAGGATGATTGAGAACACCTTTAAAGATCGACTCTGCAGATTTGGGTAAAACAAACACAGCATGTAGTGGCTAAAGGAGGTTTAAGCTGGAGTTCAGATGCTCTTGAGGGTTT
Organism: Danionella dracula; assembly: GCA_900490495.1. Lineage (NCBI taxonomy): Eukaryota > Metazoa > Chordata > Actinopteri > Cypriniformes > Danionidae > Danionella > Danionella dracula. The sequence continues at coordinate 1,061,436 of UELW01000345.1, read as the reverse complement.
TCAGGCACATCTGAACTGTTAATGTGAAGATTCCAGCAAGCTTTGGAAGAAGGTTTTATTCTTGTTGAAATTATTTTTGTCATGTTTTAGCTAGTTATGTTTTGTTTTACAGGCTTATAGATTAATCCTTAACTTGTGAGAGTATTTGAGCTAGTCTGAGCTGGTCTAAGATGATCCACTGTTAACTGCTTGTCAAATTCAGATCCTGAAGTTGCTAGATACTAAATAAAGTCCAGGTTGGACAAGAATAGAGGACTGAAACCTCCCCGAACCGTTAACCATCTCCAGTTTAACATCATACCCAGCAGAGTCCCAGCTGTATCTGGAGCTCGGCGAGCCTCCGGCCGATGCACATCCTCTTGCCAATGCCAAAGGGGACGTGGGAGAAGGGGTTGATGGACCTCTTCTCCTCCAGCCAGCGCTCGGGGCGATACTGCTTCACGTTATCAAAGTACTCCTCATTCGCGCCGATGGCCTGGGTGTTCAGCATCAGCACTGTCTGGGGGAGCGCAGAGAGAGGCAGGTCTGAGAAATTTCATATTTGATGGTTATGCCACATTTGACAGCCCAGAAGGCTGTCATGCACATAACTAGCTAATAAACTAATAAAATTTGACTTAAAATTGGCACTAAGATGACATATTCAAAATCTATTTTTCTTTTTTTAAAATTGTTGTAAAAAAATTACACACATTTCCACCCTCTTCTCCAGTCACCAGAGAATGTGACCAAGTAACGGATTTTCTCTGGTGAAAGTCCAACATGGGCGAGACTGAACCTGCAGTTCAGCGACTGTCCACTAGAGGTAGACCTGAAAAGTCTTGCCATAAATTACATGATAGACTTCAATATGTGTACCTTGTATAGTTACCAGAGACTTTAACATACAAATCAAATACATTGCAATGAAAAAAAAATAAAGATGACATATAGTTAACCATGTGGTCAGTTTTTCTCTGAGGGACTTGGACTACAACAAGGGGAGATTTTTCAGCAAGAGAGCAAGAGAACCTGAGCCTCCCACTTGATGGAATAACTTGATGAATGTGAAATCCAAGTGTTCATATTACTTTTAAAATGCACCTGTTTCAATTGTTTAAAGTCAGTCTTCCAAAGCATATCCATGCTTTGTTACTAATGCATTAGTGCCCTCTGCTGGACTAAGGGGTGATCTCCTTTCCTGTTAATATCTCTGAGGCTCAGCTTAGCCGCTTGGATCAGTAATGCTAGGACTTGAAGAGTCCCAGAGGAGTTGAGCTATGTTTTCAATAGATAAAACCTCCTAAAGATGCAGCTTCTCTGGGAGTCTATGAAAAGTGGGCGTTAGCAGGGTGCAGACAAAAGTGAAGCCTTTTGTAGTTGATTGGACCAACGTCACACCCAGAACTTTTTGATTAATAGTTTGATGCCTCATCTGAACATTAAACATCTGAACATGGTAGTTAAACATTGTAGTTCTGAGAATAAAGCTGGTTCTATTGACACATTCAGAAGGTTATCAAAAAGTAACCTCTGGACTTGGCATAACAATAACGTAGCCTAGTATTATTTTTCCCCATAAAATAATCTTATCTGTGTTCAATTTCACAACAAGCTTTTCCTATATAAAAGTTCAGGATGCAGATTACAACTACCCTCTTTTTCTTTTTTTAAGTTTGTTTTTATTTTTTCAGATAGGAGGCAGCAGTGAGCGGCAGAGCTAATCAAAAAACACTTACTCTCCTTTTGGCAGGGTGCAGTCTCCCAGCACTGTGTCTTTGTCCAAAGTTCGACTGGTGAATGGCACAGATGGAGAGACCCTGAATGTAAGAAAAGAAAGAAAAAACAGCATTGTGAGAACATCTCTGTTTTTGTTGCACGCATGAGCAGGTAAGCTGAATGGAATGAGGCATGTTCTGCTGCGAACTCTAATCCACCATCAACATTCCCAGCACATGCTTCGGTATTATCCCTCTGTAATGTCCGGAGACGTGTCTTCTGGTACGGCACGATTGTTATGCTGGTACATGAAAGCTCCACACGCTCTCAGACTCCAGTCAGGACCATTGAGTCAGATGACTGCGGTGTAATGAGCCGAGTAATCGAATGTTATTCTCTGAGAGGAACGATCACCTCACTTGAACCTCGGGCAGCTTATCGCTGAAGTTGATCTGGAAGTGCTGGGAATGGAACGGCGCTTGGTTTCAGAGCAGTGGAACTGAAAAACATGTTGTTTTAGCAGCGCTTGTTCTCTTCTGGAATTTGTAACAATTTTTCCTATCCTATTAAGGGCTCTGTTGAGTATCTAGCAAATAATCAGAGGGGGTGAGATTTATCACTAGAGCAAGCATTGGGAGATCAGATTTATTAGGCACAGTGCAGAAGAGAAATGTGAGCGAGTGAGTGAGTGAGTGAGTGAGTGAGTGAGTGAGTGAGTGAGTGAGTGAGTGAGTGATGTTCAATGTTTGTAATGACATACAGAGCCTATTTATTGATCAAGCAATATTTATCTTGATTTTACTCAATCTTTACTTTATCTGCTGTGATGTCACAGAAATCTCACAGAAATATTTTTAGAGGTGTCGGTGATGGAAATGACTTCAATAAGTGTAGACAGGTATATTTTGTATGTAAAGTAATATCATACTTCTCTGTATATATCGGTTAAAAGGGTGATTTTATTCTCACATATGCTAATCACAAAAAGACTCAACAAAACATATTAATGAAAAATGATAACAAAACAACAATAATAACATTGATTGTGAACAAACGACAACTACAGAACCAACTCTAAAATTTGATCATAAAAAATTAATATTCTATCCTAATGCCTTGTATGAATGTATTGAATTATTTATGAGTTATGTGCACTTACTAGCTCCAGTAGCTTTATTATATATTTATTATTATTATTATTTATTATTTATAGTTGTTGGCCCGTTCTTTAGCCTAGACTCCAGGGCTGAAATTGTGTCCAAATCCAGCCCTTGGTGTGCCACAGTAGTTAGTTATTTATTGGCTGCAGTATGATGGCATGAGTGAGGTTATGACGCTCACCTCATGGACTCCTTTAGGCAGGCTCTCAGGTAGGGCATGTTCCTGATGTGCTCTGCCCTCGGACTCTGCCCTGCTGGCACCACGGCCCGGATCTCTTGCAGCAGCTTGCTCTGGGCGCCGGGGTTTCGTGAGAGGTTGAAAATCACCCACAGCATGCTATTGGCTGTCTGCCGGGAGGAAAACACATGAAGGGTCAGTCAGTGGGTCAGTGTGTGCAAACCGACGGCACGCCACGCTAAATCTTTTCCCTCTCTTTCATGTGCTTGAGTGAACTAAACCCGGATCAGAGAAGAACAAAGAGCACTTAAACAACCGAGGGGCTTCGAAGCTTACTCGTGTGTGAGCTGAAAACCAGAACCTGGGGTTTAATCTGGAGGAGAACATGCGAGCATGGAAGCTTCACAGGCTTGAACTTGGAGCTTAAAACTGTATGTTTTTGCTGCCTGTTCTCAGTTAAGGTTGTCGGGTTCTGATCGTCTCCTGATCGAAGATTGTCTCTTGATCATTTTGACGACAAGGCAGGGCCCTCTCTGGAGCGATTACCAGATATTCACAAAAAAAAATTATTTTGTGGTTTTCTAAGATAAAAAATATTACCTTTGTGACACTGAAATATGAAAAAAAAGAGACTCGCTGCAACTAAACTTAGCAGATGGTTTCATGGTAACAAGGACATACCGTCTCCACTCCTCCGACCTGGAGCTCAGTGGTGGCAGCGTACAGTTCTTTCTTGCTCAGGTTGCCCTGGTGGTAGATATCAGACAGGAAGTTCCCCTTCTCACCGTTCGACTCCAGGTTTTTGTCAATGTAGGGCTTCGCTGTCGAGAATAGAGAGAGATAAACATCCATTGAGCTTCTGTACTCAATTAACTATCATTACATGAGAAATTAAACAACAAATTAAACGTCAGGGAGGGAGAGGGTTGTGTTGGGGGATGGTCGAGCACCTGCTGCTTGTGCTTTGATGCCCAAAGCGCTCTTATGGATCCCTTTTAATAATAAGTTAGTGAATTCCTAAAAAATCTAAACTATCTTTTAAAGTTTGGAAGCAAATGTTTTAAAAAGCATTGAATAACATGTTTGAAAGTGTTTTAGTTTGACTAAGTTCATAGTTTAAAACTGAAAGAGTTCATTCATTTATGCAAACTTGGTAATATGATAAATTCCACTCTTCGCCACTCTTTCTGAGATATTTGACATTTTTGTGGGAAAATGCTAATTAGGTATCATGCTACATAACTACTATGTAACTACGATAAAACAACCACCGTACTTGTAGGTCGCTGCTTTCAGAGATATTTTCCTCTGACAATTCTATGGAAAAGTGGCTTAACTTATTTATGATAATTACCAAGCATTGATTGGCTGGTCTAGTCTTCTGAGCCATTGCTCTGACCAATGGCAATTGGTGTTTTACAATGGAAGTCTATGGAAATGGGACTCATCATCATTGACTTTGATTAGTAATGTAATTCGATGGTGAACTTTGACTCCCTCTAAAATCTAGGGGTCAGATACCTTTGATTTGGGGGGTGGAACAGGGTTCTCAGGCCCGGGCCGCTCCCACGCTTCGGGGCCCTTAATACTCCCCAGTATGTGCTTCTTATTGCTCGCTAAAAAAGCTTGGCACTGGGGAATTTTATGGAAGCGAACTCAAAACACTACAAATGATCATGCTTTACTGGATTGATTTGTTTCACCAGGTGTAATCTGATTAAAGTATTTTGTGTGCTTTTTGGCAAGAAAAACTGTTTTTAAAAGTATAACGATGTGGAACACTTCTCATTCCTGCACTCATACCAAAGAGAAGAGAAAGAACAGAACACATTTTTATTTGCACACATCCCCTTCAGCACCAAGCTTACATAAACTTGAGCCGACCCTGTTGTGTTCAGTGAAAGTGAAGTGTGTGAGAGAGATAGACAGAGGGGATGGAAATAAAGAGTGAGAGAGAGAAGAGAGAAAGAGAAAGAAGAGAGAGAGACAAACAAACAGGGGAGGAAAGAGGGGTGGGGCAGAAAGAAAGAGTGAGAGAGAGAAGGAGAAAGAGAGAAGGTGGACAGAAAAAAAGAATAAGAAGGAGAGGGAAGGAGTGAGAGAGCATGTGTGTTATAGGTGTCGAAGTGATCCAACATTGCTCCCTCTCCCTCCCTCGCTCGCTCACTCCACTACTACAAATATTTGGCTGGATTCTTGTGTATTGAGGTCACTCTGTTTACTACCACTCATTTACTCTCTCTCTCTTCTCTCTTCTCTCTCCCTCTCTCTTCTCTCTCCTGCTCTCCGATCAAGTTTCCAGCACCAGGTTCAGGTGTCATCATCTGACTGGGAATGAGCTTAAATCACATGTCATCAGGTTTCCATAACTCTTGTGACATCTTCTTTGGAGCCTGTGATTGTTTGTACCAAACACCAACTCTAAGCAAATTATGACCATTGTTTTTCTCAGAAGTTTACTCTGTTATGGCTTTGTGTAAATATTGACATAGCCTAGCGTACACACCTAAAAATAAATGTTTCGCTGGATTCATTTCTAAGGTCATCAAGTTCAAAAAAGTGTGGAGGCTTGCTCACGAAACATTGTTTTAGTTGTACAATGACTGGAGGAACGCAATATTGTGTTTAGGTTAGCTCCTCACACCTGTGCTGAAGATCCGGTCCCAGGCCTCGGTGTGGTCCCTCCAGGTTTTGGTGTTCAGCATCCTGTGAAGCTCCACCGGCGTCACCATCATCGTCCCAAAGGTGCTCATCATCTGAGAGGAAGGTGATATTATATCTCAACTAAAGCAACCTCCAATGACTGTTTTCTATTTAATGTGTCAGGTTTAAATGTGAGTGCCATCACACACCCTGATGAATTGCAAACGCACCATGAAAGAAAACAATAGCGGCTGACTCGAGAACACACACATTTGGCTTAGTGAAAAAAGGAGATGCAGAAGAAGAGAAGAGGACGTGAAGGAAGAAAAGAATAAGCAGAGGAGGAGAGGAGGAAGAAGAGAAGAAGACACAGAAGAAGAGAAGAAGAAAATGTGGAAGAAAGGAAGAAAAGAAAAAGATGTGGAAGAAGGGAAGAAGAAGAAAACGGAGAAAGATAAAAAGAAGAGAAGAAAGTGTGGAAGAAGACCAGAGGAAGATGTGCAAGAAGTGTAGACGTGGAAGAAAAGAAGAAGACATGGAAGAAGTGAGGAAGAAGAAAAGAAGACGTGGAGGAAGAGAAGAAGAAGACATGGAAGAAGCAAAAAAAAAGAAGAAGAAAAGGTGAAAGAAGAGAAAAGGAAGATCTGGAATAAGAGAAAACAACAGGAAGAGAAAAAGAAGCAGAAGTGTATAGGTAGAACACATGAAAGAATAGAATATGAGTCAGGATCTGAGTTTTGAAGGGCTTCTGTTATGTAAAATGAAGCTGTTTGGATACAGGGCTTCTTCCAAGAAAGCAGATAAAGCAGAGGTAGCTATTTGAGGAGCTCTGTACCGTTTTCACCGCCGTGATGAAGTCCATGGCCTCCTTGCTCATCGCATCTTGCAAAAGCCCAAAGCGCTTGTCATAGATCACATAGCAGATAGCTAAGAGAGAGAGAGAGAGAGAGAGAGAGAGAGAGAGAGAGAGAGAGAGAGAGAGAGAGAGAGAGAGAGAAAGGGGTCAGAAAGAAAGTGTGAGAGAGAGTGAGATGAGAGAGAGTGAGAGAGGAAGGGAGAGAAAAGAGAGAGCGAGAGAGAGAGAGAGATGTAAGACACTGAAGCAACCAACAGAAGAAACAAGAGTGTGGACTCTCACTTTCAAAAGACCACTTGTTGAGTTCAAAATATAGATCCTCCATGCGTCCATCGACTTGGGCTCTTCCGATCCGTCTGATCCAATCAGCTGCCACCTGAACACAAAACAAATTTTTTTATAAAGTCATCTATAAATAATACCCATAATGCAGAAGGAACTTTCAGGGTGTCGTCGACTGTCTGAAGCTAGAGTGAACAAAGAAATAAGTACCTCCTGAACAATGGCGCTTAATGGAACACAGAAAAATTTGTTTGAGTTGTTAGCCACTGAGTGAAAGATGCCAACATGACACCGAGTGAGAAAATTATGATTTGTAATGTTTTATGTGTGCTGGGAAGAACCTCAGTGAATAACCTGCCAGCAAAGAAGCTGCCATTTGTGACTGACCACTAGAAGGTGCTCCCAAAGTTGAGTAGATTGTCATTGACGCTTATGTTAAAGTGCCTAACTTTATTAAAGGAAAACAATGCATGGTTTGGTTGCGAGTTGATTTTTCAGTTGTGGTACAAATTTTGGTAATAAACCAGAGTTTTGACTAATTGTGTGTTGCACATCTTTTTGTTTGCATGATTTACAGCCAGCGCTCGATCAGCAATCATCACGAGAAAACCAGACCTGTTTTACTCACCGACCACTCTCTTTCTCCCTCTCTCTCCCCCCCTCCCTTTACTCCTCTCTCCCCCTCTCCCTCTCTCCTCTCTCTCTCTTCTCTCTAATTTTCCCCCTCTCTATCTCTCGACACCAAAATCTCGAAACTGGAAGAGACATTAATATGTGGTAAATAATCGATACAGGCTGTTATTTTGAACACTGCATGGTGAAGCTTAAAAAGTTCTCTCACTTCATTGATTTTCCAGTCCAGCTTCATGACTTCAGTGGGTTTCATGAGCTTCTGCTGGAAAGCGCTCCGCACCCTCTGCCAGTCCCGGCCTTCCCTGCAGAGACCAGATTAAACCATAAAACCCTTTGCACACATTTACTGCGAGACAGTTACAAGTTTGATAAAGTATCATGGGATAAAGGGCTGCAGGAGCAGCAGTGAGGGGGGATATTTACAGGATGAGGAGGCCATAAGCCTCGTCGCGCATGTCTCGGTAGGCTTTCCAGGGCTTGATCTCCAGCCTCTCCGGATAGCTACCCTCCTTCCGGTAGAGAGCCTCCAGTAAACATGGGGAACCCACATGAACCGACTCAAAGGAGCCCAGCTTCAACCGGAACATCTTCCCAAACTTCTTGTGATAATGAATCTGAGAGGACAGAGATTCAGCCTTTAAATGAACACATTTATGAGAAATAAATTATGATAGCATGCTTTAAATAGCTGTAAGGTTAATCACAGTGAGAGCGGAAAAAAACTCAGAAAAGAAAAAGATGAAGTTATTTTTACAAATTTTATAATACAATTAATATTATTAGGCACCATGGAATTCTAATCATTGGTTGTAATAACATTAATAATACAATAATTACATTGTAATACAGTCAATATGATTTTAAACCAGAACGGTCAGAGGCAAACTAACAATCATTTTTAATGTAAGTTATTCAATTATTTATTAATGTTATTTACAACAAGATTTTTTGTTCCAAAAAACTACATTATTACAAGCGCTACAGAATTATTCAAAATAATAATAAATATAAAAGCAATAGTTTTTCAATTTAATAAAAAAAAATCAGATTTCAACAATAAATGATAACAATCACACCTATTTACTGAATATTTACGAAATTAAAAATACATTTAAAAGTCATTTTTAAAATGATTAAAGAATAATTGTTTTACATATTATTTAAAATCAGAAATGTACAAAAGTATGTTAAAGCTTTGTAAATAAAAATTTAAATAATGGCATAATTAATTTAAAAATCAATAACTTTTTAAACCAGACAAAATTTTTTATTAAAAGAATATTTTAAATCAGAATTAAAAAAAGCAAAACAACATAAAATAGTATCTATTTTTTTACATTTAATGCATTGCATAAATGTATACATTTTTAAATTTACACTCATACTTATTTACTGAAAAAAGTTGCATAATAAATGTAATTCTTTAAAAAAGCTTAAATAAAGTATTTAACTGAACATTAGACAATATACTACTACTACTACTACTACTACTACTACTACTACTACTACTAATAATAATAATAATAATAATAATAATAATAACAATAGAAGTGAGTACCAGGCTCTCGTGCTGCCTCCTCAAGCCTCCTCTACGGAGCAGCTCGATCAGGCTCCCAAACATCGGCCAGCTGCTCGGTCCAGGGATGGAGTCCAGCGTGTGCGCGCGCTCCGGACACGCGCCTGCATCCTTCGAGTCGAGCACGCACACGGAGGAGGTAGGCTTGCAGTGCTGGAGCCCCACAGGCTTCTTGGTCTTCAGGAGCTCCAGGATCTGCGGACACCTCTGGATCTGCGCTCTCATCGTGCGTCAAAGCGAAGCGCGTGGCTACAGACAGTGCGCGTATGGTAGTGCAATGCCAGCGCGTGCGTAAAAGAGTCCGTGGAGCGCCTCTCCGATGCCTCCATTTATATACTCTCCAACCTGTTTACCTCTCCCGGACGCGGCGGCCAATCAGGAGGCCTGTGTTCAAGTCGAGCCCACCATTCATGTATGGTTATCCACGCTGCTGCGTATCGCATGACCCCGCATAGACCGAGGAAGTGCCCGGAGAGAGAGGGAGGGAGAGAGAGAGAGAGAGAGAGAGAAAGAAAGAGTGAGAGAGGGAGAGGGAGAGGAGAGGGAGAGGGAGAGGGAGAGGGAGAGGGAGGGAGGAGGGGAGGGGGGGGTTCGATGAGAGAGGGGGGGTTTATAAATAAACATGCTGGAGGTGAGGCGGTTCGCTTTGAACGGCCTGACTCTGACTCTCTCTCTCTCTCTCTCTCTCTCTCTCTCTCTCTCTCTCTCTCTCTCTCTCTCTCTCAGTCAACAACGAGACCACGCGACGCCACGCTGCGCAAATATTTGCTCAAGAGCCACAGAGCGCGCACTCGTGGCCAAAGGCTACGCAGTGTTTGCGAAACTCCATCGCGGAATGCCATTGATGAGCGCGGAGTTCGCGTCTCCGAGCGCTGCGTCATTACGCACACGAGAACTGTCCAAAACAGTCTCCAAAGGAGTTATTTTATTAAAAGTATAATTTATATTATAGTCCTTTTAATCAAATATAAAATTGTATTTGCAGTAAAACAATGCAAGGTTAGATTAAAAAGAAGAAAAGAGAGGAAAGTGGTAGAAGAGTAGAGTGACTTTTGATGGCTATTGTTTACCAGGATTTCTGTTTTTATGTTTTGTATTTTAGATTACTTTTAGTTTTGCTTTAAAAAAGTATTGCAGCAAAAGATCTAAGGGAACGGTTATTTTTTCCCCTCTGAGTCCCAACAAGTCTCAAAATAAATGTATTTAAATAATGCAGAAATAATTCATTAAAAAAAACATTTTTAAATGTATCAAAATTGTATTTTTTTTTACAGAAAAGAGAAGTTGATTTAATTTCTCAAAACAATTTGTCAAAAAACTGTATACGTTTTAAGTTATTTGAATTGTGCTTCTTTACTAAACCTAAAACATACAAACATAAACAAACATTTTTTATTTAGAATTATTAATTCAACAAAGAAACCAAATCAAAATATGTATTTATTGTCAAATATCTGAAAATGATGTTTTCTAAAGGTACACAGATGCATGCAGATAATAAGTATATTTTTAGCAGATGCTTCACAAATGAATACCTAGTTTAATGTGTGTGTGTGTGTATATATATATATATATATATATATATATATATATATATATATATATATATATATATATATATATATATATATAATTACATTCATTCAATAATACAAAAAGGAAAGATTATTTAAACCAGTAATCACTCATTTAAACCAACTTTGTGGTGAAATAAAGCGAACATGACAATGTCAATGTAAATGTGTTTAAATGTGTAAATAGTTGAGAAGAAGAAAACCAAGCAGGGTACTACTGGAAGATTCGGAAATCTTCATGCTTTTAAATCAGAAAAAATCACCCTTCAAGCTCTTCGTTTTGACTCAGACATGTTCTGGGCATGTCCTGGGCAGGACCCTTCGATTTTTGGTGAAGAAGGGCCTTTGCACAGCGTTGGGATGTAAGCGGTCCTCAAGTGCATCCTCTGCAGGATCCAGACCCTGGATTGAGACACAGCTTTATGTGGTGACTAATCTTGTTCAGGTGCAGATTAGAGGCGTGGCCAGTTAATCAGGAACAAATTTGAAATGCGAGTGACACCACAGTTGACAGGTGTAGTGACCAATGGTTGAGTATGATTTTGTACATAACTTTATTGGTATAACACACACATTGCACCTTAAAATACAAAACATACCAGAAATAATAAAAAAATATTCCCTTCAAACATTCAATGCAGTATTCAGTAGTGCTATATGTTAAAGCGTTAACGCATGCGATTTATTCAAAAGGAATAAACTGTTAAAAATGTACGCAATTAACACGTTTGCAAATTTTTCTGTTTCCTGTTGTGGCCGACTAGTGTTAAACGTATGAAAACTGTTTCTAAAACTGAGGAACGGCAATACACGGAGGCATATGCAGATCATTATCTTGATGTGACGAGACTGGAAAATCGGTGCTCGTTTAATAACTAACATTACTTTCATGTGAACACCTGTCCTGCACGGCCCACATACTGCACCAAACTGTCAGGTTTCCATTCACGGCAGAGGTTTAGAAAGTGTGCTAAATGTCACAAGATTGTTGGACGCCTAAAACATAGTCCATCCACCACTCATGATCTAATGGAACAGAAAGTTGCATGTGAACAGAACCTTGCAGGTAGACTAATACTATTTTCTCCATCTCTTGTCTGTTTTTATTATCCCTGTGTGTGTGTGCGTGTGTGTGTGTGTGTGTGTGTGTGTGTGTGTTCTCGTTTTTCTATTCCGGTGGGGTCCCTGACCTGACTTTTCAGTCACCTCGTGTGCGTGTGTGTGTGTGTGTCCACTGCCAAGATATCCTGCATAAATTAAAAATATGTTCCGAGATTAGTGTAAAACAATATAAAACATGTGAAGAAGAAATAAGTATGGTGTTGAACGATGTAATGTAAATACAATACATTTTCTCTAGCTAAGTGGTCTTGCAGCCTTGTGCCACTTGCAAAATTATGGAGTCAACAGAGGATGATTAGCCTCTAGTAAAATTCAAGCATAATTTTATCTCAGACTATCTAAAGGGAAGGCAATTGTTCCATGGCTTAAAGACCTAAAGTATCTTCCCAAAGATGAACAGAATGAGGCTTCACTCAGCAAGCAGTTAATGACAGAGAGTCCTGGAAAATAAGAGTCTATTGGCATGGCTATTGAAACTAAGATCAGAGTCCAGAACCACCCCAAGATTCCTGGATTGATTTGTAGTTTTTAGGCTCTTGGCATTGAGATAAGTGTGTTACGATTCCCGTTGTTCTTAGTGTCTTGACGTTTGTGTGTGTGTCCTTTCTTGCTGACTGTGTTTGTGTTTCTGTTGCATGGAGCAAATCCGGACAGACCAACGCCCTATAAAAGCTCTCAGCAATTTACTTCGATAGCGCTGAGCAGAGAGCTGGCTCTGCGAGAGAGGAGTTCCGTGGGTTAGGAAGTGTTTGTGTGTAGAGAGCGGACTAAGGTGTTTTTGAGCTGATTGCCGGATTGAAGGTGTCTTTTGTGTGTCGTTAGTGTCCCACACACACAGATTGATTTAATTGTTATACATGTTAGTGAGGGCGCTGGGGAGTCTACCTTGTACTTTTGTTTGAGCCAGAGTAGGCAAGGCAGGGTGTTGTATATGCCGAAGATCCCAGTTTTTAATTTCTATTTATAGTTAGGGAAATTTGGGAGGGATATAGTAAGACCTCTTTGGTTTTATTTGTTTGTTAATTTGACGCTGCCGGGCCTTTTTCTTTCTTCATCTTTTTCCTGTTCATTATCAAGCTATCTTTTTGTTTAAGAAGGGGACAATTAAATGAATGATTATTTACGATATGTTTGTAATTGTTTTACTTTATGTTGTGAAATAAATTATTGTCTGTATGGTAGTTCAGTTGGGTGCGTTTTCCTCTTCATTTTTCATGCTTGACCCGATTTGTTGCACATTTATCGCTTAATGTTTATGGCCTTATCCAAAGAGTCAAAGTTAGACCAAGAGCCAGTGGGATGCTTTAAGAACAGGTGTGATGTGTTCATGTTATCTGGTACAGCAACCTGTCCAGTGTAGAGCTAGAAACCCTTGTCAGGAGTGCTTTACAGTATGCCAGAAGAGATGTTACAAATGCGTGGATTAGTCTTTCAACAGAAGAGAATTGCAGCACAGGGAGCGCAGTTGAGCTACATTTCTCAGCTGATAAATAGAAGACTTGACTGTCTGAACAAACTGCTCGAAAGTCAGACATGAATCAAATGTTACACCAAGGTTCCTCATTCTGTTCTTCATCTCAAACTGTGAACCAACAAGAGACAAACTGAGTTTTAACCCTAACCCTATCTGGACCCAATCAGCATAATCAGTTTTGCCACTATTCAGATAAAGGAAGTTTGTATTCTTCCATGTCTGAATAAATGAGAGACTGTTTGAGATGTAATTAAAATCAAGATCATAGCCAGGTTTGGAGTGAATGTAAATCTGTGTGTCATCAGCATAAAAACGATAGTTACAGTAAGACCGAGAGAACGAAGGAGATGCCCCAGTGGAGGTTAATATATATTAAAAAGTAGATGTCCACTTTCCCAATGTAACATTGTGCTGTTGACTGTATACTTGTAAAAAAAAAGTAGAGAGCCAAAAACAAAGCCCTGAGGTACCTCAGAAAGAACAGATCTCCTCTCAGAACTAAAAAGCATAAAAACCTATATGGCACTTAAACAAATCTTCCAAATGCTGTCCTTACTGTTAAACAGAACAAACATTATGTCTCAGAAGTGTGGACTCTTTAACTTTGCTTTAATGTGTGTTTGGTATGACCCAAGAGCCAGAGCTCTGTCCATGAAGGATCCAGGGTCAGTGTATGTTGGAGTGTGTTCAGGACGCAGTGTGCATGATGCAAACACACACCGCTTGTGAACCCAAGCCCCTCTCCTAATCCCACGCTCATGACAAGGTATAGTTTTACTCAAGCGCTGATGAGTGGTACAGTAAACATGTTGATTCAACGCACATAATCACACACACAGCTCTTGTTTGGCTAACCTTGAACCCTCGGCAGAGCTCGCTGTGCTGCCATAGAACTGAACAAGTGCGTTTGTCTACAACTTACACACTCGGATCCACGCAGATTGTATTAAGCGTTGATGTTCCTTTTTAGGAAAATTTCCTATGATTATGGGAGCATGTCTGAGGGAAACCCTTTCATGAGAAAAGGCACCAGGTGGTTAACGTTAGGCATTTTGTTTTTGAGCAACTTACTAACATTCAGATAAAAATGTATACATTTTTAAGGCCGCTACAGATCTATACGAACTGAGATTTGCACAAATCTTCGGATGCTTCTCTGCAATTAATTTGACATATTAGTAATAACTCTTTTCACTGAGTGAATAATTTTCTTTGGTGCGAGTGGATTACACCGATAATAATCAGAAGACACCGGTAAGCATGTTTATTTACTCAAATTAGTGTTTTTGCTCTATTTTTAGGTCTTTGTCATAATGTTTTGTGATTAGATCAGTATTTTTCCCGATATGAATGATACAAATGAATCATTCAAATGAATCATTCTTTTAAATGAACAAGAGTCAAATTAACAAAGCACCAAGTTGAGCGAAACGTCTCATAACTACTCATCGGAGAACATCCACACTCTGGCTGTGAGAGCTTTATTGAACAACTCTTGATGATCCGACACCAGCAATACAAGCTTCTGGATGTTTATATTTTGCTCTTTCGTAATCTCTTCCTCAGCTGTTCATCTCGTAGGTCTTTGATGCTGTCATGAGATCGAAGTGAGCCCATTCACGTCATAAAAACAACAGCTCTCATTGGTTGTTCTCTTGAGAAAAACCCCTCTGACACGATAGAGTAGAACTCTTTTTCACTCGCACCAATTGCTCGTACAGATGTGTGACGTGCCTTGGGCGCCTGTGCTTTCCGATCATGATATGTTCACAGACGTAACGTCACACTGTATATTCGTATAGATGTGCAGCGGCCTTTAGTGATTTGTCTTTCGTGAACTATTTGTTCAAAAAGAACAAACCTTTATAGTGAGTCGTGAGAAACTACACTTCCTTCCTCTCACCATCTCGTTCAATCCCATGAATGCTTTACAATGAAACCAGAGTCTCTCTTCAAGTCGTTCTTATTGTTCTCAATGCTTTTCAAGAGATGCAAAACACGAATGCTTGAGAAGTTTAGTTCATTTGAATTGCTGGTTTTCATGCGATGGTATTTCATGCTGTATTCTGGTGAGATGTCTTGTGTTTTGCTGAAATTAATAATAATGCAAATTTTTCACTGCACATGGTGGACATTACACATAGGGAGATTCAAAAAGAATTCCACAACTTTTAAAAACGAGAACTCTGCAAAGTAGAAAAGGAGAGCTAAAGTCATTCTGTCATCAGTTTGAGGAAGTTCTGAAGCTTGTTAAGTACTCCTCATATTTATGAATTACCCCAAAGGTTCCATTATGTTTTTTTGATTAAATGCAGATTTTCAAAGTTGTGGTATTCCTTTTGAATCTTCATGTATAATATATACCTTCTAACCTCATCTTTTAAATGACTGACAAAGTTTTGTGTTGTTTAAAATGGAACATTCTCAGAAGAATTCCCACTAAGAAATTAGGGTTTGTTTTCTTATTTCAGGCTTTTGTGACATCATCATTCAAGGAGTGACTTTAATTAGCTGCACATGTTGTTAGCATTAGCAAAAGCATTGTGCTGAATCATTTTGGAGAGAAGTCAGCGCTTCACTGTATTCAGTATTGGTGATGTTTTTTGAAATTATTGTGAGTGAAGCCATTCTTTTATTTGATTGAAGAGAAAAGAAAAGGGTAATTGTATCTCCAGTGGGTGCACATTCAGCAACACAACAACAGGCCAACAATAATAGTTAAAAAGTTGAATAGAATGTACAATATAATCACACAATGATGCCCTTTTAGAGAGTGAACCTGTGCACACCTTGAAGTTAGGGTCATCACCTTCTGTGTTGTCAAATAAGAGAACCATGGTTTGGGGAGTGGTGGGCAAATGATATATTTCTGCCAGGATGTTTATAAATAATGGCTGCAGAGGAATATTGATGGATTTTCAAGTTAAACGCTCAAATTTAATGAGCAAAATAATGGATCCTGGAGAATAACTTTCTGAAATCAAAGTGAATGTTCTGAGAGTTTGTGCACTTTAAGGAAAACTGGCTGGGACTTGGAACTTTCAGATCGGTTTTCGCCTTTTATTAGCAAAATGGTGGATCCTTCCAGATAGTAAATATTACTCAGCCCAACTTTGGCCGGCTTTTGCTTGGCCCAAGAACCAAAATGAATAAAGGTACATGTATGGATCAAGTTGTGATATCAGACAAAGGCCACAGATGAGGAACCGTATCATATTGTTTGTACATAGTTCTCCAGAACCTTTCCTCGGTTCATATTGCAGATATTTGGGCTCTAAACATTGATGTGAGTACATTACATTATTGTGACTGGAAACCTGAGACAGTGTTTAGCCCTTGTTTTCGAGTAGACCCACTGCTCATAAACAAGCCCATAAACATGTTTTGTTAAGTAATATCCAGACTCAATCTCTTGATGGCTTTAATTGGTTAGATTGGCTGAAAGAATGCATCATGACCCAGCCGCCGGGTTCCTCGGAGGCACACGGGTGGTCGCTTTTCTGGCAAAAACAAAGTCTTTCAGCTTTTGACTGAACACGAGCCAAGCAAAGATGGAAAAAAATGTTGGCTGTGGGATGTTGTGGTTAGGATAAGATGCTTTCTTTGGTAAGTTTTGGTTAAGCTCTTTCATAAGCTTGGATTGTGCAAATCTGGTTCGGATTTCTGTGGAAAAAGTCGAGATCAAAGGAAGTGGAAAAACAAGCAGATTCACTCACGGATGGCTTGTCCAAAAGAGCACAAACAGCGAGGAAGGAATCGAGGAAGGGAGCATCAGATGGTTTTCATTGAGGATGCAGCTAAACTCTGCAGTGTGGGATCCCTGAAGAAACTATGTTAGACATGGTTTTAGAAGCTGGGCTTTAGAAATCTGCATGAATGAAGGGAAAATTATACACTTTTTCAGCACAAATATCACAATATTTTTTCGCACATGCTTTTATTTATTCTGGAATTTTCATACATTATTTCTGAAAGTAAATGTTGAAAAAAGCAGCCAAACTGCCTGTAATCCCACCTGCGTGGAAACTCTGCTCCGAGCGGCTGCGGATGAGGAATAAGAGACGTTTACGAGGTGTTTATGATGATTTCCATTCAACGGCATGAATTCCAGTCAGAGAGTTGTGTAACTCTCTCAGAGTAAACATTGCAACAAATATTACAGAGTTATTTCTATAGAAAGCCTGATCCAGACACACAGATCACCCAGTTCTCTTTTTGAAAGGCTGCTATTGGGCTAAAACAACTCAACAATCTGAATTGTATCGCTGCACTGCAAATCACGCCCTCTTGGAAAAACAAAAAAGTAAAATCAGTTCTTCCTAGGTTGAGCTAAAAATCTCCCGAGGCGCATTAGACTTGGCAAGAATTCTTAAAAATAGCAAAAATCTCCCACACAAACTGATGGATCTTAAAAATAGAAAAATCTCTCTAAAATAGCTAGGAAGTAAAACTGTATTATTTTTTAATTATTGGAAATTTTGAGCGTAGAACTATTTTCATATTATCTTTAAACTAAGATGTTCCTCTTTAAATTAGGAGTAAATGTTGCGATTTACTTGAAATTGTGTATTAAAACAAGTTTATATTTATTCTTAAATCATCGATTAAATGACGCTGGGAATGGTTAAGGAATAAAATGTTAAGGAACAGAGCATCTATTTAAGAATGGTTTGTGCTTTATTTTAGTTCCTACATTGGAGTATGGGGTCTTAAAACCACAAATTCCAGCTTAAAAATTCTTAAAAATCAGAGTATAAAAAATAAGTAGCATGAAGTAACATTTTACGGAAAAAAAGTTCTGAATCACGCATATGCTAGTATTAATTCTAGTACCTATTATATGGTAAAGAGTCTTAATACATTATTGCATGAAATTAAACATGTTTTTATTATATGACACAACTTATGAGCGAAATAGAATTGAATCAAGGACATTTGTGCTCAATTATAATTTTAAAACAAGAAAAAACAGCGAGTAGTTTATCAGATTTCTCTCTTTTAAAATGCACCGAAGAAACTAACTCTGTTAAAAACTGATTTGAAACCAGAAAGTTTGTCCTGAATCATTAAAACACAGAGGATCATAAAAGCAGAAATAACGTCTGAAAATCAAGCAGTCTTTACTTTTCGAAGCAGGGCAACATACAGCAAAAATAGTGCTTTACAGGACTTTTATTGTGAAATCATCACAACCCAGTCGATTCCTTTTTTAACATGCTTCCCACTACTTCAGTAAATACACCTTAGTGGCCACAGTGAATCAAACCCCCAAAACATGTTTGGAAAAACAAATGAAAAATTTAGAATAAGTAGAAGCTCCAGCACTGATTCCTCACAGCCTTAGAAAAAATAAAGCTGCAAAACTCTTTAAAAAACAAATCAAATAAACATTTCTTCAGCACGATACGACTCTAATCCACAATGGAGAGCTGTTACATCAATGTTTGGGGAAGGAGTTTGGTTTCGTGGTGAATGAATAATGCAGGTGGGATGAGGGGGTAGTGCAATTTGACGTCATAGTGTACCCCTCAAAGATTCGAATTTAAAGCGACTTGTTTCAGTGATTGAGTCGACTATTTGTTATTTAACAGAATAACTCGATACAAAAAGCTCTTACAGATTCTAAACTCTACCTGGGTGTTCCTCAAGCTTAAAGCTGTGTTTCACAACACACTAGGGTTAACTTTTTCTGAATTCTTCAGTTGAAAGGGATGATTTGCTTTAACGTTTCTGACCTCCTTGAGCTATTTTCAATTAAACACAAACCAAAGAATGCTGGAATCACAGAAACCTCTTTGGAGGCAGAGAAGAGGCCCCAATTATCGCTTTAGGGGGAATGTTCTCCGGTGCTAATGTACATGTGAACCCTGAATATATGTCACACAAACTCTCTGACCCGAGGGCTGGAGTACACATATGAAACAGGCGGAAAACACAAGAAGTGAACCCAGAACTGATGAGTCAAGCTCGTACGACACTGGGGCCACTGAGTTCAGGCCCACACAAACACCGGCAGAGCTTGGACTGGGGCCCTCCGTCTTCTTTCTTCAACTACTCCACGTTTGGAGTTAAATAGCATTTTCAGGGTGGAACCACTTCAAAAGATGTTTTTGTGATGTTGTTTACCACCAGATAAGATCCGGTTTACTATGGACCTAAACAAGAAGCTTGAATAGAGGTTGAGTTAAGGTTTTGCTTCAGCCTTTCAGACTTGGTTTCATGAGCCCTCTTTGGACAATATTAGTTTTCCAAACAACTTTTGTGTTAGAGTTCCTCTCTGACAACAATCATGCCATTAGTTGATTCTGATGGTACTAGCAAGTCAGTGTTTTTAACAGAGATGTCTGAGTTTGAATTGTGGGTGTTGGAAAGCATGAACTGCATTCAGTGACCAAACAACAATTTTTTTTTTTTTATTTTAATAATAAATAATAATAATTTTAGTGCTACTGTTAATTATATCAGTAATAATAATGTTGTGTCATTGAATGTTGAAAATAGTCTTACCTGAAACTTATCTACATATATTTTATTCCCGATTTTTGGAATAGTGGGTGCGCTAGGACAGAGAATACTCACCGAATCCTTTATAATTGTAACCTTACTCACAGATTGTGATCTAAATCTAAGCTGATCGAAATAAACGGAGAACTGGTTCATCTTTACATGAAACCCAATTTAGTGAGTCAGGAATTGTACACCAGTCAATTTGTGTAATTCAGCATTCTGCTGGCATATTGAGGGAAAAGTAGAAGCTCCAGCACTGACTCTTCACACCCTCAGAGAAAATAAAGTTGCAAAGAAGTTGGAGAAGTGTAGCACGCCTCACATCAGAGTTTACAGCTAAAACTTTCACAATCAGAAACGACTCATTTCACGACTGAGTTGACTCTTTTTATATTAAACATAATTTAATACACTATGGCTACGTTCAGACCAAAGCAATTCAGATTTCTTTGTGAAATTAATTTTGGTGCGTTCGTTCACATTAGAAATAACATGCATCTGCTACCATCTTCTGTGTGAACGAAATGCGGCTCCAATGTGACACGCATGTGCCGAAAAAAAACTATGTCACTCAGAATGCACTGCTAACAGACGTAAATTCTGAAGGTCCTGCTCTCGGGTATTCTTGAATATTTGTCAGCGTAAATATCTGATCAGAGCAAACTTTATTATTAATAAACAACATGAAGATCAAGAGTGAGATGGAAAAGAGCTTGGGGATTTTTTTTGTAAAAAATTCATAAATCTGATTCACAAATAGATAAATATACATTTATGAATTAAAACATAATACACAAATAAGTTTTCAAGAGAAAAAAAACTATCCATCCATCCATCCATCCATCTTCTCCCGCTTATCCGGGGCCGGGTCGCGGGGGCAGCAGTCTAAGCAGGGATGCCCAGACTTCCCTCTCCACAGACACTTCTTCCAACTCCCCGGGAGGGATCCCGAGGTGTTCTCAGGCCGGCTGGGAGACATAGTCCCTCCAGCGCGTCCTGGGTCTTCCCCGGGGCCTCCTCCCAGTGGGACATGCCCGGAACACCTCCCCTGGGAGGCGTCCAGGAGGCATGCGGAATAGATGCCCAAGCCACCTCAGCTGACTCCTCTCGATGTGGAGGAGCAGAGGCTCTACTCCGAGCTCCCCCCGGGTGACGTAGCTTCTCACCCTATCTCTAAGGGAGCGCCCAGCCACCCGGCGAAGGAAGCTCATTTCGGCCGCTTGTATCCGGGATCTTGTCCTTTCGGTCATGACCCAGAGCTCATGACCATAGGTGAGAGTAGGGACGTAGATCGACCGGTAAATCGAGAGCTTCGCCTTTCGGCTCAGCTCCCTTTTCACCACAACAGACCGATACAGCGACCGCATCACTGCAGATGCTGCACCGATCCGCCTGTCGATCTCGCGCTCCATCCTCCCCTCACTCGTGAACAGGACCCCGAGATACTTGAACTCCTCCACCTGAGGCAGGAGCACTCCACTGACCTGGAGAGGGCAGGCCACCTTTTTCCGGTCGAGAACCATGGCCTCAGACTTGGAGGTCCTGATCCTCATCCCAGCCGCTTCGCACTCGGCTGCAAACCGCCCCAACGCACGCTGCAGGTCCAGGCCCGAAGAAGCCAACAGGACAACATCATCCGCAAACAGCAGCGATGAAATCCTGAGGTCCCCGAACCGGACCCCCTCCGGCCCCCGGCTGCGCCTTGAGATTCTGTCCATAAAAACTATGAACAGAACTGGTGATAAAGGGCAGCCCTGCCGGAGGCCAACGCGCACTGGGAACAGGTCTGACTTTGTGCCGGCAATGCGGACCAAGCTCCTGCTCTGGTTGTACAGGGACCGGACAGCCCTTAGCAGAGTGCCCCGGACCCCATACTCCCAGAGCACCTCCCACAGGACACCACGAGGGACACGGTCGAACGCCTTCTCCAAATCCACAAAGCACATGTGGACCGGTTGGGCGAACTCCCATGACCCCTCGAGGACCCTGCAGAGGGTATAGAGCTGGTCCAGTGTTCCACGACCAGGTCGAAACCCGCATTGTTCCTCCTGCATCCGAGGTTCGACTATCGGCCGAACTCTCCTCTCCAGTACCCTGGCATAGACTTTCCCCGGGAGGCTGAGGAGTGTGATCCCCCGGTAGTTGGAACACATCCTCCGGTCCCCCTTCTTGAAAAGAGGGACCACCACTCCGGTCTGCCATTCCAGAGGGACGGTCCCTGACTGCCACGCGATGCTGCAGAGACGTGTCAGCCAGGACAGTCCCACAGCATCTAGGCACCTGAGGTACTCAGGGCGGATCTCATCCACCCCCGGTGCCTTGCCACTGAGGAGCTTACTAACCACCTCAGTAACTTCGGCTTGGGTGATAGACGAATCCACCTCAACTACCCCAGCCTCCTCGACATAGGACGTGACAGTGGGATTGAGAAGACCCTCAAAGTATTCCTTCCACCGCCCGACCACATCCCTGGTCGAGGTCAACAGCTCTCCACCTCCACTGTAAACAGTGTTGGTGGGGCACTGCTTTCCCCTCCTGAGGCGCCGGACAGTTTGCCAGAATTTCTTTGAGGACGACCGATAGTCCTCCTCCATGGCCTCCCCGAACTCCTCCCAGGTCCGAGTTTTTGCCTCTAACACAGCATTGGCTGCTGCGCGCTTGGCCTGCCGGTACCGGTCGGCTGTGTCCGAAGTCCCACAAGCCAACCAGGCCTGATAGGACTCCTTTTTCAGCTTGACGGCATCCCTTACTTCCGGTGTCCACCACCGGGTTCTGGGATTGCCGCCACGACAGGCACCAGAGACCTTACGGCCACAGCTTCGCACTGCGGCAGTGACAATAGAGGTGGAAAACATGGTCCACTCGGACTCCATGTCTCCAGCCTCCCCCGGTATCTGGTGGAAGCTCTCCCGGAGGTGGGAGTTAAAGCTCACTCTGACAGGGGGCTCGGCCAGACGTTCCCAACAGACCCTCAGCGTACGTTTGGGTCTGCCAGGTCTTTCCGGCCTCCTCCCCAGCCAGCGGATCCAACTCACCACCAGGTAGTGATCGGTTGATAGCTCAGCCCCTCTCTTCACCCGAGTGTCCAAAACACATGGTCGAAGGTCAGATGATACGACAACGAAGTCAATCATCGACCTTCGGCCTAAGGTGTCCTGGTGCCACGTGCACCGGTGGACACCCTTGTGCTTGAACATGGTGTTCGTTATGGACAAACCGTGACGGGCACAGAAGTCCAATAACAGAACACCACTCGGGTTCAGGTCGGGGAGGCCATTCCTCCCAATCACACCCCTCCAGGTGATGCTGTCATCCCCCACGTGCGCATTGAAGTCCCCCAGGAGAACGATGGGGTCCCCGGTTGGAGCACTTTCCAGCACCCCTCCCAGGGACTCCAAGAAGGCCGGGTACTCTGCACTTCTGTTCGGCCCGTAGACCGTAACAACAGTGAGAGACCTGCCCCCAACCCGAAGGCGGAGGGAAGCGACCCTCTCGCTCACTGGGGAGAACTCCAACACATGGTGGCTGAGCTGGGGGGCTATGAGCAGGCCCACACCAGCATGCCGCCTCTCACCGCGGGGGACGCCAGAGTAGTGAAGAGACCAGCCCTTCTCGAGGAGCTGGGTTCCAGAGCCCAGGCTGTGCGTGGAGGTGAGCCCGACAATCTCTAGCCGGTAGCGCTCCACCTCCCGCACAAGCTCAGGCTCCTTCCCCCCTAGCGAGGTTACATTCCATGTCCCCAGAGCTAGCTTCTGTGTCCATGGATTGGGCCGCCGAGGTCCCCACCTTCGGCTGCTGCCCAGATCACAAAGCACCGGCCCCCTACGGTCCCTCCTGCGGGTGGTGGGCCTACTGGAGGGCGATCCCACGTGGCCTTTTCGGGCTGGGCCCGGCCGGGTCCCATGGGAAAAGACCCGGCCACCAGACGCTCGCCTGCGAGCCCCAACCCCAGGCCTGGCTCCAGGGTGGGGCCCCGGTGACGCCAATCCGGGCGACGTCGCGGAATCTGTTCTTGTCGTCGTATGAGGGCTTCTGAACCGCTCTTAGTCTGACCCGTCACGAGATGGAAAAGAGCTTGGGGATTTTTTTTGTAAAAAATTCATAAATCTGATTCACAAATAGATAAATATACATTTATGAATTAAAACATAATACACAAATAAGTTTTCAAGAGAAAAAAAACTAAACTTTTTAAAACTTTTTCTCTTCTGCTGAAAGACTAATCAAGTCTCTTGACCAGGGTTACTAGCTCTACACTGGAAAGGTTGCTGTATGTTCATAATTCAGATGCTCGTGTCGTGACCGGAACCAGATAGACATCCGCCTCACTTGTAGCTCTCCACTACTTAAAAAACACCACCAACATGATACAGAGGGAGCCACTAATCAGCATACAGCGATGTTTTAAATATAACAACTTAAATCAAATATAACGACATAAGTCGTTGATGTCATTTAACTTCCTGGTCACACTTTTTCCCCGAAGAAAAATTTGAACCAAAAAAGGCCGCAAGCTTGTTATTGGATTTTGCAATTTTGATTTTAATCACAGAATGAAAAAAAACTTAATCTTTTTACTTTTTGTTTTCGTTTTTAAAATGAAAATCAAATGGAGAATGAGCGACGGATTGTTTTTCATCATCTCGTGGTTCGTTTGAAAGTTCTTTTCCGGTGCCTCTCGTAGTTGTTTGTGTAGTGAAGCGGGTCAGAGAGTTTGAGAGGCGCCTGGGCTCCTCTCATATCATCCATCAATCACTTTACAAACAGTGTGTAAATGCACTGTACACTGACTGCTCTCTGTGCTGAGTGGAGCAGCGTTCCTCCAGCCGGAGAGGATGTGAGAACAGGAATGAGTGACACAGAAACCGGAACACTTTCAGAATCAGGTCATGCATCGGTAACACATTCCTGCATTGCTGGAGTTGTACCACATCAATGCCTACTTTTCAGGATTGGATTGTAAACATGGTTTCTGACACACAAATGGAGAGACTACATGTCCTTCAGACACTATATCCACATCCAATTGTGTACAACCACATGAGGCTCATTCCTTGAACTTTTGGACAAGCTTTCCTCTCACTTTTTTATAGCAATCGACTTGTTTTTTTTCCTTCTATAATGTTAATAATGTTAACCTTTTTTATTACTTTCCTGTTCAGGTATTTCTAACATTGCATCTGTCTTCTTTGTCCAAGCCAATGTTTGTTTGTTTGTTTGTTTGTTTTACAGCACGAGCCACCAATAAGTATACAGCACGAGCCATCAATCATAATACAGCACGAGCCACCAACAGGATACAGAGGGAGGCACTAATCGGCATTCAGCGAAACCCACCAATCAGGATACAGTTCAAGCCACCAATCAGGGTACAGCACGAGCTACCAATCACGATACAGCACCAGCAACCAATCAGGGTACAGCGCAAGCCACTATTCAGTGTACAGAGTGAGCCACCAATCAGCTTACAGCGTGAGCCATTAATAAGTATACAGCATGAACCATCAATCATAATACAGCACAAGCCGTCAATAGGATACAGAGAAAGCCACTAATCAGGGTACAGAGCGAGCCAACAATCAGGGTACACCAAAAGCTACCAATCATGATACAGCACCAGCCACCAATCAGGGTACGGCACGAGCCATTAATCAGCATACAGAGTGAGCCACCAATCATTGTACAGCATGATTCACCAATCAGGGTACATCGCGAGCAACCAATCAGGGTACAGCACAAGTCATCAATCAGCATACAGCACGAGCCACCAATAAGGGTGCAGTGTAAGCCATCAAGCAGCGTACACAAAACAAGGTACAGCAATCTGTTCTGAATTGTTTTGGTTGCTCTTGCTGGAATCTAATTGGCGCGAATGCAGTTCAGTGCCAGTTCAACAGCAGACACCTGCGCCTTAATAAATGATGAATGATGATGAATCCCCTCAACTTCCGTGGCCTTATCTGCGTAATTTTTTAAATGTCTTTGAAAAGAAGAAAGACTCTAGTGGTTTATAAAGACCACCTGTCATCACCCTTGATTTGACCCGGTTGAAGCCACAGCCATTTCCTTTAAGGAGAAAACAGCATCTCTAAACAAACATTGTCTCAAAACAAACATTGTTATTCGGTGTTGATGTTGACAGTTGCATTTTCTCGTCACCAATCAGAACCGGAATGACATAGTAGAGTGATGTGCATTTATTTAGAATTGTAAAACTACCCCACTCCGATTCTGCCTCTGGAAATGAGTGGAAACACAATGCGAAGCAATGCGTATAGAGCACAGCAGTATAAGTGGAGTGAAAGTGAGCAGTTGGCCAGAGCAGTTGACCCATACCGAGAATGTGTGCTCTGCATGTAACCCATCCCAATGAGCACACACAGGAGTGAACACACCTGAAACAGTGGGCAGCCATGGCTGTGGCGCCCGGCGATTGATCGGGAAACTGGTGCCTTGCTCGAGGACAGTACAGCTGTGGTTGTTGAAGATGAGAGAGCAAGTGTTTCATCACTCACACCCCCTTCAACTTGGTGGATATGAAGATTGAACCAACAACCTTCTTATCTCCAGTCGATCTCCTTATCCACCAGACCACAACCATAAAGAGCTTGTATATTATGCATGGATAGGATCTTGGACACTCCACTTGCAACCTGCGTGTTTTGGTGAAACTGGCAAAATACACAAAAAAACTTGTATTAAGGTCGAAGGGTTTGGGATCTTTGCAAACACACAAAGAGGTTTACGGGACAATTTTCAGTCACATGCTGATCAACAGAACAACTCCACAAACAGCTAAGATTGTTAGATGCTGTGTTGATTTTTCAGTTCCCGCTCTAGAACAGAGTGTGTCGATGCAGAACTGATTGAAACGAGTCAAAGGGCGATGGTAACAGCGTGTCCCTGGCAGCTCGAGCGCACGCCTCTCTGCTGCTGAAGGCAGCTTCTCCATCCTCTACCATCAAGCTCAAGAATGTATGGTTGCGCAACACGCTCGTAAATTTAGCCTTACACTCAGGGAACTCGAGGAAGCTGACGTCACCTAAGAAAACAGAGTCCTGAGGAAAACAATCTCAGCGAGGTCAGCGAGAGCACTGCAGAAAACAAGCCCTCAATGAATGAAACAGAAATGAAATCTGGAGTACGACCACCAGATGTGGTGGAGCGAGCGTTACCGCACCCTCCCGCTTGAAGAGTGAGCATAACAACCTCCGTCTCGAGGGGTGGAAGCGGCGGAAGCTTTTAAACTGGACTCTGATCAAGAGAGGCCAGCGAGCCGAAGCCATGGCTGTGAAACAGCTCAGGCATCTGGAAGGCAAGACAAATTGTGTTTCTTTTTTCAGCCTCCCCAAATGTGACCCGGGAGTAAATTGGGCGTGTTGAAGGACGTTTTCTTACAACTACAGGCCTCGGGGGCTTGTTCAGTTTAGGCCAGTAAACAATTATCAAGCACAGGACTGAAGCACTAGCACATGCAGGAACTCAACATTTCCCACCCATGAAGCCTGAAGTGTTTCTGTAGTGAGGAATGTTCTTGTGAAAAACAAAAGCATGAAAGTTAAAATGAATAAATAAATAAATAAAATGCGTATCCAGTGTTTTCAGTGCCCTGCCCAAACAGACTTCAGGTGCGGTCATGTGTTTCACACTCAGTTGGTTCAATACTCATAAAGAATATACAAACTTAAGATACATCGACAAAAAGTTCGCCGGACAGCACCTGAAAAAAAAGCTATTCAGAAAAAAAGTTAAATAAGATTAGACTAAACTAAAAAAAAAATCAATAAATGAAATGAAAATTAAACTTAAATTGAATGTAATTTCATTTGTAGGACTAAAATAAAACAGTAATATAATCATATATCTAGTAATATAATATGTCTCATAAAATTTCTTTTGTTTGTATCTGTGAGTCTCTAAACATGGACTTGCAAACACATTTTTGAAGACAACAATCATTAATATCTTTTAACCACTACTTAAAATGCTTAATAACAACAAAGGTTATGTCTAGTGGCTGGCTTATCACTTGTATTTAATTTCCCAAGATGGCTCTGAAGTGCGTGTGGAACCCTCTGATCCGAGGCGATAACTGACGAGCGGAAGAACTGATTAATGACATGTGGAAACCAGAGTGTTATCTGCTGCTGAACTCGTTTCCCTGTCAAACTGACTCCGTTATGTGAGGCCATCTCAAAGTTCACCTCTGACATCACTTCAGCACATCCAGCACTCAGGGTCATCACCAAAACAAACCGATGTCCTGCTTCTTAAAGAGGTGCTTATACAGGATTGACTTCTGATTCAAATTTAAACTTGTATTTTAAAATTTCAAGAATATCAACAAACCACGTTATAGAAATCATTACTTTTACTCTTAAATGGTGCAAATGTAGGCTTTTATTTTTAAATAACAAGTATATCAACAGATCATGCTTCAGAATTTTTTTTTTACTCTTGAACTCTAACATATTTAAGCTTTTATTCTGAAATATTAAGTATATTAACCGACTGTATTTCAGAAATGAAATTTGAGCTTTTATTTTGAAATGTCAAGTGTTTCAACATACCATGGTCCAGAAATCATCCTCTTTAAATTAAAGACGAACCTAAAAAAGTAATATGTTGCAAGAGAAATGGGGCCCCTGTGTGTTTGTTTGCCCTAGGCCAATTAAGTTTTTAAAACCTAATTTTGACATTGCAACGTTTTTATGACGTTTCAAAGTAACCTAATTAGAATGTTTTATAAACTTTACTAAATAGACATTTCAACAATGTGTCTTTTCAAACTTCCCTAAACATTCTCAGATCATAAATTCGACCTAGGAATAAATGATAAAAGCCCAAATAACTACTGTGAAAGTCACAAGCGGCAGG
This sequence comes from Danionella dracula, assembly GCA_900490495.1. Lineage (NCBI taxonomy): Eukaryota > Metazoa > Chordata > Actinopteri > Cypriniformes > Danionidae > Danionella > Danionella dracula. Next base: position 1,032,856 of record UELW01000345.1, on the reverse strand, counting down.
ATGAGCTGACAATATGTCAAAAATTACTTCAGATGTTTTAAAATGAGTGTAGGCAGTCGAGTTTTCAGTCGAGTTAAAACTCGACTGCCTAAACTCATTTTAAAACGTCATTTAAACTGAAACACTGGTTAAAGCATGACAAGTTAATCAATTTGACTCTTTCATTTAAGACAGATCATCAGCAGTAGCTGAACCCAATGTCCCCACAACTATTTGGTGTGTAATTTTAGATTAGGGAGATCTGAACAGCTTTGATGCATGCCTGAACAAATCCCTCTCAGTCACCAATACTCCCAAAGCCGAACGGATTGAGAGGTCCGTCCCGTGAAGATCCTGATGAACCCCTCGTCCTCCATGACCCTAACCAGGCCACTTAAATCCTCAAGCAAATTTACTCAAGCTCTTGACCTCAGATACCGCGTTCCGCAGGGCACATAACCTCATCAAGTGTGCAGGGCTTTCGGAAACAAGAAAAAAGCCTCCGTCCCTATCTTATCTTGTTATTAGTAAGCAAACAGGAGCAGCAATGTCAGGCTGCACATTCAACTATAAATCCCCAACTCACCTCAGAGCATGGGATGGCTGACAACAGCTCCAGATGCTGTACAGCTCCACTGCTGCACCCCAGCATGTGTTATTTCAACTCAATAACACTTTGTATTTTTCTAATTGTGACTTAATTTACGTGTTTTAGTGGGAACAAAGGTTTGCCTTTCCTGATTTCTTCCTTGTAAATGTTTTTAGATCTTCGTACAAAAGAGACGAGTCAAAGATGACACAAAAAAGGTGTCAGGATGGTTTGAAATAAAGGTATTTTCCTAATGAAGGGAAGAAACATTTGTCCCCTACAATTAACAGTAGAATTTTAGGTAGAACAGTAAAAAATTGAGGGTGAAATTTATTCTCAGCAGAGTTTTCTTTCGCCATACTCTGAATAGAGTTCAAATATTGCTCCAACTGAGTTAAAATTTATATGAGGGACTCAAAAATCTTCTCAAAAGCCAATTCTTCACTAAAAGCTTGTACGCTCTAACAACTATTTGTATTTCTCTTATCAACTTATCTTTTTCTAGTTGTAAAAGTAGATTTTAGATAAGTTTGTTAAGCAAACTTTGTGTTGGTTTAAAAAAGCATACATTTCATAGTTTAATAATGCTTTGAACAGTTAGTTTGACGTTTGAAAGTGTTAAGTTTTAGCAACAAGGTGGGCAGGACTTAGGTCATTTATGGTTATGATTAGTATTATGCTCAAATCTCTCTTCCCCTAGGGTTGAGAAAACAATCACCGCACCTCTAGGTCACTTTGTTTATCAGATATTTGACTTTAAAGTTCCTGCAAAATCTCATCTCCGCTAGGGTTAAGAATAAACTTCCACCGCACCTGTAGGTCATTTCCTTCCCAAGAAATTTCACTTTGAAGTTTAAGCAGCAAAGTGGGCATGGCTGAACATATTTATTCAATTGAATAGCTTCATGAGTACTTTCTCCCCGATAGGGTTGAAATTAAACAACTGCCACACCTGAAGATCACTTCCTTTATTAGATATTTCAGTTTGATGTGGCATCCTTGGAAATCTCCTCTCCCACTTCCTTCTCAAGAATATTTTACCTGAAGTTTCTGCAGCAAAGTCGGTGTCGCTGAACTTACGTATGATAACTCCTTAGTAATGGTTGACTGGTTATCCGAAATGTCTGTAGGCTAACTAATGGCAATGGTATTTTACAGTGGAAGCCTATGGGATTAAATTCATTTTAAAGACCCATTAGAAATGTATTGGACTTCTTCTATTCATTTTCAATGGCAATGTTAAGTCAATGGTGACCTTTGACCCCTTCTTTGACCCAGTTTAGCGATTTCTTTCAGTATGCTCTTGAATAGACTGATCTAATCTACCGTTTGAAATTTGTTGTGGTGTGAAAAATAGTTTTTTCTTTCTGAATTCTTCCTTTCGATAGTTTTCACCCAGGCTCAAATATTAAAATACTAGAGGAAAGCTGTGTGAAATGCTTAATACTTTCCCTCGACTCTTAAAGTATACAGTCATTTTAAGAATAAAATATATACACTTTTTGGTGTGTAAGATGTGAGCATGCTTGGTCTGGGATGCACTTCAACCTCATGTGACCTGGTAGTTTTGACTATGTGATCATGCACACTATGTGCGAAAACTCCTTACCATTCATTCATTAGAAAATACTCTAACAATGGATGGAACCGTCACCATATTGCTAATATATTTATTTCTGTGATTCTTCTTTAAAAAAAAGTTATATTACATGTAGGGCTGGCTTGTTTGGGTCCAAGAGAAAACTACTTCCGCCCGAGTGCAGGAGATTGTTGGTAATATCAGCTGGTTGAGTATTCATAAATCAGCACTTCAAAATCAAACCAGAAAAAGTAAACTTCAAGGCATTGCATCAATACATTTTATTTGGTTTGGAATGCACAAATTGTCATTTCCTGGACAGTGCCCTGATTGGAATGGATGTTACTTGCTATATTAGGCTCTTTCAAACAAGCAATTCAGAGGACCTAGTCTTCTCCACTTCCGGTTCAGGGTACATTGAGAACCATTGAATGAAAATAGCAAATAATAAATATCTCAGAATAACTTCTCTTTGCTTCATCCAGTTCAGTGTGTGTGGATTCTAGTGTACTAGAGAGCTGTTACATGATTGAGTTAACAGACTGATTTGTTTTCCTGCTGCAGTACCCAAATTCACAAACAGATAGCCAAATATTGTCTTTCATGACTGGTTTTATGAACAGGATTTATAGTTATATTTATTACTGAAAGCAGCCCCAAAGTGTCATGCCACCACCACCATGCTTCACTGTTGCTTTGATACTTACACCCCATCTGTGATTGGACTCACACATTCTGCAACTTTTATTTCAGACGAAACTGAGATGAGCCTTTCAGAGGTGTTTTACTCAGCAAAGAGTTCCTGCTGAACAATTTGTGTCCCTTTATATACAAAGGTCACCTAAATGACGTCTGCAGCTCCTCTAATGTCATTAAGAAGTAGTTTGTAACCTCTTGGATAAATTGTTGTCAGACTCTTGACATAAAGATATTCCTCTGTTCCATGCATTCTCACGATGGTTCCCAGCAGCCGTTAGAAAAGTTTTTAAAACCTTTTTCAGGCCGACAGATTACCCTGGTCTTTATTTAAAGAGTTTTTTGACTCTCGCCCTGGTGTCTGGCTTTAGGACCTTCTCTTCTTTGTCCAGAAGGTCGCATTAAAGATATTTTCTTGATTATGAACAGGTGTCAGTAACAAGGCCTGTATGAGGCAAGAGAAACCGAACTCCAGTCTGAGCGAGCACATTTATTTTTCTAAGCTACTTTGAGAACCCCTAATTGTTCCAACACAAGTCCTTCTAGTATTTAAATCTCCCATCCAAATCCTCTCCACTCATCATGCTAACTATTGGGTGTTGCCATGCAGGTCAATGCTTTTCCCCTCTTGCTGGTTCGTGCAAATCTATTCTAGATGAAAACACAACAGCAGCAAGAGTTTACAAATTCCTCTCGAGTGCTTAATCGCACCAGAAGCACAGTTGTTGACAGCGTGCTCTACTTACTCAGCGTTTGGCCATGTGTTTACCAAAAGTGATGTCACTTATATTTCTGAGAGCTCCATGGAGCTATTTATAATGTCTTCATCAAGCAACAGGAACTGATACGTGTCCTGGGGGTATCATTAACCTTTAGTAACCACTCCAGAAACATCTCAGGGTTTAGGAAGAACTCCTGCAATCCCTCCCCAGGTAGCTCTGTGGAGACTCTGTGATGTTATGAAATCATTACCCCTATTATGATGGCTGTTGTGATCTTTTGAAAAGTGTTTATCTATTGATTGTATAGATCATGGGTGTACTGTGTGTGATGTCACTTTGTTTGCTCGACCAAATGTACTCGTGTCTGCACCTATTGTTTATTTACGAAGTCTAATCATATACAAGACTTTGTGCATAATTTGAGTTTTGTGAAGATGTGGTTTGGTCTTTATACTGCTACATATATAGTAGCATGCTTAAGAGCTAAAAATATACATATTTGCATCCCTGGCTTCATTAAGTTTATTGATTCCGATCGCTAGTTTTGATTTTCATGAATACCCTGAGGGAGTTGAATTATCAAAAAAAGTTCATTAAATCATGTATTTCTATAGCCTAAAACGTGTTTTATCCTGTAAGGAACTTGTAGTGTTCCACTCAGGAGTAGAAATATGTTTTTTTTTTTTAGCTTGTTAACTTTTTCAGTTTTAACATGGAAGAGAATGAGAATTTTCTACCTTTTGGAGTCAGCTTCAAGCGGCTGCTCAAAGAACTGCAGTTCAGTCACTTCCTGTTATGAGTTGAGAGGGCAAGGAGAAGGTTGCCTCTTGGTCAGACCTTGTAAATGATGTGACGGGCCTTGAGGTTGGCACATATGATTTAGAGCAGCCATCACCAAATGGGGGACCGCCGTTAGTATCTGGACCGAGTGGTGGTTCTGTCTGGACCTGTGACCAATTTCTGATAAATTCATGAGAATAGTTTACTTCAAATTTTTGTTTACTTCACATTTTGTTTGGTCGTTTTGGAGCAGAGAGGAGGAGACAAGGGTGACAGACAGCATGGCTTGCTCCGAAAAAGAAAAACGGTTTACCTGATATTCACCGAAACTATAGCATTAATTAAAAGTGTTACCATGAAACTAAGCTCAGCTCATTTGAGCAAATGCTTTCTCTGAAGTTCGAGGTGAGAGGGCGAAACATTAAGGAACTGTAAGCCCAGTATGAGCCATCTTTGAGACATTTACAGCCCAGCAGCGATAGTTCTCTCAGGGGCTCATGGACTTATCGTGGAGCATAAAAAAGCGTTCAGCGATGGGTTTGTTGTGAAAGAGTGCTGTAGACAGCTGAGTCAGCTTTTTCTAAAACAAAACATTATCAAAAACTATTGTTGTTCCAGGCTCACCGATGCGCTCATATATATATCTGCATGTAAATGGCTCTGACTCCATTCCAGCCAAGCCCATTTTTTTCATTGAAAAAAAGAACTATACAAATAAGGGGTTTTGTTGTTATATCCCACCTAAAATGGCCAAATTGTATTTTATTTTCTTAATATTTAGAGTTTTACCTGAAAAGCAAGCTTTTCGTACTTGTTTTTTTTTTCAGAAAAAGTGTATTTATTGTTTTTCAAGATGTTAACTTTATTATTGAAACAAAGTGTTTTGGGTATGTTCTACGCTTTTTTGTTTTATGTAAGTTTCTGTTACAAAAATAAAACCCATACTGTATGTGTATTTGACTGGCAATTGTTTTACAACAAATGTGAAAATAAAACAGTTGATAAAATACAAGCAAGAAGGTCTGGACCTTTTACTTGGAGTAAATTTTAATGACTGGACTTTGGAGACTTTTAATTTAATTGATTTAGAGGGTTCCCAGATGATCCTGTACTGGTACTGAATGACAGTAATGTGTTGTGTTGCTTCCTATCCCTGCAAGCTAAATTATTGTAGGTGGGACTAATAAAGTTTAATTAGCTAAACTCAAAATAAAGCCCAAAACATAATGACCGAGCTACAGAGGTGGGTAGTAACTAGTAACAATTACATTACTAAATTAGTAAATTACATTTACTTTGTTACATTTACTTTGTTACATTTACTTACTTACATTTACTTGAGTAAATGTTTAGAGCAAATAGTAGTTTTTGAGTACTTAAAAATGTGTACTTATGCTTTTACTCAAGTAAATATTTTGTGAAATATCTGTACTTTTTTGTTACATCTGATCTGCGTTGTCCCATTATTAATATAATGGAAAGAAATCTAAACAAAGCTATTTTTGATGTTAGAGAGTCTCGAGATGTTGAAGAGACCGATATGTGAGAGTTTGCAGCTCATTGAGTCAACGGTAGCAGAGGGAGAGTGTCAGACAGACATCATGCAGCAGACAGAGGACGCCTGCGCAGATGCAAATTGACTTTTTGTTGCGTGTGTCTCCGTTTGAATGTAGATTTGATTATAGTTTGCAATCGACTATAGTTATATATAACTTCAGTTGGCTTTTGAATAAAAGTTTTCTTTGTAAGGAATAATTATTGATTCCGGTTTTACAAAGAACGGCTATTGTTCCCAACATAAACATAACAAAATAAATGGCATTTAAATGTAATCTGTCATTGTTTTTGTTTTTTGTAAATGACTTAAACTGAAAATTTAGGGACTTTTGACTTGGACGTGCTCTGACTTGACTTGGGGCTTGAGTTGCATCATTTGACTCATCACTAGAGACCAGCGGAGAGGTGTTCTGTTTTGGAATCTCTTTCTTGCTCTGGCTGGACAGTGCTCTTGCGAAGGTGTTTACTTTTATTTGATCTCTTAGGGATGTTCTGTCCTCCTCAACTACAGGGGTATGCATGCATGGAGGCAGCGGGTTCAAACTCCGCCCCTGAGCCTTTGCATGTGTTGTGTTCTTTGTGCCGAATCTTCCTCTTCCTCCTCATCGCTGACCTGTCCCGGGTGAACTCTGATGCTATTTAGCACAGTTCAGCCACAGAGTTATGAAATTGTCATTATGCGCAAGGATTAAAAACAGCTTGAGCTCAAGATCAGAAAGATATGATTGTAGGAAGAGAAAATACAAAGTAAAATAACGATGCATGTTGGTTTGGTTAAGCAACAACGCAAGTCTCTCTGTCTCTCTGTCTCTCTCTCTCTCTCTCGCTCTCCCTCTTGCTCTTCCTCACATCTCTTTCTCTCTTGATGTCTCTGTCTCTCTTTCTCTCTCTCTCTTTCTCCCTCCCTCACATCTCCCTTCTCTCTCTCCATCACTCTCCTTCACACCTCTCACTCTCTCTTGTTCTTCCTCCTCTCTCTCTCTCTCTCTCTCTCGCTCCTCCCCACCTCATTCTCTCCCTCTCGCACAGATCTCTCTCCCTAGCTCTCTCTCTCTCTCTCTTTCTTTATCTGTATTTATTTCTCTCTCTCTTTCTCTCTGTGGACTTTGTTTGCTCGTAAACTTGTTATGCTGTAGCTGGATGAAGAATGACTCTCAGGTAAATAGCCCGAAGGGTTAGGAGAGTGTTTGTTTGAGTGTTATGGTGACGCAACAGTTAAGGGGATGTGACTCACAGTAAATATTATTCTCCGGTAAATCTGGGGAAATGTAGGTTAAATTTATTTCCTTGTGATTTATTTTATTTTATTTATTAAAAGTAAAATTTTATTCAGTTTGGCTTTTGTTCCATTACAGAATCAGCCCTTATTTTATTTATTTATGTGTTCTGTTTCATAACATTTATCTTTACTTGATTTTTTTGTCTTATGTATTTCATTGATTGGTCCCTTAGAATTGATTGTATTTTTTACATTACTTCATTTCTTTGTTTTGTTATGTTTGACTTATTTATTTAGTTTAGTTTAATTAGAATTTTTATTTCAGTTGGAATTAGGGTTTCCTTTGTACTATATACGTATTATTATTTATACTATTTAAATTGGATTATTTGCATTCTAAAAATAGATTTTTTATAGATTTTACCTAATTTTTCTAAATGTTATTTTTATATATTTCAATACTTTATTTTATAAAAATGTTATACACCTGCATAAATCTTTACTGCCTTGTGTTGTATTTTATGTTTTTTTTTCTACAATTATATTTTAAATGAGGGCGTCACGGTGGCGCAGTGGGTAGCACGGTCGTCTCACAGGAAGAAGGTCACTGGTTCTAGGCTCGGCTGGGGCAGGTGGCATTTCTGTGTGGAGTTTGCATGTTCTCCACCCGGGTTTTCCCCGGGTGCTCCGGTTTCCCCACAAGTCCAAAGACATGCGGAATAAGTGAATTGAGTAAGAACGATTGTCCATAGTGTTAAAGTGTGAATGAGTGTGTGTGAATGTTTCCCAGCGATGGGTTGAGGCTGGAAGGGCATCCACCGTGTAAAACATATGCCAGAGAGTTGGCGGTTCATTCCGCTGTGGCGACCCCAAAAGGGAAGAAAGTCGGCATGAAGATGAATGAATGAATATATTTTAAATACCTCTTTGACATTGAATTTAGTTTAATAGACATGGGGTGAGTTTCCTATTTGCTATGCAGACACCCACTCAATCTTTAAAAGATCTCAGAATGTGTCTCTGATATCAATGATTGGATTCCACTACAGTTAAAAATCTAGGGGTTATTGTAGATAGTGAACTGATGTTTAAAAATAATATCTTTTATGTTACTATGACCTCCTTCCTTCAGCTCAGGAACATTGATAAAGTACGAAACATGCTGTCTGTATGCATGCAGCTTGCAGTCGAGTAAACGCATTGGTTCAAAAGCAAAGGTGATGTTTGCTCTTTTCAGAGTTTATCCACAGCTGGATCAAAAACAATATTAGATTAATCTTTGAGTGTTGTTCAGAAACTGAAGGCTGTTGACTGAAGGCAAACACTCAGATGTTCAAAGTTAATATTGATCTGAGCAAACACGTGGAAGTGCTTAATCCAGCGATCAATCTAAACCCACTGACTCTCTCACAGAGCCAAAACAAACCCAGAGTCATCTTTGGGCCCCCAACTCTGCTTCTGTTTGCGAAAAAACCTGCGGAACGATAGATACGCTTCACAATGCACCGTAAAGGAGACAGAGAGAAATAGAGCGAGAAAGAGAGAGAGAAAGGAAGATATGGCAGAGAGAAGAGCGAGGAAGAGAAGATAGGGGAGTGAGGAGAGAGATGAGAGAGGGAGAGAAGAAGATCATTCAATCAATCAAGTTTTTATAGCAGTTATAATTATATATGTACTATATATCTTTTTCATCAGTTGCTTTCAAAGCAGCTTCACAAAGTCCTAGTAAGAATTCCCTCTGTGAGGTCCCTGAGAGTCTTGCTGACTGACGCAGGTGCTAGTCACCTCCCCTGCATAAAGAATATACAAACTTAAGATCCATCGGTGAAAAGTTCACCGGACAGCACCGGAAAAAAAACAATACAAAAAAACAAAACAAAAAAGAAAGGCAAAACAGAAACTAACAAAGGAAAAACAATGGGTAGAAAAATGTAACAGACAACATTTTAATACATTTTCATTTGAATCACTGTTTTTGACAGATATGTGGACGGGAGAGAAAGAGAAATATGGGAGGGGGAGAGAGAGAAGGAGAGAAGAAGATGGGGAAGGAGGATAGGAGAGTGGGAGAGAAGATGATTGGAGAGGCGGGGTGAGAGAAGAAGATGGGGAGGGGAGAGAGAGTAGAAGATGGAGAGAGGAGAGAGGGAGAGAATAAGAATGGGTAGGAGGAGAGGAGAGAGGGAGAGAAGAAGATAGGAAAGGGGGAGAGAGAGGAGAGAGGGGAGCACAAGATGAGGAGAGGTAGAAGGAAAGGAGAGAGGGAAAGAAGAAGATAGGGGAGGGGAGGGGAGAGAGAGGAGAGGAGAGAGGGAGACACAAAGATAGGTAAAAAGGAGAGAGAGAGGAAGATAGTGGAGACAGAGGAGAGAGTAAGAGAAGAAGATGGGGGAGTGGGGAGAGAAAGGGAGAAAAGAAGACAGGGGAGAAGGAGAGAAAGAGGAGAGAACGAGATAGTGGAGAGAGAGGAGAGAGAGGGAGAGAAGATGAAGATAGGAGAGAGTGAGAGAAGAAGAAAATAGGGAGGGGGAGAGAAGATGATATGGGAGGAAGAGAAGAGAGAGGGAGAGATAAAAGAGAGATGAGAGAGACAGGAGAGAGAAAGAGTGGAGCGGGGGAATAGATAGCGTGGGGGGAAGTGATAGGGGGAGTAGGAGAATGGGGGAAAGAGGGAAAAGATGGGGATAGAGAGAGAGAGAAGGGAGGGAGAGAAAGAGTACAAGGGGTGGGGTGGGGTGGTAGAGAGAGGAGATAGAAAAAAGGGGAGAGAACGTGGATACAGAATGAGGAAGAGAGAGAGGAGAGAGGAAAGAAGGAGTAGAGAGAGAGAGGAAAGCGATACAGGGGGAAAAAGACAGAGGGGGAGAAAGAGGGAAAGAAAAAGAATCAGCAAAACACACTTGAATAACAAAACTTGTAACCCATCAGCAGGAGCTATAAAATAAGGACCAGGCGACATCGACACTGTTTTGCTGTTTTCGCGTGATCTGGAAATCACCTACTTGTTAGGGTTCTGTCACTGCTGGTTATTATTGATCGAAAACACAATCGTTAGGATTACAGCTCTCTCTCGGGAGTTCCAAAAAAATAAAAACAGAGGAAAGGATTTTTAGCCTTCTGTGAGATTACTCCAAAACCTTACCCCAGCACTCCTAAAAGAGCTCCAGCAGGGGGCAGCAGAGCTCTGTGATTGCTTGTCATACTAATAAGCCATTCTTTCTTCAAGTCCAGAACATTATTTTATCCTTTTTCAGTTTAGCTATAAGTACTAATATATACACTTTTTATAGTTAGAGTTAAATTCTGTGTAAATAATTTAAAATATAAATAATGCTAAATTATATATAAAGCTGTAGAGAAGCACTTTTAACATTATTTATATTTTTAATTAAAAATATATATTAATTATTTATAATTAAGTAAAAGATTCTTCATGACAGGATTAAATAGATGCATAAGCTATAGCAGCTGGGAAAAAAAGTCATAAAAATGTATAATATTGTATATTACAATTAATAAACGCTTGATTAATTGCTTTAATGAAGATATGCTTCAAATTAATGAATGTATACATATTTAGAAAATATTTATAAACTATTTTTAAAAATAAATGTAAAATTAAATAAATGCTTACAATTTGGTAGTAAAATAAAGGCTGAAATAAATTGAAAAATGCTTAAAATGTTAATACAAATTAAATCTCATCATTTACATGTTTAAAAACTCACAAATGAAAATTAAATGCATAAATACAGAATTGCTTTAATTATAAAATTAAAGTAATTACTAAGTAATTTCTTAAAATTATTATTTAAAAAAGGAAAATAAATACGATAAATTAAACAAGGAAAATTAAATAAGGAAATAAAGATATCTTTGAAAAATAAATGGTTAAAAATCTTTAAATGGGAATGCACAACTAAATGAATGCTTGTAAAACTGCTTAAATAAAGACATCCTTAAATAAATAAATAAATATGTGCATAAATAAATGTATAAAAAATGTAGATATGAAGTACAGATTAAATACATTCTTAAACAATGCTGAAAAAAACAAATGAATTAAAAACCGACAAGCTTAAATTCATGAATAAATAAATTATTTAAAAAATCAGTACTGCTTAACTGAATACACTGAATAAAAAATTATATATAAAAAATAAAAACAAAAAAAACTAAAAAAATAAAAATAAAAAGAATAAAAAGAATCATTGAATACTTAATTACTTAAATAATCGCTTAAATTATTTAATTGTATAAATAAATAAATATTTAAACAAATAACTAACATAAATCATATAATTGAAATAAAAAAATGTTGAATCAAATACATAAATAAATAATACAATTAATAAATAGATGTTAAAATAAACAAATAATTGCCGTAATGTAAACTATGAAAAGCTTAAAATAAATGCCTAAGTAATGTTCAAATAAATAACTAAATGCTGGAAAAAAAACCTGCTTGAAAACAGTCCTTTTTTGTCATATCTTACCCACGTTTTCTATCTTTATCACAGAATAGTATATTATAATAAAAACTAAAACTCTTTCCGTAACATCTAATTTGTTTCTGTTTAATTTTTTGTATAAAACAGAGCTTTATGAGTAAAACTGATGAGATGCTTGATGCTCATGCGATTAAATCAGAGCGAGACGAACACAAGAAGTGAAATTAATTTACCTTTATTCTATCATAATAATCCCAGAAACAATCAACAACGAAACCTTATATACACATCAGAGAGAGACACATGCAGATCTGCCATCATTCAGAGATCAATAATGCTCTTCATCTCCTGACAGCGACAGAGCGACTGATCTGAGAGCAGTTAGTACCGACAGCAATCCACACACCTTTTACAATCCACCTGATCAACTCATCTGAGGATTATAGGAACTGTTAAAAACATGATTCAGGAGCTTTATTTGAGGAGCCTGTTATGATAAACTGTTAGGTGTTGGTAAACAATGGTGATTATTAATAAAAAATTTAAATAATTGAGCGTACAGGACATCACACGGCAATCTGAGACAGTGATCTTCTGATAATTCACCGGTTTGTCGTAAAGTTTAAAAGTTCATCTTTTGTCTGTATTTTTTTCCACCAAAGAGACAAGTGCCCTTAAAAACATATAGATTCAAAATCTACAAATGTCTTCTGATTTTCTGTATGGTGAAACTGAAATGCCTGGTTTTGTGTTTACTAGACCTTACATGTTCAGAAAACACTTTCACAAATTCCGAAACACAAATACATTTCTGAACCAGAAAGGGTGGGTACCATTGATGACCTACAACTTGGCTCTGATTGGACGAGACTTCTGTCAATCAAAATACATAATCAGGAAGTGACATCATAGTCTGTCATATGGAGTTTGGAGCTAGAGATCGTAAACTAATGTTAGATTTTCTTAAATTGTTGGCTGTGTAAAATCCATAATCTCTTTTGTGAAATATAATACTTCAGGGACTCGATCTTTAGATCTGGATTCTAGACCTTGAAAGAAGCACTCTTTATATTGTGGAGAAGTCTAACAAAACCGCAATGTTGTAGTACCAGCAGAAAACCCACAATGGGGATAAAAGATAAAATAAGCTACAAAGCTTGCCCAAAAAGGACAAACAATAAACTGGCAAGATACTGGAACAGAAAGAATCTATCAAGACTCACTAAACTTTCCACTGATAAAGGAAGCTAGCCTAATCTGTATTGACTGAACTGAACATTGAACTTATAAAACAGGAAAACATGAGGAGAAACACAGTTGATGGGACTGATGAGGAAACTGGGAGCCAGATGTACGGGAGGCAAAAGGACATGGAGCTTCAAACACAAAATGGAAACAATCGAGGCTATGGAAGGCTGTCGAGTCACAAGACGTACAAAAGCAACACATGAAAGTCCAAAATAAAATGTAAAAAATACATAGAGGGTAAAAAAACAATGTGGCAGATGCTACTGCAGAGTTCTGCAGTTCAAGAAGGGAAAGTATCTAGAGTTACAGAATAGCTTTCTGGGAATGTCATTGGTTGACAATTCTCAAAATTTAAACTGCTGTGGTCTGTTGCTAATATCAAATGACAACTTTTATTTATGCTAGAACGCTAGCCACATTGTGTGCTAGGCATACAACTGTTCTTCTGAAAAGGCACAGCTAATTCCATTTCAGTCAGTATAACCCATATTTTTAGAGAAAACGGCAGAAATAATGTGTGTTAGCGCTCATCATGATTGGCAGAAGTCTCGTCCTATCAGAGCCAAATTGTTGGTTCTCGATGGTACATTAGTGGTGTGCTGTTCGTGAACGATTCGTTCAAAAATAACAAATCTTTTTAGTGAGTCGTGAGGAACTACTCTTCCTAGTAAACAATTTGTTCTCACCATCTCGTTCAATCCCACTTTTGCTTCACAATGGACCCAGACCCAGATACAGAAAAGTTCATTTGAATCTCTCTTCAACTCGTTCTTCTCATTCTCAATGCTTTTCAATGGCTACAGTACCCAGCTGTGAGAGAAGTTTAATTAATTTGATTCGCTCGTTCACATTTAATTGTATTTCACTTGGTATTGTGGCGATATTTCTCGTGTTTTGCTGAAATAATACTAAAGCTCATTTTTCACTGGACACGGTTAGCACATTATGGATTGTATCGAAACAAAAGACCTAATATCAATGTTTTGGAAGTATTAAAAAGAGGTTTTTCTGGTGCGTATCGCTAATCAAAAGACACAGGTAAGCTAGTTTAAATGCTCTTATTATTGTATTTTGCTCAGTGTTGGAGTCTTTTGTCATAACTATTTGCAAGTAATGTTGTTAGAGAATTAAGGAAATAATTAATTACGGATGAATGAAAAGAATGAAAAGTTCAAAGAGTAGTTCTGTTCAGTGAAGAGAGTCAAAAGAACCGAAGCACCAAAAAGCGCTTTCGTTTTCTGAGTTGTAAATGCGTTTTGTGGTGTTTCACGTTACGAAAATGTGTGTATCATTCAGCCACTGTAGGAAGCTCCACGCAGCACAGGAAGCATTTTAGTTTTGCTGTCCCTGTGTGCAGCACAGCTGAGGGGAGCTGATCCAGTCACAGGTTTTGATTTCAGTGCTGAAAAGAACAAAGCTGAAGAAGATGAATCTCTCTTATGGAGAGCAGAAAGCGTTATTCTTGGACGATTGCTGTAAGTCCAACGGTTCCTTGCTGTTCCCTCATATCTCTCGGGTGTGGATTGGCCATGATGTTCTCGGCTGGGTCATGTGACTCCGGTGGTTTTGAGGTGGGTCAAGCAGCCGGTGCGCAGCTCTAGAGGTAATCGAGCTCCAGTGCGTGGCTCAGGGCTTCCAGATCCGGCCGGCAGGTCACCCTCCAGAACGGCATGTTCTTCTGCAGACACAAACACGTTCAGACTCAACCCTGACACTGCTAATGTTCTACAAAAGAGCTTTAAGAGTTATGATCTAATTTGTACCAAACATTTAAGATGATAAGATGATTTATCACTAGTTACAAGTCCAAATATTCAAATTATTTGCTATTTTAAGGATTTATCAGCATTTGTTGGAGAATTTTTTAAAGAATTCTTGTTAAGCCAGATTTGCTTGCCCCAGTGTCAGATACTTGGCTTGACCTAGAAAGAGTTTTATATTTAAGAGCTCCGTAACATATAAACCCTTTTCAGACGTTTCTCTCATGTTTTAAGGTCATTCCTCATTAGAAACACACCTCATCAGAAATCATCTTCAGATTGGTTCATGTTTGTGTATTCATGCTTTCTTTTTCTGGAGCTCAAAACGTCTCGATGGCTGTAGCCACGCCCACTGACCAAAGCTCCGCCCACTGACCAATCAGATGAAGCTCAAATACAGCTCCCCTCAATGAAGAACATACACGCAGACAGAGCCAGAAGTGAACCGTAATATAATATAGAGAAAATGATTAATTTTGAGTTTTAAAGTCTCGTTTTAAGGCTCTTTACCATATTGTAGGTTTTAGAATAAACACCAGCACAAACGTTCTTAATTAAGATCTGCTTTTCTAATATTGTACAAAACATTACTTATTAAAATACAGAAAATTTCTAGTTTTAGACACCATACTTAGGAACTCAAATTATATCTTAAATTAATTAAGTTTGAATTAAATAAAACATTTTTGGTTTTTTTTCATCTCAAATCGCATGATTTTAAATTCACATGTTACTTATGTGATTTAAGGGAATTTTGCTGTAAATGGTAACATTGATATACTAGTTTTAAGATGATCAGGCTAGTTTTAAAAACAATTCTAACTAGTTACAAGTCCAAATATTCAAGTTTTATGTTCTAACTATTTTAGGGAGATTTTTTATTTAGGATCCATCACGATTAATAGAGATTTTTGCTACTTTCAAGAATTATTGCCAAGTGCTTCCCCCATTAACAGATTTGTGTTGCTTAACCCAGTGCTTAACCCAGACTTCAGTGCTTTTAAAAAAGGTTCATGTTTTTATTATAATACCTTTTTAGCGACCGTCTCCTCTTCGACGCCGTCTCCGACCACCACGTACACAGCTCTGCGTCCAAATCGCTGCGTCACACGCTCAAAGCAGCTCTCTTTCCCTGCAGCAGAAGCACAGGAGCATCACATCCTGTCTTATCTTTAAAACGAAGCACAAGAGGGAGCTTTGGGCGACTTCTGACCTGTTTTCGTTGCACTGTAGATGTTCTCGATGGGAAACGCTCCTCCCAGACCATAGAGGAGCACTTTGGAGAGTGCCGGGATCAGCTGAGTCGTGGTCACCAACACATTCACACAGTTGGGCCTGTCAGGAGGAATTAAGAGGATGTTGATGGCTCTGAGGAAGCTGATGAATTAATTAATGATCTGTTCTGCCTCTTAACCTGGAGTTGATGAGAGCGAGGGCTTTCAGCGCCTGCGTCAGCCACAAGTCCGTCAGAACCTCCATCTCTCTCCTCAGCTGAAGCCACTCCTCACGCTTCGGGCTGCCCAGCAAACCTGAAAAACATACAAGGTGTCACTAAACATCATCAAAATGCATTCACTGGAGTTTATATACCAGAAAAAAACTCTAGTAGAATTTATACAATAACATGCGTTTACTTTGTCATGCTTAAGCAGGATTAAACTCTTTTTTTTTTTCTTCTTAAATAAAAGTTTTGATTTAGATTGCTGATGCTCCAGGAGCATATTGTTAGCTTTAGTTACTGTAGAACAAAGAGACTTTAACCAATCAGATTTCATACTTCAAAACGGCTCATCTAAAAATCTTAGAAACCTAAAAAATTACTGAATGTGTTCAGATTTTAGCACTCCAATCATCAGATTGAATCACAATAGTATTTTAAGACTAAACATTTTTCAACCAATTATATTAGCCTTGGCTTTTCTGGCAGTCAGATTTCAGAACAAGTTTTTTGTCCATGTCAACACGTTATCATTAACAGGTGTAAATGAACATAAAAATCACGTTATTCAATATCCAACAGACACATTTTGATTCTGATGTAGACAAAGACCAATTTTTTATCCTATGGCAGCACATAGGATTCATTTGTTTATTAGCACACAATGTTCCACCACAATACCATTTTTAGCAGAAAGTTTTAACCAATTAAATAGCTTAAACCAGACAAGTTGACCCAATCAGATTCCAGACATCTATATTCCAGTCAGTTAACCAATCAATTTGATTTTTGCTAAGTTAATTTCTTTTCAATTGCCAATCAGATTTATTGTATCCAATTTTATATTCACAGAATATCCCCATTTGTGTTAGAAGAATGTGTATATTAATGATACGAATGTTTTCTAGAGACTTCAGAAAGTTCGGAAAGTTACAATGCTAAGTTCTTTAATGTTTAGTAGGACATTAATTATATTTGCCCCAAAAAGGATGATACAGCAACATTTATTAATGTCTAAATGTTTTTTGTAATGTTGCATGTGTGAATAAAATTATCAATACTGAATGTTCTAAATTAATGAATATTTTGGAAATATTACATAGCAGCACTTTCACAGCTAAAAAAGAACATTGTAATAGGATCCTGAAAGCTATTTGAAGAGCAGGATCTTTTGTCACTTTTAGAAGATCTTTTTTGTCCTTTTTCTTATTTACAAAACATTTATCACATAGATAAATCTGAATTCTGAACTTTAAAATTGCCTACAACCAATCGGATTTAAGGGCATGAGGTTAAGGTGCAACCAATGATATATCATGCTGGACCACACAGCTTCCCAGCTACAGGCTCGTATAAAACCAATCCAAATTCAAAAACCAATCAATTGAAATATATCCCTTTGTTTTCGACCTCTGACCTCCGACGTTGTTCTTGTAGCTGTTGTAGATCTCCTTGACCCTCCGGTAGCGGAAGGCCAGTTTCCTCATCCAGTCGACCCCTCCGTGAACACCGGAGCCCAGGCAGAGAGAACCGCCTCCCGCTGGACTCTGGAACCCATCGCTGGAGAAGTTATACGTGCTGTGGAACCAAATGCAAACGGAGATAAAACATCAGCTCCTCCGACTGTACCATGACACACTCTCACTTATGGAAGATAAAATGTTTGTAAGTCTCTGAAGACTAGCTGCCAGCAAAGACCCTGATAGACATACATAAATAATGTTAAATCTACAAACATGACAAAGTATAACTAAAATATGTAAAAGTTTCATCGTCATTCACAAACACAAAGTAAATCATCGATTTTGTTCTGTGTATTAAAATATAAGCAACATTTATTTGGTAAATTACTATATATATATATATATATATATATATATATATATATATATATATATATATATATATATATATATATATATATATAACATTTTTAACATATATATAATTTTTAAAGCCCTTTCTTAGAGATCTATTAATGGTTTATATCAACATTAATGAATTGGAGTAATTGAGATATAAAATATACTTTATCAGACAGCTGAAATTTTCCTTTTTTAATACTTTTCCATGCTTTTAAAATAAATGAATACATGCATTAAATAATTAAGCAATAAACACATTTCTTAAACTAAATGAATGAATGAAAGTAAACAACAATAAAATATATTTTATTATAAAAATTAATTAATACAAAAAAATATTTGGCAGCAGATGGCTTCTCTTAGATCTTTTTTAATTGGAGATAAATGTTTGCATCTTTATTTGATGACGTGTTTTGGGATGACCCTTATTTTAATACTCAAGTACATAAACGTGTGATTTACGTTAAACATAAATCGTCTTGAAGAACAGCTTTTCTCAAGACAATGATCAAAACCTACAATCATCAACTTTCTGGATGAAGATTTTCAAAATGAAAAATGGGATCTTATTTTATTAGACGAGGAGAACCAAACTGTACCTCAGGTCCTGCCCATTGTCATCCGAGGCCACGTCGTCAATCTGAACCTGGTCACATTCCTGGGAAATGAAGAGAAATTAGATATGAATGGAAATGCAGATGCGCGCGTGTGTGTGTGTGGTTATAGACAAGTTCACCCAGAGCCTTGGGGAATAATGGTGAGAGTGAAAAACTATCAACAGCTCATGCAAACCAAGACAAACTGACTCCTTTATTGCCGGAGGGTGAAATGATTCCCTTAGAAAACCTTGAGAAGATCGTTCCTATCGGATCACGGACTTCCCAATGCAAACCCCAGAAGTGACCAGGTTTCCATTGACACCCATGTTAAAACCTGACCTACTTTGTGCCAAATAACAACAAAATTTATATCTATAAAGAATTTTTTTCAATTGTTTCTCAGTTGCCTGAATGAGACTTAAAACTGGGCATAGTTAAAAGCTGGGCTGCTAAAGAGAGCCGTTCACTAGCCCCAAGAAGTGAGTCACACGATTTACTAACACTAAGCGTTCTGAGCTGGGCCAGAGTGTGCTTGCCACCTATAGCGTGATTAGTTTGAGTAATAAGAATGGTCCGTGCTTTACTCAAGTGCACGAAGAGGTTGGCCAATGTCCAGTTTTCATGATGTTTGAGCGTAATCTATGGCTTAAAAAAATATAAAAGAAAACTCGCCATCTTTTAGAGTCCATAGATGGAGGCATCCAAGTGGAACTTTAATTTATGTTCACAAAAAAGTTGCAGAATCACATAACTGTTACATACATAGAACTACATCCACATCTTCCCACCACACCCCTGCGTAGTCTGGGATGGGTATTTTTACCTGTTATGTCTTATTTCCTACGCTACCTTTTGAGGGACCTGTTTTTATCTATTATGTGATGTCAGTCTTGGTCAAAGCGGTTCAATATCACTGCATGTAACTGTGTATGTGACAAAAAACGGCCTGACTGATTTTAGATTAAATTGCAAAAAAAATCTAGCAAACTGTAATTTGGGATTTTTAACTGTCAATGGTTTATGTCCAATAGAGAACACACCCAGCAGACTACCATGCAAATGCAAATCCACCAACTCACTTTTAACTTCAATAACTAGATCAAATGTAATTATTTTTTTATTTGTTAGTAAATTAAGTGTTCTATTGTGTGATTTTCTGACGTGATGCAATAACAAATGAGGCTTCAAATTGTTAAAAGCAGTTCAAGGAAGAACAGAAGGAGGACAAGGCATTATTAAAACTGCAAGCTGTTGTTGGGCCCCGGGACAAATGCTCTTTCAGAGGAAGACACACACCCCTCATTAAATCCTCAAAGCATTCGAACACCTCCTCAAGAGCTTTTCAAGCATTTAATCTTGCCTTTCTTCATCCAGAGGGCATGCTGAGGGCAGGCTTGTTTTCTATGTATGTATACTACCTTCATTTGAGGATCTATCATTAAATTCTGTAAAGATGCTTTTGTAAAAATTTGAAGAAATTAGAGCTTACACTGTTCTTATCTGCTCTTGTCTTAACTTCTCATCTCTATTTGCTTATTTCTTATTGTTGCATGCCCTTTACTTTACTTCATTGTCTTCTCTCCCTTGACTTTACTTTGTCTAACCATCACTACCTTTCCTACCCTTTCCCAGTTTTCCTCATCCTCTCCCCTTAACCTCTCTTAGCTCTGTCTTGGCTTATTCTTTTCATGTACCCAACTCTTCATCCCTTTTGTGACCTGTTTTACCAATCTTATTCTTCCAACCCTTTCCCTTTTACTATATTTGTGTTGTCTTGCTTTCCTCATTGTTCCTTTGTTTTGTTTTTTTGCCATGTCCAACATAAATACTCGTAAATACTTGTGCTTATGTGATAGTGCTCCATCTGAACGTGTATGGTTATTGTTAATAACTTCATTACCTTGTAGCTATTTCCTAATGATAAAAAAATAAGTAAACATTAGGAGACCATGGACCATGACATTGTCTATCAACCCAACCCTAGCTTCTACCCTACTTGTCCTTTACACGTTCAATTTCGTTTTTTTTTCTCCTCCCTTCTCTTTTGCCTTCCTTGTGTTTATTTTGCACTTCAATGTCCATTCCATGACTTGTCTATTCTGTCTTGCTTTCCCCCTATTTTCCCCTCCTCTTGTGTGCCATTCCCTTTATTCCATCCCTTTCTTCTTGATGTTCATCTCACCTCCAGGTCATTGAAGAACAGGCGTGAGTCAGCAAGGTTGAAGATCATCTCCTCCATCCACAATCCCAGGGAAACTGCCTTACCAGAGTCCTAGAACATACCCCAAAAGATCACCTATGATAAGTGAGGGCTATCCCAAGATAAAGATCAGATCACCTGTCACTTAACAGAACTGGTTGGCACAACAAGTTAGAGTTTGGTGGGAAAATGACTCATCTGAAGGAACTCAGTATTCACTGAGTTGAATAGAATTTCATATTTTATCAGGCTTTTATGATTTTTCCTCTCATCTTTTGTAAGTCACCACAAGATCTACTCTGGCTTTGCCTCACTTGACAGGGTTTGTTAGTGTTTCTACCAACTTCCAATATTTCATTGTCAGATATATCCCCCCACTTCCTCAGTCTAGTTCTGTTTAGTGACACCATAGTGAATAACACACAACATGAAATAACAGTGGAGGCTGAAGAAGCGGTGTTCTTTCTGCTGTGTTTGTAGTGGCATTTTTTTCTAAAGAGAAAGTCAAGAGACTTTGTTTAAAAATGCTTATGGCAGAAAGATGAAGAACCTTAGGGTTCTCTAGTCTTTTCCAGCCAATCAGTTAGCTCAGAGATTAACCAATCAAGGATCAACAGGATGTCACATGTCACTTTCTCTTCAATCCGAGGAAAGCATCACTTTGACTCACTTTTAGTATGTCATCTAAATGTTTATCGGAAAAAAGTATGGGTACCAAGTACAGGAAGTGGTAGAAAATCCCCCAAAAGCCTACCATTTGTAACTAGTGGAAAAAATGCCAATAGTGATCACATTTTTATTCAAGCCAAACCAAAACATTTCCTCCTGTGTATTCACTGTCAAGATGAAAGAAAAAAATAACTAGAAGATCTAGTATCCCGGACGAACAATATTAATTGCAATATCACGTCAGATCCATTTTCCTGATTGATGTATAATCTCTAAATGAATTCCCATACCCAATGAAAACTCCGCTCTACTAAACAAGCTCATTTCATGGTCACTTGTTGGTTTTGTTTGTACTTCTTCTGGTTTAATTAGACATTTATTGCTAACAGTATTTATCTTGACTCATTTGTTTAATTCTGATCTGCCTTTGTTTATGCTGACAGTTTATATATATATATAGTTGGTAAATATCATTGGTAGGCTTTAGTTATTGTGACTTTTTATTTGGGCATTCATCCCAGCATACGGTTGCTGATGGCCCAACAATATTAAAACTATGGGAGTGTTAAAGAAATTGTAAGGCATGATTCTGGCAATGGCTCAAGCAGGAGGCGTCAGCCAGAGGTTAAAGTCAGATTAGCTGACAAAAAACTAACCCTCTAATAATGATAGAGCACAGATAATAACATGTAATCTGCTAAGAGAATGGGCCACTTTAGTACAGGTGGCAGTCAGAGGAAGAATGATTGACATACAATTACATCAAATTATACAGTTCACAACAAATAGTTCAGTGATGAGAAGACATGAGGATTTACTTCACTTTAACTTGATTGTTGTGTATCAAGCACTTCCAAGATGGTGGTTTAATAGCTTAGAATGGCTGCAAATTAGTTTTATCTTACAAAACATTAAAATCCTTTATTCATGCTTACATAAAAATGTGTGATAGATTATAAAGATCAGTGTTCAACATGTTAGTTCAAAATAACAATTTATATGTACACTTTAAAGTTCTTCCCAAAAATAACTCATTATAGAAAGTAAATTTATATTATAAAATAAAAACTAAGTTACTCTTTTTTTGTCCTTTAACCCTGTACAAATAGAATACTGGTAAATAAAAATGCAAATAAACCAACAAACCACCACCAACAACAACAAAAAAAATCTAAATAATTGTGGATTTAAATATACTAGAAAGTGCTAAAATGGAAGATAATGATGTTAAAATAAACAAACACACAATGAAAATAATAAATTAATTGTAGAATAAATAAATTGTTGAAGTAAATAAATTGTGGACATGAACAAATAAATACATTAGGGAAATAAATAAACAAATCAATCATTTGCTGACATACATAAATTATGGAAATAAGGAAAAAATTGTGGAAGAATTTATTAAAAAATAAAAGGTGCAAATAAATAAATTTCAGATGTAAATATTTTTGAATAATGAAATAAAGGTGAAAATAAATTAATAAAAGAGACAAAATAGAAATGTTTAAACACAAAGGGTTGTATTTACAAAATTATTTAAATTACAAATTAAAACAATAGTCAAGCATTTATTTATTTGTTAACTAATAAATAACAACAAAATATATGTTTACTACTTTTGTAATGGTGTATTTATCTTAATTGAGATTGTTTTCATTTTCGGAGTTTATTCATTTAGTGTTTTTCATTTTGTCAGGTTTTTATGCATTTCTTTTAACATCTGCAGTCATTTTCCATCCTCCATAAACAAGGCTACAGTCACATTCTTGGCTCTGTCGTGTTAGTCGTATAAACATTAGTTTCTGTTCATTTTAAACGTGTGACCTCTAGTTAGCAAATACTTTAAGAATTTGACAGGAACGTTAAAGAAGAGAGTCATAGCAAGCTCTTAGCATGAGAAGCTCTTGCCCTGACGCAAATCAAGTTTCAGTGTATGACTCTCGTGGGTTTCAGACCAAGTAACCCTGATTAAAAATCGTCCCAATTTTGTGATCTTTAAAATGCTAGAACGAGGCTAACCCAGTGCTCCTCTCTGTTTGTCACAGTCTTTAAGGCATTGTGGGAATTAACAATAGCTTTCTGAGTCAAGAAAAGGAAACCTGAGATTGCTTCCTTGTCACATTAGAGCAGAGGTTCCTGAGACATCAAGAAAAGAACCGAAGGACGAGGAGGTGCTCATATGCATTCAATACTAAAACCTAAAAAACAAGTGGGAGAACTGGTTTCTACCTTGCCGAATCGAGTGGAAAATGTCCCGGTGAGGAGTGAGTGGAAAATGATGATGGTCTCATCCAGGTCCCAAATAAACACTCTCTGCACAAACACACAAGATCATGATCTGCTGACGAGTCGAAAAAGATGTTTACTCAAAACACGGCAGATAATCCTGGTTTTATTTATGATGATTAAAGCTGATGCTGGTCACTCTCACATTACAAAATTATACTGAATCACAGTGGTTTTCTCTTTTCTGAGTTAAATGTTAGTGAAATGTCTAAGACATCAAATACGTTTACTAATTTTGTCAAAGTGTGTACCTCGATGTCCGAGTCAAGTGGTGGGATGGGGTCGCTGTTTCTCTTTCGTCCTCTCAGTTTGGAGTCTGTGATGCGTCTCACTGGAGCGCTCTCCGGATCCTTCCCAGGAGTCTGAGGACTCGAGGGAGCAGGGTACTCCACTGTTCAGCACAAACACATTTATAGACGATAATTATGGCAGCCTCCATTGACTGTATAGAACATAGATGGAGTGTTTGTGACATCACTCGTACGTTTCTAGTAATGTTAAAAGAGGCTCAACGAGGGCTGAGACAGAAATCGAAAACGCATCCAGAGGCAGGACATGGCCGTAGTGAAGGTGTCTGATTGACTGAAGGTTTAAATTTTATATATTTTAAATAAACAAATTGTAAAATGATTTACCCCCTGCGTGAGTTCATGAAGGTCAAAATTAGTGATCTGAATCAGCAAACCTAATGGAGCCAGGGGTGGAAACATGTTTTTTTTTCAGTTCTAGAGTGGGTAAGTCTTAATATTGGAGTGAACGATAACCTGTTCACTTCTGGAGTCAGCCTCTAGAGGCCGCTAAAGGAACTGCAGTTCAGTCACTTCCTGTTACGCTTCGAGGGGGAAAGCAATAGGTTGCCCCTTGTTTCCAATCCAGGTTCAAGAATACTAGACCTTTCTCTCGCCCAAAAGATATCTTCAGGTAAAATATGTGAACATAAGCTTTGAAAATCTTGAAAAATTATGATTTTTGTTCCTCAGAAAGCTTTTGCAAAAGCACAGTTTAGAATAGGCTTTGGGAGTTTTAGTTCCTTTTTTTCATTCAAACTTAGAAAGAACATTTAAAAAAAAGAGTTGAATACATTTAGAAGAGCTTCTCATCTATAATTGAATTAATGAAACTTGCATCAGAACAGATCTTGAATTTACCATTGGCATTTTTTTAATTATGAAAAGATTTTTTATATTCTATCTAGTAACCAGCTCATGTGTTCTCACCTGTGTGTGACTCTGGGCTGTGACTGGTCGATCCAGCGGGATGGTCTGTGTGCTGATAGGCTATCGCTGTGGTGATGGCTGAGGGTGTGATGTTGTGGGGTGATAGGTACGGGTTGTTGTAGTGCGCATTGTAGTATGGTGAATATTGACTCTGGCTGTAGCTGGAGTATGAAGAGAAGTCCTGAAGGAGAGGAAAAGGAAATTAAATTATCACTGACACAGACGGCTAGATTATCAGCTACTGTTAGCTTAAACATGTGTTCATTCACCTCCAAAACTAACTTAAAAAACATTCCTTAGTTTTTTTAATGTTTGTCATCTTTATTTGATTCAATTGAGTGGTTTTCTTAAGGATTATTATCGTATGAAATGCAATCAAATGTTTCTACTTGTTCAACTGCTTCAGGAGAAGATTAAGAAGAAGATTCGTTTCTCAGATCTCTCTGATTGACTATTTGAGGGTTTTTTCCAATGAAGCAAAGTTGATTTTCACCTGCTGTCCAGGACTGAAAGCCGTTGAACCTGCGATGCTGTTTGCACCCTGAAAAATTCCAGACGAAATGCTGCCACCTGAAACAGAGGGTTAAACTGCTTTAAGGGAAAAATTTTGCCTCAACTCAAAAACAAACATGAAAATCAGAGGACAGAAAATTTTTTCATTTCATTTCTTTTTTGGTTAAACATAAACATTCCACATGCACGTCTATGCCGTAAAAAAAATACTATTAAAGATGCAAGCAGCAATCAAAGGTCTCTCACACCTTCCGTGCTTTGCTTCCTCCTAGCCAATTAATAGCATTACACACCGCAATAACTCATTATTTTGGATTGAATGAAGCGACACCCAAAAATTACCGTTACAATCATGAACCGTGCTCAACTGGTCGTGGTGGAGGTGTTGCCACAATATATAGAAATACCCTAAACACAACCAAAAAGACAGAACATAAATTTAAATCCTTCGAAGTACTTGTGCTCCATATTACACCGGTAGAATCAAAACAAAGATGTGCGATCTCTGTAACATAAGCTGTTGTCTACAGGCCACCAAAACACAATTCTAGCTTTCTTCAAGAATTTGCTGATTTTGTCGCACATCTTTTGGTCGAAGCAAATAAAATACTTATTTTTGGAGACTTTAACATCCATATCGATGACAAAAAAGACTCGTTGGGTATTGCCTTTACAGACCTCCTAAATTCATGTGGGTTTAAGCAAAATGTGGTCGGCGCAACTCACCGTCTAAACCACACTCTAGATTTG
This sequence comes from Danionella dracula, assembly GCA_900490495.1. Taxonomy (NCBI): domain Eukaryota; kingdom Metazoa; phylum Chordata; class Actinopteri; order Cypriniformes; family Danionidae; genus Danionella; species Danionella dracula. The sequence continues at coordinate 1,006,736 of UELW01000345.1, read as the reverse complement.
GTTCTATCTCATGGCATTGACCTAAGTGACATTGTTATATCGCCTCAAAGTGAGGACATCTCAGACCACTATCTTGTATCTTGTGCTATGCAGACTATAAACATTAGCAGTAGCATTCAACGCTACCAACTAGGGAGAAATATAAACCAAAATACTAAAGAAGCATTTATAAGAAACCTACCAGATATTACTCAACTTTCTAGTGTACCTGCAGATGAAAATGAACTTGAAACGATCACCTACAGTTTGAATAATATTCTCGCTAACACCCTAGACACTGTAGCCCCGCTTAAATTAAAACAAGTCAGAGATAGACAGGCCACTCTGTGGTCTGATGATAATACAAAGGTGCTAAAAAGACAAACCAGAAACTATGAGCGTAAATGGAAAAAAACTACATTGGAAGTATTCAAAATTGCCTGGAAAGAGAGCATGTCTAAATATAGACTAGCACTAAAAACTGCAAGAACTAACTACTATCACAAGTTAATAGAAACAAATCAAAATAACCCACGCCTCTTATTTGAAACAATGGCTAATTTACTAAACAGTCAAACATCGACAGATTCAAATGCAGCTATAAAATTTAGCAGCAATGATTTTATGAATTATTTCTCAAATAAAATTACCTCTATCAGATGCAAAATTACTAAAACTCATATTCAATCAAAGCAGTTTAACTCAAACCCTATACCTTTGACTCACTCACTGCAGAATTTTTCAAATATTGACCTGAAAGAACTGCTAAAAATAATCACAGCATCTAAATCATCAACATGCTCTCTAGATCCTGTACCAACAAAATTACTGAAAGAATTGCTACAAATAGCTCAAGAACCATTTCTAAATATTATAAACTCATCTCTAATGCTAGGTTACGTTCCCAAACAGCTAAAACATGCAGTAATTAAACCACTAATCAAGAAAACGCACCTGGATCCTACTGAGTTATCCAACTATAGGCCAATCTCTAACCTTCCGTTCTTGTCAAAATTATTAGAGAAAGTTGTTATAGCACAGCTCAGCTCCTTCTTACAAAAGAGCAACTGTTATGAAGAACTTCAATCTGGATTCAGAGCGCATCACAGCACAGAGACTGCGCTGGTTAAAATTTCAAATGATCTATTACTTGATTGGGATCAAGAAAATATATCTCTTCTAGTTCTGCTAGATCTCAGTGCAGCCTTCGATACGATAGATCACAGGATTCTCCTCGAGAGACTAGAAAACGATGCAGGCATCCAGGGCCAGGCTCTAAGATGGTTTAACTCTTACCTCTCTGACCGGAGTCAGTTTGTTCATGTAAATGGAGACTCATCGGACACAATAGCAGTAGAGTATGGAGTTCCTCAAGGATCCGTTTTGGGACCCATCCTATTCTCAATATACATGCTGCCCCTTGGCAAAATTATTAGAAGACATGGTGTTAGTTTCCATTGCTATTCAGACAACACCCAGCTCTATATATCAGCAAAACCTAACGACCCTTTAAAGCTAAAAAGGATCTCAGAATGTGTCGCTGATATCAATGATTGGATGAATGAAAATTTTCTTAAGCTAAATCCAGATAAAACAGAAATATTACTTATTGGCTCTAAAAAGCAATTACAGAATCTCTCTGCTTTACATATGGAACTGGGGGGACACATTGTTAATTTTTCCACTACAGTTAAAAATCTTGGCGTTATTATAGATAGTGAACTGACGTTTAAGAATCATATCTCTTATGTTACTAAGACTGCTTTCTTTCACCTCAGGAATATTGCTAAAGTGCGGAACATGCTGTCTATCGTAGATGCAGAAAAATTAGTGCATGCTTTCATGACCTCCAGAATGGATTATTGTAATGCTCTGTTAGCCGGCTGTCCAGCCACCACGCTACAAAAATTACAGTTAGTCCAGAACGCAGCAGCTAGAGTTCTCACAAGAACAAAGAAATATGATCACATTACACCGGTTTTGTGCTCTCTTCATTGGCTTCCTGTACAATATCCCATTGACTACAAGATTCTGCTCCTTGCCTTTAAGGCACTGAATGGCTTGGCTCCGGCCTACCTGAGCAGTCTCCTATCACGATATATTCCAGCTCGCTCTCTCCGATCAAAAGAAGCAGGACTATTGATTGTACCAAAGGTTAGTAAATCCACAAGAGGTGGAAGAACGTTCTCATATAGAGCCCCGAAGCTCTGGAATAAACTACCGGATGTTGTCCGCAGCTCAACTACGCTCACAGATTTCAAAACTAAATTAAAAACATATCTGTTTAAACTGGCATTCCAATAATTATCTCTTGGTATTTGTCTAAACAGATATGGTGCCTGAGCACCATATACATACAAACTGTTTGAAAAAACAATGTGGTTCAATGTTCCTCTCTAACCTATCCTCATTATTTATCTCTCCTCCTGCAGCTGATGCTGATCACTTGTTTGTTGTCTATGTTACAGTTTACTAACCGTTTTCTCCATTTCTTAGTTCCTGTTTTGTCTTTGTTTGTTTTGTTTGTTTTTTGTTTTTCAGGTCCTGTCCGGCAAACCGTTCATCGATGGATTTTTAGTTTGTATGTTCTTTATGCTGGGGAGGTGATTAGCGTCTGCCTCAGTCAGCGGGAGTCCCCTCTCAGAGGGAACTCCTGTCTGCTCTGCCTGATCCTCATGGGGACTTTATGAAGCTGCTTTGAAAGCAATTGCTAAAGAAGCGCTATATAAAAACTGATTGATTGATTGATTGATTGATTTCAGAAAATCTTTTATTGTTAACCTTTTTATAACATTTGAAGAAAAACTATGTGGTGCTATACCTGATGTGTGTTGTATTATGAAGGTTGGAACTTAGACTCTCATTAAAATGAATTTGGAACAAATCAAACATTGTATGGATGAGCTAGAGTAATTGAAAATATTTATTACAATTTGATTATTCCATAGATACTAAAAAAAGACTAATTTCAATGTGCCTAAAAATGCTTAGGGATTTTGAAAGAGTTTGAGTGAGTCCTCATCACCCTGGAATTTATGACACCTCTTAGATTACCATCTCCCACCCTCCACATGAGGGAAAATTTTTAAAATAACCATGATCTACACCTGATTGATCATTGATCAGGAAATATTTGTATTGTACCTGCAGCCAATGTTTGGTAGTTGGCGCTGCAGTGACATTCTCCAGCTGCCACAGACATGTCCTTTTTCAACAGCAAAAAATCTTTGCAATTTAACATTGTACACACCTTAACATTATTTTTAGCAGTTTAGCAATGAATGGGTAAAATGTTTGGGAAGTAATTAAAGTATGAGGGCTATAATTTTGATTGAATACATAAAATAAATGACTTTTTGTCCAGTTTGCCAACTCGACTAGATTTTTTTTAGGTCTTGATATTCTACAAATTTGTGTCTATCCTCAACAATCACCCCTTCTCCTTTAGTCAGGAATCTTGGGAGTGATTTTGGATGAACAGCTATCCTTCAAAGACCACATCACCAAGAGAACTCGGAAAGATTCAAAAGATCAGGCCCTTCTTAACAGAGCATGCTACTCAACTACTGGTTCAGGCTCTGGTTCTCTCATTTCTGGACTGCTGCAACACTCTCCTAGCAGGGCTTCCAGCAAACACGCTCAAACCTTTGCAGATGATCCAGAACTCTGAAGGTCATCAAGCTCAAGTCACTCCCCTCTTCATTACTCTTCACTGGCTCCCCATTGCAGCTCGTGTTAAATTCAAATCACTGATGCTGGCATCCAAAACTATCTCCAGATCAGCCTCTGTTTACCTCCACAAGCTCATACACTTCTACATGCCCTCCAGAATCCTGCGCTCAGAAAAGGAACAGCAACTCGTGATGCTGTCCCACAAGGCAGAAAATCTCCTAGCAGAACCTTTTTTTCTCACTATCCCCAGCTGGTGGAACAAAGAACAATAACAGCTTTCAAAAAACAACTGAAAACTCTTCTCTTGAGGAAATACCTACTATAAAAAAATAATAATACATTTACTTCCTGCTATGGTTTGCTGATCAGTTGATACAACTTCGTTTATGAGCGAGCTGAGATTAGACTTTGACTGTGTAACAAATTGCACATTGCATATTCTCCCCTACTGTAAGTCACTTTGGACAAAAGCGTCTGCCAAATGCATAAATGAAAGTATACTATAACTTTTGATGCTTGTTATCATATCAACTTGTTCAGAATTACTATGATGAGAATGAGAATATGATGACATTGAACTAAAGCAACTTCCTGTTTCAAACGGAAAATGAGTTATTCGCCAATCACCATGGCCACGTCTTTCCACTTAGCCAAAACAACTTCACAATTTAACATGGCGTATGCCTAGTGATGATGGAGATGAAGTTTTACGAACTCCCCCACAGATTAAATCTGAACATCTCCAAAGTATTGAACAAGCAAACGCCCTAATTTTTTTACAGGAAATATCAAAATAACTGACTTCTTGTTGAGTTTGGAAACACAATCTGTTTTACATTTTTTCCTGTCTCCGTACTAAAATTTAATTTGAGTACAACAAACTGGTAGGAAATCAGCAGCGAAAAAGCTGCAAGCATGCATACCTCAGAGCCATTTAGCCATACTCTCATTTTAAACCCATATCACATGTACATTTTTACCAATTTGTATGTGTGCAAAACTCTTTGACTTTGTGTGCATGCTCAGACCCTTAAAAGTGCACCCAAAGATGGTAAAGAATAATTAAAAATAAATAATAATCTCAAAAGTTACAATTGCTTTGGTTTACTCTTTAAGGTTTTTTTCTTGTTTTCTGCTATTGGAGATTAATTTCTGTTGAGTTTTTTCATTGCAAATTTTATTTGCACTCCTGTCTTGTTAACTCCGCCACTGATTGATTTCCACCCATGCCTAGTTGTTTCTGATTCAGTTGAGTTAACCTATGTTAGATCTCGTTTGGGTGATTGTCCTCCTTTTATAATGTTCCTTCTTCTTATGTTCAGTTTTGCGACATTGCAAATCTCGTACCTTTTGTCTCATTGTATTCAGTTAGTCCTGTTGTAGTCAATTGTTCTGTTTCAGTACTTAATCATTTACTTCTCTAGCTTACTTTAGTTATTGGAGGTTTTCCCCCTCGTGGGTAATTTTATGATAGTTTTTTTATTAATAATAAAGAGACTAACCAAACCTCTGGTTGTTGTGCAATTGGGTTCTGTTACTTCCCTTCTCTTATGAGAATCCTAACAAAGCCCGAACTGAAGAAAAGTATATTGAGTGGATTTATTATTTTAATCCTAAAGTCAAATACTCTTTAGAAATAGTAACATCAAATAGAATAATTTAATCTAATTGTGTCAAAATTCTTACACTTTAAACTCAGGAGGTGTTTAAGCCTAAAAAATGAAAGAAAAAATATATTATTTCAGTTGCTGGTACTCATTGGTTACTCAAGAGGATAAAACTCTTTATTTCTGGGTGAAGTGACACTTGATAAAGGATGCATTTATGAGACTGAAAACAACTTGGGTGAAAAAGGGCAGATCACAGAAATCCAATCCAGTCCCTGCGACTGCTCTCATTTTCTTTTGTACGCCTTCGATAAACGACTCTGTCTTCTGCACCGAAGCTTGAAGAAAGTGTACTAAACTCTTCAAAGAGTGCAAGAGCGAGTTTCCTTTTTGAATTTTCTCTGTGCGGCGGTGAAACGTGAAGATCTCAGGCAGTAGAGACAGGTTATTTATTCCTCTCTTGGTGCGATTCAGCTATAAATTAAAGGAGACGCTGAGCACCAGTTTCCCAGACTCATTAGAAATCCATCCATATTACCAGCAGACAATTTTACTGCGCATGACGGCTCGGGGGCGCTTATGAATTACTGTAAATCAGTTTAATATGCAGCGGATTATATCTTCAGCTAGAAGATCATAGACAGAAGTCTAGTTTATGAACTCGACTTCAATAGAATTTGAAGGGGTCATGAACTGTGTGAGCTCTTTATTTTTTGCTCTACTTTGACTTCTTGATTGTTCGATGAATGTTTTTAAAAGAATATGCCAATACGAGACAGCTGCAGTGACACTATATTTACACACTGGTCGTACACAATTATGTCATACACTTTTGGTTTTGCTCCATTTTTCCATGAGCTGAACTCATCTACAAGATTTTCTATAAGAACTCAAAGACACTTCACTCTCCGATATTGTTCACAAATCTGTGTAAATCTGTGTGAATGAGCATTTCTCATTCCCCAAGATAATCCATCCCACCTTGAAGTGTGCAATTGCAATTCTGACTGCAGAAATGTCTACTAAAATTGTAGGAATCCATGTATGTTTGTCTAGCATAAGCCACCTCCAAAGGTGTTTCAGAGAATTTTGCATTACATCCAACTGGCCGCACAGTCCCAGACCATGTGTAACCACACCAGCCCCGGACTTCTACATTCTTCATGTACACCTCCATAATTTTCTGAGACTAGCCATTCAGACAGCTGCAGCAACAATCGGTTTGTGAAATTGAGGATTTTCTACACAAACGGTCAGAAATTGTTTTAGAGAAGGTGATCTGCAAGCTCTTTATCCTCATCGTGGTCAGGGTTCAACCAAACTGGGACAATGGGCACTCGGCACGTTCTTGGGGCATTCTATTCATAGAAGTTTCAATCTTGGTCCTGGTTTCAATCTTCAAGTGTGGGTGATTGGTTCACTGACGTCATTGTTTTGGAACAGGTGCCCCATGGCAACTTAAGAGGTCAGGAGAGCCAGAGATCTACAAATAGGTAAGCCCAGCCCACTGCCTGGTAAGCCAATCAGAATTTCGGTTTCTGCGAGAAATGTTGTTATGCTCGGGGCTCTTGGGGACTGTTCCATTTCAAACTAAACTCTTTTGTTTGCTGAAAAACTAATGAATGCTTTCCGAAAGGTAAATGTTGTTTCAGTGACAACATTAACATTTATTACAGCTGTTTAAAGTTTTGAGAAAATTTTGAATGCAAATTTAGAATTCATGCACATGCAGTTTACTAGGTTGTTCAGACATGGCTCAGGGTTACCAGTGTTGATTCTTGTTGTGGTTTCTATTTGTGCCTAGTCTTTGTGTTTTTACTAGATTTAAGGGATAAAATAAAATAAACAAACGTTTGGCTCATTTCTCCTTGCTGTTAAAGATATCTTAATGGGGCAAAGCATTGGGTTGAAGTTATTATTTTATAACTGGTTATATAATTTGATTTAACAGTCATCTTGCATTCCTGTTAGATGTGAAATAAGAAGTACTGTTTAAATTTTTGTAAAAAAAACAATTCAATGTACCACTGCAGTCTGGTGACTATTGTTTTCTTATCTTATTTTATCTCTGTCTCTACACACACACTTTAAATTTGCCTTCATGTCTGTGTAATTGCTTTTGTGTTGGTGTCTTAAATTTGTGAATTTTTTTGTGTTGCTTTTTTGGCAAAGTGTATTTTTCTGGCCATGGTCCTCCACTGCTATCATCCGTTCTCCTCCGCTCTGACACATCTCCACACTGTCTCACTCGAAAGGTAAGGGTTACTATTTTTTATTCAGTTTTTATTGTTTTATTATTATTAATTTGATTTATAATGTGTACTTTTAAGGAGTGAAGATTCCTACTTTATTTTTCTCTGGTTTCATGCTATTTTCAATGTTTAGTGTTGTTTTTGTGTGTCTTGTAACGGATTGGACATTTTACATGTAAAACTTGCTTCGACATAAGAAAAATCCAGGACACAAAGGCCAACCCGGAATGGATTAATTTAATATCTTGAGGTATCGCTGTATTCTACACCTGTGAGGTGGGTTGGATTGTCTCAAGGAAGAAGAAGTACTCACTAATGCTGTTCATTTAAACAGGTCTGTCTACAATATTTTAAAAGGATAAGTCTTTGAGTTTTAGTAGAAAAAGTTTTAGATCTAAGTTCAGCTCATGCAAAATGGGAGTGAAACCAAAAGTGTTTTGCTCAGTATTAAAATACATATTATTATCAACAGCTTATAACACTGTTTCTTAGTGAGGCTCCAGAAGCTACTTATTAAATCTTTCAAAATCCGTCAGGTACTGTATTCTTTAGTTTTTTTGTGTGTCTCAATCAAGACTTTAATGCAAGCAGCTGCTGGAACCTTTTCTGCTGTGTTCCACAGAGAAAGAAAAGCACCATGCTGCTTTAAAACGCGACATGGGTGAGTAAAGGATGTCGATGAGCAAATGATTGTGTTCCTTTCAAAGCTGGAAAACTCCCCACTGCCACTGCACCTCTGACCTCGAGACCGAACGGTCAATTTCACACCACGAGGGCGAAATCAGGGCTGCAAGCAGAAGAGGGGCAACTCTTTCTCTTCTCAAACACTTACACACTTCAGCAGCGGAGGCGGCGAAGAAAGGTTCTGACCTCCAGAGAGACGCCTGACGCCAGACGCCAGACCGAGCATAATGGGGAACAGGTGTGTGTGAGGACACCAGTTTCGCTATGCTTGTGAGGACTCGGATGCACTTTTGTGTGGATGTGAACGCATTTCGCTTGATTTCATTGGAAAACCAGACACACAGTGCAAAAAATTTAATCTTAACACAGAAAAATATCTTAAATTAAGGAAATTATTTTGTTGTTTCTCAGCATTTCCAGACAATGCTGTTTTTAACTGATAATATTTAACTAATTTCAGGATATTTCACTGCATTTTCTTGATAAGTTATTAATTTTTTTCAGGGAGATTTTATTACTAGTACTGAGTATCGTAAAATCTAAAGCTTTTTGGTCAATAATAAAAAATGTAAAACTTTAAATTTTTTTGCACATCAACTTCTTATGTTAAACATTTATTTATCATATGTACTTTTAAAAAATATTTCAGTTTTATTGTCAATAAATCCATACGATACAGAACAAAGTTCTCCTGTACAATCCTCTGACAAACACATCAATCTATTTGAATTAATAGACATTTAAAACCTGCTTTCTTAGCCTATGTTTTTGGTAAAAGCACCGCAAGAGCCAGTAGTTTATTTCTAGCTGGTTTCAAGGCTAAATTTAAGGAGATACCTCTGACTGACCATGTGTGTAGCTGTAAAGCGCCTGTCCCGGAGGCGTCCCGCTGTAGTTAGGAGCATATCCCAGCATGCTGCTCTGTCCAGGGGAATGACTCAGACCATCTTCTGTTTTAATATCTGAAACAAACACACAGTCAGCGCTCAACCCAGCAGTACAGGCACCGATCACCAGGGGGCACTCACTGTAGGAGGGCATGCTGTATCCCTGTGTGTGGTGTGTGTAGGGTGCGTAAGGACCCGTCGGGCTGTACTGTGTCTGTCCGTATGCTGACATGACTCCTCTAGCCACTGATACACTGGAAAAAGTTTAGCAAGTGAGTAGTGAGTAGATCGCTGTTGTTTTATACTCTTGCAGTTTCAACTCACATCCACTCAAATAGTTCCCTGGCGTTGATTGTTTGTATCCTGTAAAAACTAGTATCACGTCTCAATCAGCGTGAATACAGCAAACCCCTGCAGAGACGTCAGGAGGTGTGGAGTTCTTCCGCTTGAACACGTTCTGCTGTCAGCTCTCCTGAAACAAAGAAAAATGTGATGAGAGGATGGATGAGAAATAGCCAGAACTTGTACTCTACAGTTAACGAATGGACAGAGGTCATAACATTTGCAAAAGCACACTAAGCTTACATTTTTTACTGGACACATTATTTAAAAATCTTAAGCACGGCTACTGAAACTCTCTTAAAACTAAGCACTCCTTCGACTTCAGTTATTTCAGATTTCTGCAGGGAGACATTCAAGGAGAATTATGCTATTTTTAGGAAACACAATACTCTGTCTTTCTGTTGAGTACTTAGAGTTTAAATACATGTATCTGGACTAGGGGCCGAGGATTTCATGGGTTAAAGCTAGAGGGAAGCAGATTGTGTGAGTCCAAAGAGATGAGCATAACAAGAATGGCAAAAAACAACACAATTCATGCAAATTAGGTAATAATGTGATCTAACGACTTTTTAGGAGCTACCAATAGTGGGTTATATTACTGAGGAGTTGGCAACACTCTTTTAGACATTTCAATAGAGAGTTTTAGAAAGAGGGGGATAGAGAAGAGAGAGGGAAAGAAAAAAATTAGAGAAAACAGTGAAAGAAAAAATAGGGAAAGAGGGAAGAGGGAAAGAGAAAGTAAAGAAAGAGAAGAGAGAGAGAGAGTGAGAGAAATAAAGGAGAGCAGGGGGTCAAAAGTGGAGAAGGAGAAGAGAGAAAGAGAGGAGAGATAGGAAGAGAGAGATAGCAGGGAGAAAAAGAATAGGGGGAAAGAATGAGAGGGTGGTGACGTTGAGGAGCACATTGAAGGCCCGTTGCAGAAGCTCTACGCTCAACTTAAACCCTACTCGACCCTCCCATAGACCTTCCTCGTGGCGTAGCAGCACACTTTTACACTTTTATATGACGTAAACATTTATATTAAACTAAGGAATAAAGTTCTTGTTAAACATCTTTTTACTTTTAAATCTAGCGAGAAATTTGGTGACTTATGTAGTTTTTTTTTTTTTAACTTTTATCGATTTTGATATCATTGCTCTGGCTCTTTTCAGGGAGTAGCAGGAGCTGTTGACAGGTTTATGAACAGCAGATCTCCTCCCCTTCACTCTCTGTGTCCAGGAGAGGTGTCTGTGTCCACGGATCTTATGCTCTGATATCTGCATTCGAGTATCCCTCTCTCTGTTGCTTATTTAAAATGTTGAAAAAATGCATATCTCAATGCAAATAAATGAGTTGGTTGGCATGTCTAGGTTAAAAACACAGATCTTAAATAAGTTTCATGTGCCATTATTGTTTTTATTCTTATAGAAAAATATTTTTGACAATAAGCGTTTGGTTTTGTTGATCGTTGATCACATTTTCGTCAAAAATTATTGCATTTTCATGTGAAATTAATTAAAACACAAATAAAAAAAATTCTATACTAATATTTTGTCATTTATACACATTTACATTTACTTTTATGCATTTGGTAGACACTTTTGTTCAAAGCGACTTACAGTAGAGGAGAGACCATCTGCAAATTGTTACTCAGTCAAAGTCTATCTCAGCGTGCTCATAATAGAAGTTGTATCAACTGATCAATAAACCATAGCAGGAAGAAAATTGAGGGAATTTTTTTTTTGTTATAGTAGCTGAAGAGAATAGTTTTCAGTTTGTTTCCGTTTTTTTAAGCTGTTAGTGTTGCGACTTTCCTGACTGGATCAGGGAGTTTGTTCCCCCACCAGGGACAGTTATAGAGAAGGTTTCTGCCTTTGTGGGACAAACCCAGAGTCGCTGTTTCTTCTCTGAGGGTAGGCTTCTGGAGGGCATGTAGGAGTGTATGAGCTTGTAGAGGTATACGGGAGCTGATCTGGAGATAGTTTTGTACGCCAGCATCAGCGATTTAAATTTAACATCTAACGACTTTAGCAGCAGCCAAAAGAGGGTTATACTACTGAAGGAGTTGGCAACTCTATTTTAGACATTTAAATGGAGCAAGATCTACTGAATAACTCCTCCTAAAGATCAGTAAATAAAGAATTTTTGAAAGAGGGAGGAGAGAGACAAAGGGAGGAGTGAGAGAGAGAAAGAAAGAAAGAGAGAAGAGTGGGGGACAGAGAAGAGGGAAAGAGAGAAAGTGAAGGTGGGGGGAGTGGAGAGAGACAGACAGAGAGAGAGAAAGAGAGAGAGAGAGAGAGAGAGAGAGAAAGAACCGTGTAAACCGGCTCGATGAGCAGTGTGTTCCTGGAACTGAACAGTGCTCTGCTAACATGGCGCTAATCTCAAGAAACCACAGGAACTCATCTCACCTTAGACTTATTTCCTATTCTTTTAGTAAATCCTTTCTTCCTCATGCTCAGATTTATCCTGAAATATCGTTAAAAAAAAACTGGTCATTAATAAAGATGTAATTTACATTTCATTTGTCTTAACTTTTGGGTTCCTATTAATGTGAGAAAGATTTCTGTTTGGATTCTTCACAGCACCCTTTTTTTCAATTCAATTTTTCAATTGTTGCCAGACAAAACCTTTGAAGTGTCTTGCGCTTCACGCAGTGATCACACTGGCACGGCACCCTAAAAATCTCTCCCATCTGACTGTCGATTTACTCTCACAAATCGAATCTCATAAAAATTTATTCAAGCTCATTTTTTATTTCATCAGTTAAGGCACATTCAAAAAGATGATCCAGAACTCTGCAGCTTGTTTTATGTACATGGAACTGAAGTGAGGTCATGTTACTCCCTCTTCATCACTCTTCACTGGCTCCCCATTGCAGCTTGTGTTAAATTCAAATCACTGATACTGGCGTACAAAACCAGATTTCCAGCTCAGCCCCTGTTTACCTCCACAAGCTCATACACTCCTACATGACCTCCAGAAGCCTGCACTCAGAGAAGGAAAATCGACTCATGGTTATGTCCCACAAGGCAGAATATTTCTCAGCGGAACCTTCTCTCTCACTGTCCCTGAATGGTAAACAAATTCCTGATCCAGTCATGAAAGCAGCAACACTAACAGCTTTCAAGAAGCATTAAAACTCTTCTCTTCAGAGAACTTAATAAAAGAAATATAAAAAATACCTCCTCTGTCTTTATGTCCTCTGTCTTAATAAATAAATAAAATAAACAAAATTTCTCTTCGTTCTCATAAAGCAGACAATCCTTTAATCTTTTCATTTGTGTTTGTAAAAATAAAAAAGTAAAAATAAATAAATAAAACCAAATGTATCTTCATTCTCATAAAACAGAAAGCAGATGATCTTATAATGTATCTATTTTGTTTTTGCAAAAAAAGTTTGTAATTCTCCACGTAAAACAATCTTCTTCTTCTTTAAATTTTTTCTCGTTCTCTATAAAACAGATGATCCTTTAATGTATATTCAGTAGTTGCTGCTGGTATCCTGCGCTGCCCTTTTAATCCTCCACACATCTCTGCTTGTTTTAATAACGCGAGTGGGTCAGAGAGGCAGAGCGAGGGTTGCATCACACCTGCTGGTGCTTCGCTGCTGCTGACACCATAATATTTCCCATGAAGACCCCCCCCCAACCCCCCCTCACACGCACACACATTTCTATATTTTATATTATATAGTTAAAGATAGAATGTGACTATTTGGGAAAAAGAGAAGAACATATTGTTAACTTAATTTTATTATTGGGAAAATACCATATACACAAGAAAAAACTGGTTTCAAACTAAACAACATTTTTCACTTTTTATAAATGATTATAAATGAATCTCCTGAGTCAAACCAAAAACAAAAAAGTAATAAAGACATTCAATTCATTAAAAGCACTTTAATTTTAATAAGCACAGCATCACGGTGGCGCAGTGGGTAGCACGGTCGTCTCACAGCAAGGTGGCATTTCTGTGTGGAGTTTGCATGTTCTCTGGTTTCCCCACAAGTCCAAAGACATGTGGAATAAGTGAATTGAGCAAGAGCGATTGTTAAAGTGTTAATGAGTGTGGGTGAATGTTTCCCAGCGATGGGTTGCAGCTGGAAGGGCATCCGCCGCATACAACATATGCCAGAGAGTTGACGGTTCATTCCGCTGTGGCGACCCCGAAAGTGAAGAAAGCCGACATGAAGATGAATGAATAATAAGCACAACAGAACCATCTGGCACTTTGTCTTTTATCATTTAATTTTTGGTTTTGTTGTGTTGCAAGTGAATTTATTATGTTGCAACGACTCTGTATTTGTGAAAACGTGAAAAATTTTTTATGTAAACGAGTCAATAAAAAAACACAATAATATTTCCCATGAAGAAAAACACCCCATCTCCACCCCCTCCAGAGCCCCGTGCCAACCCTCCGAATCCCTGCTTCCTCCCAGGCTTCCTGTGATGCACTGTGTGCTTCCTGCTGGAGCGCCAGGGCATGGGAATGAGCGCTCACCCCCTCTCACAGCTGTAAACCGAGCTAAAACAAACTCTGAGCGGGGCCGGCTCTCCACAGCGCTCACCTGCACCGCTCTTTTCTGCTGCTGCTGCTGGACACTTTCACGGGTATCTAATTCCACGCAACACCTTACATCATTCACCAGAAAAGAAAACAACTCACGTGCTTTCAATCAGCTGGAATTCCTTGGGATTCGTACGATACTGTCGCACAACAGCAAAGCACATCCGGTCCACAACCCAAACATTCTAGAGCAGAGGTTCTCAAACTTCTTTCTGCAAGTTCCACCTCGGAATAAATGAGGCTCTCCCAGTATCACCATAATGAGTAACATTAAAATATATGGACTTTCTGTTCAGCTACAGTAAAGAACAGCTCAAATAAGAGCTAGTGATAGTGCTAATATTAAATATTTATTCATTTTAGCAGCAGTAGACAGCCTGAACATGAAAAAGGTACCGGTTTATATTTGAAAAAGTATCAAGTTTGATGGCAAAATAACGGCTTTCTTTATTCTTTCTCTTTTAGCAAGCAAAACTTTTAATTCATCTTTAACTTACAGAAACTAAGATAAATAATGGGATAATGAGTATAATATACATGACAATGTAATGAGCACTGGCAATCAAAAGAGAGAGGGAAAAAAATTCACTCAATGTCTTCGACTGCTGATATGTGAGAGTTAAACGATGATGAGACAGAGAAAGTTGCAACATGGGGGCAGACATCGGGCATACTCACAGAGATCAAATTTGTCTCTCTCTCTCTTTATCTTTGTAAATTAGGCACATGTAAAATTTATAATATTTAATTTATATTTTAGTAATAGCTCTGCTTTCAGGTGCTCTAAATATAATAATAAAATCTTTACAATAGCTCTAATATTGTTCTGAGAGATGATGAATGTAAGGCTGTGTTTATATGAACTCTGACCTTCAGATCGTTGGGGTTAGGGTTCAGATGTTTGGTTTCTTCAGATCCGCATCGCTGTTATATTAGCAGAGCATAGCATTCATTCGTGTTGTAATTATTGCTTAAATCTGGGTTAAAAATAGACAACTTTGGCATAAAACTAAGACTAAAAATCTTGAACCATAAAATTGTCCAGGTGCAGATAAATTGTCCAGGTTAAAGATAAATGGAGTTTTAAGATAACTTTTGATTAACTTTAAAGAGAACATTTTCCTGCTGTGATGGCAGGCATGCACTCCACTGAGGGAGAAAATGTGTGAGAGTAGCTTCACTTTTAAGCCCCCCCCCCTTTATTTTCTCTCTGTTCTCTCCTCTCTCTCTCTCTCTCTCCATCTCTTCCCCACACCCTACTCTCTCTTCTATCTCTGTCTTTCTTTCCCCATCTTTCTCTCTCCTCGCTCTTATCTCCCCTCTCTCTCTCCCTTCTCTCTGTCTCTCTCTCTCTCTCTTTTTCCTTCTCTCTCTCTCTCTCTTGAGAATCTCTCTCTGTCTCCTCTCTGCTCTTCATTCTGATTCTCTCTCGTTCTCTCCTTTCATTCTCAATTCCTCTCTCTCATCCCCCTCTCTCTAATCTTATTTCTCATTCTCTCTCTTATCCTTCCCACCTCTCTCTCTCTCTCACTCTGTCTTTCTCTTTGAAAGTGATGACGAGCTGTGGCTTTCCCATATGTCCACCTGATCTGCGGAGGGCCCTCTCTAACCCCAACCCTGATCCAAGGCGTTCAATCACAGTCTCTGGAGCTCTGAGCACCACATCCCAGATGGTTGATGGGTGGCTGCTGCCGTGCCTGCAGGGAAAACTCCACACACTGTGACCTCAGAGCAACAATGAGCGCTTCTGCAGGGCTCGACGGACCGGCCCATCTGCGCTTTCCTTCGCTGCAGCAGAGCAGAAAGAGCACAGGTATAGCATCCACTGATCAGAGGAGGACGAGGTTAGCCCCTGACTGTAGCCTTAACCATCATGTTGTTGATGTGAGAGCGTTGCAGCCAGTTTAGCCAGTGTCACTAAATCAAACTCTTAGGTCGTTCACTATTTCTTTCTTTCTTTCTTTCTCTCTCAGTTCTCTCTCGCTCTCTTACTCCTCTCTCAGTTATATCACTCTTTATCTCTTTCGCTCTCTCTCCCTCTCAGGTCTCTCTCTCTTTCTCTCTCTCCTCTCTCAGTTATATCACTCTTTATCTCTTTCGCTCTCTCTCCCTCTCAGGTCTCTCTCTCTTTCTCTCTCTCCTCTCTCAGTTATATCACTCTTTATCTCTTTCGCTCTCTCTCCCTCTCAGGACTCTCTCTTTCTCTCTCTCCTCTCTCAGTTCTCTCACTCTTTGTCTCCTCTCTCTCTCTCTCTCTCTCTCTCTCAGATCTCTTTCTCTCTTTCTCCCTCTCTCAGCTATCTCATTCTTTATCTACCTCACCTATTACCTTCTGCATCCGAGCATTATTAACACATAAGGACTGAGGGGTTTCTTCAGGTACCATATTAATTGAATTAATTTGTGACTTCAGTGCACATTAAAACCTATATTTTTTTTATGATGCCATGAACTCGTTCAAGCTCAAATCACCTCATTTTACTTCTTCTTCTTGCTCATTTTCATGTAGTCTCACTCCTCGATCAGGCTCAAGCACAGGTAGCGACCCAACTTTACACATATTTCATCTCCCAGCTTCCCTTGTTTCAAAGAATCTATAACTTCTGTCTACGTTTCTGCTCTTTTCGAAACTTTTGAGATCAGGATCATATTAAAAGCTGAAGGGCACAGCTCTGTTGAATTGGATTTGTCTCTGGATACAATCAGAAAGCAGATTCCTGAGCTAGCTGTTCGGAGGCTCTGGGTCTGCAGCCTTTTAACTGAGCGGCTCGTAAATAAAGTGCCCAACCGGCCACACGTGTCTGATTTTCAGCTCTAATGGAGTGGCGGGGCTTTAACGGGCGAGTAATGGTCTCTGAGGAGCTAGAGCTGGCACTCACGTCGCTGTCCGGGGGTTTGATCGATGCTGAAGAGCAGAGGAGCAGCTCTGCATTCGACCCAATCTCGAAAAGCTTTATAATATATATTTTCAGCAATATTATAATTCAGTTGTGTTTGAGATTGTTTTTGTATTCAATTGTATTTTCTTAAACTTTTTTTTAAATTATTTTGTTAATATTTTTGCTGTATTCTATATATTAACTTTTTGCAATAACTGTTTTTGGAGGTATGTTTACAATGATTATGTTTTTTATTTTTTTATGCTAGACATATATATATATATATATATATATATATATATATATATATATATATATATATATATATATATATCTTGAAGTAATTGTATTTTCTTTATTTTATTTCCTAATAGCTGGTTTACATTACCTTTGGTTTGCAATCATCTATTTCTATGCATTGTTCAGCTAAATTATTTTTACTTGTTTTCACAATAAAGTTTCTTTGTCCTATATTGTTGCTATATGATTTTATTTAATTAAAAATGTATGTTTATATCTAACGTGATTTTCACTGTATACTTCAGAATGGGTACTGAATTCCGCTGTAATATTTTTATTTTTATTTTATTGTGTTAATCATTTTAATATTTATTGCCAGTAATCCTTTTATTTTTATATATTATTATTATTATTATTATTTATTTATTTTTATTTTTTACAAAACTGAGTTTTTCAGTGCTTTTTGGCCACCTGATACTGCATACACCTGATACAAACCAATATTTTCTGAGGCTAAAATAAATCAAATTAAATGTAAATCTCTTTTACTCTTATCTGAGTGAATATTGTCACTCATTCTTTTTCTCACGTACTGGTTATCATACAAAAAATTTTTACATAAATTTAAATTTACTTCAAAAATTTGAGATTTATGTTGTTAAACAAAACCAAAGGCCTGTTGCCAGCCCCTCTCCTTCTTCTAGAACTCCTCATTCTTTTCTGAGGAGAAAACAGGGAGCTGATGAGAGAGTTTCCCTTCCGCCGGCTGGCCTCTCACTCTTAATTTCACAGCTTCTGTTATTAAAGGATCTTCCTGGCCACCGGGTCCGGCTGAAACCCTAACCAGCTCCTCAGCGGTCTCTGTTTTCACATGACCGCCTCCAGAGCAGAAAGCCACCTTTCATGCCAGCTTGTCTTGAAGAATCCCACCCAAATATCCCATGTGATCTACTCTTTCTTCCAGGCATCTCGCAGCCCCTTGTCTCATTCGTCCCTTCCCCCTGGACGGTCCGGACCCCTCACCCCGGAGCCATGCCCCAAGATGTGGGTCAGGGGCCGGACAGCTGGTGGACCCCCCAGACTTGGCTCGCAGCGCTCTGTTCCCAGGTAACACATCTGCTCAGTGAAACTCCAGAGGATCAATCACAGGGCTCTCCCTCGATGAAGCGCTTCTGTATGACTCTTAGTGGAGCTCACAGTTTACTTTGAGAATTCTCGTGAATTTATGGGTTTTAAAGCTTTGAAAAAGTGCATTTTACTATCTAACTGGAACTAATAACCCTTTAATACCAGCTGAATCATCAACACATTTACACATCCGGATTTCTTTAACCTTAAACAAGTGTTTTTTTTTTTACCATTGTGTTACCCTACAAGCTGGTGCACTATTCCTTTTACCCTCCTGAATGTGCTTCAAGATATTTGTATTGTTTTATAATCCAGCAGTAATTTTATAGATGTGAAATACAATGTATTAAATATTAAACATTAAATATTGAATATCAAATAATAAACTATATAATATAATATTCAAAAAGTTTTTCGGACTGACACCGACCTTCATTTCTTAAAGTAATGATGGCCCCTTGTTTTTCTTTACCTAGCTGCATTTTTCTTGTCATAATAGATATTCTAAAAATCTATTCAGTGGGACTATCAGCTGTGTATCCACCTGACTTCTGCACAACACAACTGATGGTCCCGACCTCATTTATAAGGCAAGAAATCCCACGTATTAAACCTGAGAGGGTTCACCTGTGAAGTGAAGAGCATCTCAGGAGACGACCTCTTGAAGATCATCAAGAAAACACCAAAAGTGTGAAAAGTGTAATCAAAGCAAAAGGTGGCTACTTTAAAGAAGCTAGAATGACATATTTTCAGCTGTTTCACACTTTTTTTGTTATGTAGACAAATCCACACGTGTTAATTCATAGTTTTGATGCCTTCATTTACAAACTACATGGTTAAAAATGTCAACTGCTTGTGCTTCATAAAGATAAGTTTCATGGATTTTAATTTTCTATAGATTAAGCTGTTGGAACCCACAATGAAAAAAAGTGTGACTGGGTGAGTTCTCTCTCCAAGAGCTTTCTAATGGCTTTCTCTAACAGCTGTGTGCTGTCAAAATCATGAAAGAGCGTCTCTAGAAAGAGAAGTTGGTTCAGTTAGCAGCCTTGAACTCTTGACCTCAGCATACGGTGCTCTAAAAACAAGGAACGGACGATGAGCTTCTCTCTGAAGGAGAGCTTGCTGCTGAGGGCGTGTGTGAACGAGCCCATCTTCAACAGACGAGGAGTGCCACAAGAGCTGCAGATGATTCGAGAGAAACCAGAGCTGATTTAGGCGATGCGTCTAGAGTCAAACTGAAACTGGAAGCGAGTCCTCAACCAGCTCTTTCAGTGTAGAGAGCAGCAACAGAAAATTATCAACAAAAAACAAGTAAATAAACGCATCAAATCGCATGAAACAAAAAACCTCCTTATTATAGTACTTGCATTTATTTATTTTGTATTATTAACATTACATTTAAACATTAAAAATGTTTTAATGAAATTGAAATAAAATAAAATAAAATGTATAAATAGTATAAAATTTATATTGAAACTTAACATTCCATTTCAATGTATTTTAAATAACGTAAAAATAATACAAAAGAAATAGAATTTATAATGAAATAAATGGAAAGTATGAAGATGTTATTAAATGAAATACAAAATTAAACGCTAAATGAAACACAAAAGAAATACACTTTAAATAAAAAAGTAAACATAAAAAATGTATCAAAATAAATTTCAAATGGCAAATAAAAACATTGCATTAAATTAAATACTAAAAGTAACACAAAATTCTATATTAAATTAAAAAATACATTTTATAAAAATATTAAACATTCAATTAAATAAATAATTCAAATACAAATGAAATAAAAGATGAAACAATTATATAAAAATGTAAATTGTATTGAAATAAAAATAAATATGAAATTAAACAAAAAACATACATCGAAATTAAAAAATGTAAAAACTTAACAGTAATATAATAAGCAATGAAAAAACTAAAAGATAAAAATTTAAAATTTAAAAAATAAATAATGACAATCAAAGGAACAGGAAAATGGAAAATGTAATGAAAAACATTACAACTTGAGAAAAATAAGTATGTAAAAGTAAAAAAGTGTTTGAACAAACTATATATAAAAAATATTACACTAAAAAATTACAAAAAGGAAATATAAAAAAGCATACTGTTATACGACACGTTCCAATAAAACAAATGTTTGTTTTAAAGTGTTATCTTCTCAAGAAAACTCAAACGAGTTCTTGTCCAGAAGGCTCTAGGGACTGCGCGTCACCTCTGTGGGCGCTAGCTAAATATTTGGCTCATTAGAGGGCGCGTATCCTCCATCGGGAAGCCTGGGATCGGCTGACAATTGAAAGCAGAAGAAAGTTCAAGGCCTGAAGTCTGACAACGTAATGAAGCACGCGCTGATAAACGCAGGAAGAGCCGTGCTTCCTATAATAATATTTATCATTCCACAAACCTTTGGCTACAGAGGACTTTAGGAATTAATTTGTGTTTTCTTAGGAGGGGGCGTCTGGCCGCAGTCAGCCCGGCTGCAGAATGGAGCGGTTTATCCACTGTTTATTAGGGTTAGTGATCAGACGCATGACGGGAAGAGAGCTAAATCAGACTCGACCTCGTGCTCTTGACCTCTGATGGCCATCTGCACTCTGGTTTTTAGAACTTGAGCAGGTTGCGAGGGAAGAATGGCTTTATGTTTTGGACCGTAATCTCAGCACATCTGACTGAAAAGAGTGGAAAAACCTGCAAGAGTTTATTTAAAAAACAAAGAGTACTGAATATAACTGTATTATTAAGAGCAACGCTAGAGCTGCATCACAGTCTGCTACTCTTTTCTCTTTCAAGGTTACTCACATACGTGCAACTTCAAACGTGCAAAGTTACAGTTAATGCTTGATACTGTGAGGGTGATGCTAAATAATTTAACAACAAAACAACTTTCTTCAGAGTTACATTTGGAAAATATACCCAGTTAGAAAAAATTGACTAGTTTTGGTGTTTTTCTGGTTCTCTTCCAGCACTTATCGCACACTCATCTTGCATTCATCTGGCTCTTATCTGGCCCTATTCCGGTTCTCATCTGGCATTTATGTGAGTCTCATCTGGTACTCTTCCGGCACTCGTCACATAGTCTACCGGATGATTGCCACTTGATTGCCACATGAGTACCAGACCAGTGTGTGATGAGTGCTAGAAGAGAGCCAATGGAGAGCCAAATGCATGCAAGATGAGTGTTAGATGAGAACCATATAAATGCCAGAAGAGAGCCAGATGGGTGCATTACACGAACATGAACCGATCTGAATATAACTCGAGATGTGTTTTTAGTGAAGAATATTACTAAAATATACAAACAAATAGAAATGTCTGAGTTACCTGATACGCCATCTTTTATCTTGTGACTTAATTACAACGAATTAAAGCTAAGTTACAGACAAAGGCTGTATAATAATGTTTTTAATAATAACATTTTACATTTTTATAGAAGACACATATAATTAAGTGAAAGAAACACCTGTAGAATATTGTTATTTTCTTGTACAATGCTTGACATCGTCCCTTTTTCTAAAGAATTTTTGTTAATATTACAAAAAAGGTTTATAAATTAAATCTATTTATACAGAATATTCAATTGTATGGCATTAATTATTAACCATTTAAAGGAGAAATCCTGAATCTAAATAAAACAAATGGTTTTATACTCCTGTAGACCTTGGCGTTTTATGGAAGGGAATGCATTTTAAAGTTGAAGGAAAGATTTCAAAAAATCTTTTTAATTATATAAGTTTAGACATGAATAATAAATGATGAAGAAAGAAAATCAATGTTAATATTGCAGAAAATATTTGCAAATGAAAGCCATTTTCTGTAGAGACAACAAGACCAAATGCTAATAATACTGGAAAAAGATTTAAATAATAGTGTTTTACAGCAGAATTTTGAAAGTAGTTCTTTTATTTACCGATTTCAGAACTAGAAAACATCTTGATTGAAATTCACTCGTTTCACACAACTATTTTAAGGATGTACAGGAATAGAGTTTGATGCATGTAATGGATAATAAACATAGAAACTGAGAAATATTTTTTTTATTTTAGAATCAACTCCTTCAATAAAATAACAATATTAAACCTTTTACAAGAAAGCTTTACTATTTTAGAATGCTTTTATAGTTTTATTAGCATACTGCCAATTTAGTTACTTCCCTTCATAAAGTGAAAATTACTCACAAATTATTTTGTGAAATGTTAGAAAGTTCATGTAGTATTGCAGCAAATATTTGCAAATGAATATATTTAAATGATTTAGTTTGCTTCAACAAGCCGTTAATTTACAGATTTTATTTTATTTTAGGATGAATTTTATGAATTTTATAACAACTCTAGTTACCTAAATTCTACAGAAATGCATTTTCAAACATTCTTACAATATTATATTTCCTCATCATCTCTTCATTAAAGATTTTTTTATTTCTTTCCTCACTTTTTTTTACAACTTAAAATGAAATTAAATAAAACATCACACATTTTACAGATCTATTTCTTTTCACCAACTAAAAAATATATATTTTTGCCATAAATTAACAATAATCAGAAGCAATCAAGTCACAACATAAAGAAATTGCATTGTTTTGCAAATGTTTTCTATAAAGTTAAAGTGAAATATCTCAAAGAAGTGTCAAGCATTCTATAAGAACATGGCATTAATTCATTGATCTTTCCAATAAGTCATCATTTATTAACCCCCCCCCTAAAAAATACATAATTTAGCTGTAAATTAACACCTGTTCAAACTAAGACAGTTTTAAGCATACCACAGGAGTGCTATTCTTTAACAATTGTTTACAACATGTTACAAACATTTCTGATTAAAAACAATAAATTGCCTGATAAACTGTAACAATTTTTTAGAAGATAAAAAAGTCCAAAACTCTGCAAGAAAATTTCCCATGTTAAACGGTTGACAGAAAATGAATTTTAATGTCTCAGGAGGAGCCAAATGTGGAGGTTTTGGCTGGTAATCTGGAGTTGTGCAACAGTGAGCAGCGTTCCGGGCTAAACCTGTGATTGAGCAGAGCTTCTGTGAGAGATTCTCGGGAACCATGAATGCTTCTCTTTAGAGGCACTCTGAAATTACTCGCTCTTTACTTCCTGATATCTCTTTTTCAGAGGGATCATCACAAGCCTTGATGCTTACAAGAAAACCAACGCAAATAATATTATTATATTATGACTCAGTTCAAACCAAACTCACTGAAACTTTACAATTTTTAATGATAAAAGATCTTCTAAAAATCGCACCATCACGTCACATTCTGATGGTTTCTCCTCAGGGTCCTGTCAGGTTTGCATATACTGTAAATGTTTTATGTGCATTTACTTGATTAAAGGCTAGATGTGCATTTTTACAAAAGTTTGGCTTGAAACTGCATACACCAAAACCTTGTACAGGAGCGAAATTAGGATGAAGTGCTTTTGGTCTAGTGATGTGTTTGTTTTGGTGCTCTCAAAGGACTCTCAAAGATCACATACTGCATCATTAATGTTGTCTAACACTGTCCTCTCTGACCGTACATGCTACAAAAATAGTGCTACACAGCAGAAAATCTCATTCTTTGGCTCATAATTACCTTTTAAACCAGAGGAACTATTTAAAACATTTAGAGCCAAAAACAAACCACATTTAGACTCCAGAGAACCGCAGAGGAACACAATCAAATCTGGAGTTTTACTGACTGTGCTCCAAGTCTATTTGATCCTACTGTAAATAGAGTTAACTGAACATTGAACCCTCAACTTGAACCAGACATATATTTCATTTTAACTCTAATTTTACATTGTGATGTATAAAACAGTGTTGTGAGTGTTTTTGATAATGAAATAAAAGCATGCATCGCAAAGTACAAGTTGTTGGTGTAGAATCGATGGTTTAGATTAGTGGTTCTCAAACTGTGGTACCCGAATCACTAGTGGTACTTCAAAACCTCTTGATGGTAGGCAACACTTCTGGCTGCCAAAAAACAAACAAACCAAAAAAAACACTAGTGACTGTCCTTATTTTGGGTGTGGGTGTCAAACTAAAAATGATCTGTCGTAGGCGGCTAGCCCATTGGTTGATTTTTTTGAAGGACACTGGGCTTGACTAATGAAATCACAGGCCCCTCCCTCTAGCCTCTGGGTAAATCTGCTGTTGTGTAACGATAGTGAGTTTGATCATGTTTGATAATGGAGCGCAATATTGTAGCAAACCCTCAGCGCTTTGCCTCAGTCCAATTTCACATTGAGTTTTATTTTAAACAGGAGAAATTCCTACACAGGTAAATCATATAACGTTAATTTGAGGTTGTTTAAAAGTGAAGCTACCCACGCGCATTCTGCCCTAAGTTTGTCTGTCTCTCATAACAGCAGGAAGATGCTCTCTTTAAAGTTACTCAAACATTAGGTTAAAACTTCATTTATCTTTAATGTCTGCAGCTGAAATAAAGATAGATGGGTCAAGATGAGTTTTATCCCCAAATTGACTGGTTTTAACTCAGAAATTCACAATTTATAAGAGGTTTAAACAATGAATACAGCTCGAGTTCATGCTACGCTCTGCTGATATAAACTACCGCGGATCTGAAGAAACCAAACATCTGAGAAGAATATCTGATGGTCAGTGTTCAAACATAGAATCATATTCACATATCTCTTTTAACAATATTAAAACTCTTGAAAATTAATAGATATTTTATTATCAATAATGTTGCCTTTCATTTGAACTGTAATAACTGTAGCTGAACAGGAAGCTCTATATGCTGTGGCTGTACTGGAGTCATGTATTATAATGTTGCTCATTCTGGTGGTACTTTGAGTGCCAATTTGTCCTGAGGTGGTACTTGGTGAAAAAAGTTTGAGAACCACTGGTTTAGATGATAACCTCATAGACATTTTAACTCCGTTTGAATGTTGTTTGTAATCTGTGTACTTGGTCCTACTCTGGATAAAGTTAACTTTATTTTAAGTATTCTCAGCTTTCTATCTATAGTTCTAGGTTTTTTATGTTTTATAGCACTTTTTCCATGTAAAGAATCAGTTTTTTATAAATAGAGCTTGTTCTGGAATGCTTAACATTAATTCACAGCCAAAATGTAATAAAATAAACTTTTTGGATTTTTTGGTCCTGAATTTATTGTGAGAAATAAATCTTAACTTACAGGAGAAATCAGTAAAATAATGTATAGTTACTTTAGAATGATTTCCAAGAAAGAAAAAAACTAAAATGTTTCCTTTAGTTATAGAGACTTGAACTGAACTGAAACTGAAACTGGAACTGAAAATTTGATCAAATTTTTTTTTTTCCTGAAAAAAGTTGGTTCTCTGAGCCTGTCATTAAAATAATATACTCTAATTCAATTGTTTCCTAAATATGTTCTGCACTGTTTAGCTTATACATTTCCTGTAAAGCCTTACTTGTCTAAGATTCTGGTATATCATATTTTGGTAAACTCCGTTCCCTTTAAATATCTTTCAGATTTTCTGACTAAGTGTATTTGGTCCTACTCTAAAGAGAGTTAAATTAACAATTAGCCCAACAACTGTAATCATACAGATATAAAATTAAACTCTATTTTTCACAATGTGTGGGGGTGGGGGGGGGGGGTGCTCCGGTTTCCCCCACAAGTCCAAAGACATGCGCTATATTTTAATTGGGTAAAAACGATTGTCCATAGTGTTTGAGTGTGAATGTGTGTGTGGATGTTTTCCAGCAATTAGTTGTGGCTGAAAGGGCATCCGCCGCATAAAACATATGCCAGAGGAGTTCGTGGTTCATTCCACTGTGGCGACCCCGAAAGGGAAAAAAATTTGGTCATACCATCGTCTGGTGGAAGTTCTGGTCCTGAATTGGAAACTCAGTCAGTAATAATAAATCAGTAAAATAATATAATGTTGCTCTAGAGTGCTTAATATTGTGGCTTCTTTGAGATATTTAAATGCTTAACTTTAGATAAATTATTTTAAAAAGAGCAGCAATGTTCTCTATGTTAATTCAGAAAAAAATATGTTAAATGTTTCCTTTAGTTGTTGACTTTTAAAGAAGAGTCTTGTAAAATGAAAAAAAAAAGAAAACTGTTTAACTTTATTTTCTGAAAAAAATCTGGTTCTCTGACCCTGTCATTAAAATAATACAATCTAATTCAATTTTTTCCAAAAGATGTTCTGCACTATTTCACTAAATTTCCCAGTGATGGCTTATTTGGTTAAAATTCTCACTGAAATTTTGTTCCATTTAAAAGCATTTCTCTTTTAATAAGAGCAGGTTCAGTTGCGGCTGTAAAGGATTGTTGAAATACATTGTTCAATCAGAATACATTGTATTTAACAAACAAATTTTGGTAAAATGAATTGTTTTTCATCTTTAATCCAATGTTTACAGTTATTGATGTTTCAATAGAACTTTATATACATTTAAATCAAACAAAACTCTGACAGATTAACAGTATGTTTTGAAAGACAGCACCCTAAAAACTAACCCTTGTTTGAATATGAACACTAGTCTAAATCAGGGCTCATATTCCAAATATTAACGCAACCTACACTGTTGAGGTCAATCGCCTGTTTTGCAGCCCCTAAATGCAGTTTAAACTGATTAAAACAATGCTTTGTTCCTGTATAAGTCTATTGTTAAACACGCAGACATGTATAGGTTGTTTTTTATTAATAACACTATTTGAGCTTAAACCTTTTAACAACAGCACAACATTATACAAATATATTTTTTTCCCAAATTGAATTTATTTTACTGTATTTGAATACGAAAAACTATTTGTACGGGTTTATGTGTCTGCAATTTATTTAAGATTATGGGTTTTTTTCTTCGAACTCGATTAAAATGTTTTTTTTTTGTCGAATGCCAAACAAAATAAAATAATATTTGCGATTGCGACTTTAACAGATGCGTATAATATCCTGAAGGAATGGAGTCGTTTTAGATTGTTTTTTCATGTGAGTGCACATAAGAGTTTAGATATTAAACTCTAGTCGACGTTCTTTTGATATGAATCGCTCTCAGCCCTGAAATCTTAGAGAGAGTCGGGGAGGGCGATTCCTTCTAGATCGACCCAGAGCTGGTTTTCGAGCGAAGCAGAGAGCCCGGAGCAGACTCACCATCTCCAGGACTCCAGAGCAGAGAATCCAGCGAAGTTTCAGCTCTCCTCAGGATAGATCGCTGTCCATGATCCTTGGCGGAACGTCTCATCCGGTTCGAATTCGGAACGTGTGGAACCGTTAATGATCCGAAGTGACTGTAAGCTCAGCTTTCTGCGAGTGAGTGAGAGGAGCTTGCGCGGAGCTCCCCCTATCTCTCTCTCTCTCTCTCTCTCTCTCTCTCTCTCTCTCTCTCTCTCTCTCTCTCTCTCTCTCTCTCTCTCTCTCTCTCTCTCTTTATGTCAATTATGGTCAAGTAAACGTTATATGTGTTTAAAATTTTTGTCATTACCTCTATTTTTGGATGCTCTCTCAATGAGGATGAGAACTTTCGAGAGTTTTAATATTAGATGAATGTGAGGCTGTGTTTATATAAACTCAAACCTATCTTCAGATATTCATCTCAGGAATTTCATTGTCGAGACATTTTAACTGTTAAAATTGGGGTTAAAGCTGTTAGCAAATGCACCGTAACATCTTTCTTCAATCCAGCTGCAGATATTGCATCTGACTAAATAGATCCAAATTCTAACACCTTAGAACCCCGCCTCAGAAACCGATCTAATAACTGTCAAAACCTAATGTTTGCTATCGAAACAGTGTCCATACCACGAAAACACAAAAAAACTAAAAACACCAATTTGGTTAACACCAATAATCTGATCAATATAACATTGGACTACAAATAATGGAACTCGCAAACATATTCTGAAAAAAAAATGTAACTCATAAACATCAGATCTCTTACACCCAAAGCTGTAATCATAAATTAATTAATCTCAGAATTTAATCTTGACATATTATGCTTAACTGAAACCTGGCTCACTCCAAACGACTATTTTGGAGTAAATGAAGCGACACCCAGAATCTACTGTAATAATATTGAAGCACGCTCAAGCGGTCGTGGTGGGGGTGTTGCCACAATATATAGAACAAAAAAACAGAACATAAATGTAAATCTTTCAAAGTACTTGTGCTCCATATTACACCGGTAGTATTAAAGCAAGTTTTACATGTCTAAAACCAATGCTGTTGTCTACAGGCCACTAAAACACAATTCTAGCTTCCCTTAAGAAATTGCTGATTTTGTTGCTCATCTTTTGGTCGAAACAGATAAAATACTGATTGTTGGAGACTTTAACATCCTTATCGAAAGACTCATTGGGTAGTGCCTTTACAGACCTCCTAAATTCCTGTGGGTTTAAGCAAAATTTGGCTGGAGCAACTCACTGTCTAAACCACACTCTAGATCTCATGGCATTGACCTCAGTGACATTGTTATATTGCCTCAAAGTGAGGACATCTCAGACCACTATCTTATTTCTTGTGCTATGCATACTATAAACATTAGCAATAGCATTCGATGCTACCGAATTGAGAGAAATATAAACGAAATACAAAAGAAGCATTTATAAGAAACCTTCCAGATATTACTCACCTTTCTAGTGTACCTGCAGCTGAAAATGAGCTTGAAATGAATAATATTCTTGACATAGTAGACATAATAGACACTGTAGCCCCGCTTAAATTAAAACAAGTCACAAATAGACAGGCCACTCTGTGGTCTGATGATAATACAAAGGGGCTCAAAGACAAACCAGAAACTATGAGCATAAATGGAAAAAGACTTGATTGGAAGTATTCAAAATTGCCTGGAAAGAGAGCATGTCTAAATATAGACTAGCATTAAAAACTGTAAGAACTAACTACTATCACAAATTAATAGAAACAAATTAAAATAACCCACCCTTCTATTTGAACGAATGGCTAATCTACTAAACTATCAAACATTGACAGATTCAAATGCAGTTATAAAATTTAGCAGCAATGATTTTATGAATTATTTCTCAAATAAAATTACATCTATTAGATGCAAAATCCCTAAAACTCATATTCAATCTAAGCAGCTTAACTCGAACTCTTTGCCTTTGCCTCGCCTGCTACAACATTTTTCAAATACTGACCTGAAAGAACTTCTGAAAATAATCACAGCTTCTAAATCAATGACATGCTCCCTTGATCCTGTACCAACAAAATTACTAAAATAATTGCTACAAATAGCTCAAGAACCTTTTCTGAATATTATAAAATAATTTCTATTGCTGGGTTACGTTCCTAAACAGCTCAAAAATGCAGTAATTAAACCACTAATCAAGAAGACGCCCCTGGATCCTACTGAGTTATCCAACTATAGGCCAATCTCCAACCTTCCATTCTTGTCAAAAATATTAGAGAAAAATGTAATAGTACAGCTCAGCTCCTTTTTACAGAAGAGCAGCTTTTATGAAGATCTTCAATCTGGATTCAGAGCGCATCACAGCACAGAGACTGCGCTGGTTAAAATTTCAAATGATCTATTACTTGATTGGGATCAAGAGAATATCTCTCTTCTAGTTCTGCTAGATCTCAGTGCAGCCTTTGATATGATAGATAACAGGATTCTCCTCGAGAGACTAGAGAACGATGTAGGCATCCAGGGCCAGGCTCTAAGATGGTTTACGTCTTACCTCTCTGACCGGAGTCAATTTGTTAATGTAAATGGAGACTCATCAGACACAATAGCAGTAGAGTATGGAGTTCTTCAAGCATCTGTTCTGGGACCCATCCTATTCTCAATCTACATGCTGCCCCTTGGCAAAATTATTAGAAGACATGGGGTTAGTTTCCATTGCTATGCAGACAACACCCAGCTCCATATCTCAGCAAAACCTAATGACCTCTTAAAGCTAAATAAGTTCTCAGAATGTGTTGATGATAATGAATGAAAACTTCCTTATTTCCTTAAAACAGAAATATTTTTCATTGGCTCTAAAAAGCAATTACAGAATTTCTCAGTTTTATATATGGAGAAGGGGGAGGACACTGTTAATTTCTCCACTACAGTTAAAAATGTTGGCCTTATTATAGATAGTGACCTGATGTTTAAGAACCATATCTCTTATGTTACTAAATCCACTTTCTTTCACCTCAGGAACATTACTATAGTAAGGAATATGATGTCTATTGTAGATGCAGAAAAATTAGTGCATGCTTTCATGACCTCCAGAATGGATTAATGCAGTGGTTCTCAAATAGTGGGAGCCCCCCAGGCTTTTTTATTGTTCTAGAATAAAGTGCAATACCACTCCACTACATTAGGGGACAGTGTAGAGACAAAGTGTAGAAGAAAGGTGGAGAGAGAAGGAGATAAAGAGACAAGCGAAAGTCTCCCGAAAGCTTAGACAACGAAATATGAAGATGCGTATGTAGCGCTTGGCTTTACTGTGACTACGGTGGAAGATGAGGAGAGACAGGTGTGCTTACTGAGTCTAAAAATGTTGGCAGCGGACAGCATGAAGCCAAATAAATTAAGGCGTCATTTAAATAGATTACACCCCAATCATGCTGATAAGCCGCTTGAGTTTTTTCTATAAAAATGTGCAGAATATTGCCAGCAATCATGGTCAGTCAAACAATGTTTATAGTTTTATTAAGGATTTAATGTTTATTTTACATTTGAGATGCACCTTAAATCTTTTCTGCTACAGTTAATAAAGCTATTCTTTGTTGTGTTGTAAGTTGGTCCATATTCCTTTCTTTTTTCTCTTATACGTTAATAAGGATACTGTGTTATGCAGAGGTGTACATATAACAAATTTAAAGACAAATAATGCTATTTATAGTTGTGTGGAGGAATCCAGTAGGTGATAAGGAGAACATAAACACCCACTCAGGCTTGAAATCAGGCAAGGTCGAAGGAAAACGTAAATCTCCCAATCGGGTCTTAATAGTAAAACTCAGGCAAGGCAGTCACTCCTTAAGTTTAGGAGCTAGACCAAGTAATGTTTGCTTTCATAAAGAGAACATCAAATGGATGTCAGACTGACCCACCAAATAAACCGACTGGGGAAAACCTGGCAAAGGCAGACACAGCACAACCTGAAAGAAACAACACCATGAGAACAGAAACCTCCTGAAAATACACCCCAAACACTTGCATCTGAGCAGCCCTAAAACCTCTAGGCATACTAATGTGTCCAAAAAAACCTGTTAAATATCATGAAAACTGTAGATACACCCACGCAACAGCATGAGTGAAGTGAACAACTCCATTAATGTACTTGAGTGTCTGTGTGGTTCCAATAAACGCATTAGAGCCCCCTTTCTCTCTCTCTCTCTCTCTCTCTCTCTCTCTCTCTCTCTCTCTCTCTCTCTCTCTCTCTCTCTCTCTTCATTGCCCCTCTTGTTGCTGGAATGCTGAAATCATTTCCCTCTTAATTTTATAACAGAGGTGGAGTGGAGGCCTCTCTTTGGTTCAATTTTTACCAACGCTATAAAAAGCCACCGCAGCCAGAAGAACACACGCATCTGTTTTCTCCATTGCTAGCGCCAGCCAGTAAAACTTTCATTTGACAGAAATTAGACAGATGTTTCAGGCAATAAAGTTCAGAAAGAAGAAAAGTCCCCAGAGACCCTCATCGACCCCTCGGGTCAAGAACACTTCATCACGAGCGAACATCACAGCCTGAGCGGGCGGAGACGCTTCAAAACGGACATTTAAACTGGAACACTAGAGGTTTCGTGGCTGAGTCTGTAGTTGGTGTTTTAACTCCCGCAACAGGATATTTTTCCTTCCTCAGAGTCATCGGGGCCTAGGCACTTATCTGAGCACCTCTGAAAGCTGTACAGGGCTTCAAGCCATCATTCCTGAGATGAGCAGCAATTGAATTTCCAATTATTACAAAAACCTGATGGAAGACGTTCATCACGGAACGTCCTGCACCGTGTCCTCCAAATGCAGACTTCAGACTCGTGAATCTACTTCTAACAAATAGTTTAGCTACTGTTGGATAAACACATTAGGCATAAAGTCTGTCCACATGTTTATTTTGTGCTCTATTATTTGTTCCTCCTGTCCTAATAATGGCCGTGAATGTGGGATCACGGTTCTGGATGAAAAGTCAAAAAACCTTGAGCCCTGCTATTCAGGAATCCGAAGCCGCAGACTAGTATAATTGGCTCAAATGTGGGATTGTGTGCATGAGGGTAAAGCAGTGGATAACTGCATTCCAATTGATAGTTCAGGTGATTAGCTAAAATACTTGTTTACCATGTTATTCTTGAGAAATACATTAGATGTATAACTGATCAGTTTAGGGAATGCAACATTGTTTGTTTTGTATGTAATTGTTGTGAAATCACATCAACCAAGTACAGATGTCTTCACAACACTTGAAAACGATACCGATGTGAACCATTTCTGACTCTGATAAAGAGAAACAGAGTGTTCTCTGAAATCTGAGTGACAGGTGTGTACCCATCTTCCTTCCGGTATGCAGGCCTAGACTTTACACAGACTAAAACAGCATTTCCAAGTACACTGTGTCAAAATGCAGCCAATCTTGATGCCTCGCAGGAAGGGATTTGATACAATCATCAGCCGAGAGTTCTTGTCTGAGTCTCGTCTTGTCCTTTGCTGAGAAAGTATTCATGACAGCTCCAGAATAACAGACATTATAATAATAAGTATTACATTGACTGTTTCTGGTCCCCAAGAGTGTTTTCTTAAAGCATTTTTAAGTTTTACTATGCAACTTTTTAGATCAGTAAACTATTTAAAAAAATAACTATGTGGCACTGTGTGAAGAAACACCAAACAACTGGTTTGCCCATCGTTAGCATAAGCAACTGTTTTTCTGTTACTGCACTCTGGAGGAACCTTCACTGCCTTCTCTCTGCAGAATTGTTGTTATTCTGCTACATGAAAGGGTTTTTGAACATGGACGCCATTTTTAAGAGCAAGCTACAGCATTTCATTCCAATTAAGGTCATGACTCAGGCTGCTCCAAAAATCTGTTTTCTTCAGGCGTGCCAATGTGAAATTGTTTTTCATAGAAATTACCAACAACTTGTTTTACTGGGTGCCTTGCATGGCTTAATTTCTGCCTGACTCGTTTAAAGTTATCGTGAGATAATATTAAGGCCGTTGAGACTATCAACACACTGCTGTCTGAGCATTTTTGTCTCATCAGGAGTGTGTGAAAGTGCGAGCGTTTGTGTTTCTCAGCGTGGCCCAGCCCCTTAGGTGAGACAGGCATTCACAGACACTCACAGCTCTTTTCCAGTTTCCCACGGCAGTCAGAAATGCACCTGACCCCGGGGCTCATGTACCGGGGGATTTTTATGATCATATTTTACTCTTAAAGGAGCAGGCCTGACTCATGCATGTTTTACTGCCTCTGTTCTACTGCCGGATATTATTTGAGCTTCCTGCGACCTGACTGGATGTGTCTGTGGCTGTCTGTGCCAGATATCACAACCCAGTGAGAGGTACTTGAGTAGCAGCACAACTGAATGTATTGCAATGCATGCGTAAATTTGACAAATATCTGGTGTTTTATGAGAGGTGAGACAAAGTAGGAGAGGTGAGGCGAGGATAGATTCACTCAGGTCCCATTCCATATTTACATTATCATTATCTTCAATTCAGTCACCGAGAATAAAACATCGACATATTCTGAAATCTCTGCTTGAAGATCTACGAAGCACAACATCGCTGTGACCACTATTGTAAAGTGCTCTAATTATCAGGGACATTGTTATTATAGTTTTGCAAGTTTCTTTTCACTGAAACAGCTCACTGAGGTCAAGATCCAATCACCATTTTGAGGCAGCTTTGTTACAACGTGGCAGGGTTACGATAACCTCCTGTATGCTGGTGTCACTCAGACCTCCCTGAGCTTCTGTCGTCCACAAACACAGTCCCATTAACTTAGGTTAACTCATCATTTCATTTATTACGTGAACTGTAATATTTTCATTACTTCAATAATTCTTCTGCCCAGTAAAATAAGGATGTTTTAACTTAATGTATTTTTGATTGTTTTTGTTTAATGACTGTTCAGAGACCTTGAGAGTTGTGAGTAGTACCTATAATAAAAAAAATATATTATTAATACTAGTAGTAGCAAAACATACAGAAATGAGTAATATAAATCAACTTTTTATAGTTTATTGGCTGAACAATTGTAAAGATCTTGATCAAGAGGCATCCTCCTGCTCTCCCTCTCAATGCATAACAGGAAACGACTGAACTGCAGTTCCTCGAGCAGGCTCTAGAGGTTGACTCCATAAGTGAGCAGGTTCCCTTTCACTTCAATGTTAAAACTGAACAACTTTGGAGCTGAAAAACATGTTTCCACCCCTGGCTCAGTTAGGTTTGATGAGTCAGATTGCTAGGTTTGAGCAGGTCAAGACGTTCTTCTCAGTCATTTGATAGGTTACCGCTGAAACGAAGCCCAGGAGCTCGCAAAATGAGTAAACAACACATGTCTTTAGAAAAGTTTCTTTGGGAAGGGGAAAAGGCCCAGCGAGGAGACAGAGGAAGAGCCTATCACATCCAAGAAAAAGAAAGCTGCATTTAACAGAGAATATCTTATTTAAAATACAGATTTATCTCAACATAAACATTTATTTCCCACACACCATGGCTCTCGAATGAGGCAATGAAGACCTCAAAATTATTTTGCCTCTTGGAGACCAAGCACTCTGCATTAAAAGATAAGCCTTATTTGGTTATGATGTTGTCGCGCTGTTAAGAGGATCTTAGAGTGGATTCACAAATATTATTATGTTTAGATGCCAAAATTTACATGCAGGTCGTATTATATTCATTCATTCATCTTCATGTCGGCTTTGTTCCCTTTCGGGGTTGCCACAGCGGAATGAACCGCCAACTCTCTGACATATGTTTTATGCAGCGGATGCCCTTCCAGCCGCAACCCATCGCTGGGAAATCGTATTATATTATTTTGTTGTATTTTTCAATCCCTGAAAATATTGTCTCACATTAAACTAGTTCATGGCACAAAAAAGGTTGGGGGCCGCTGTTTTATACGATCAATGATGTAGATCGACTCTCTTTTCACATCCGCCTCTAGTGGACAGTCAATGAATTGCATTTTTCTCCTCTGTTTATCTCTGAAAAGAATGCAGCAGGTTGTAGCATGGTGTTTACACTTCCATCAACACCTTTTGTTTAAACACAATACATAACGGTTGGGCTACAAAAAATGCTTATATGTCATTTAGCTAATCTCTTTCATCTTTTAGCATCAGTTCTATTTTTTGAGCTCCGCTGCTGAAAGAATCCCTGTTTAAAGTTCTAAACAGAGTGATTACTGAAGCTATTTCCCCTCCAATAGTTCTCGATGCTGTAGAACTGTGTCCTGACCCGAGGCAGAGGCGACTGCTGGATCACAGTTTTTTCACTAGCTTTGTGTTTCTGTTTGTTTGTGCCTTTGTGAGGGGTGTGCAGGGGAAGATGGTGTTTCGCATGCCCACGAGCACTCAGGCATTGTTCCTTCTCAACTCACAATGCACGGGCTCCTGGCAGAGGAATGCTCTCCTACAATGGATTGAAACTTGGAGAGAAGCAGTGTGCGTTTCACTGCAAGGGAAACATTTCGTGAATTCAGAAGCAACAAGTAGGGAGCAGGTGGTGTTTAATAACCTATAATAGTATAATCTATAATAGTATAATACAATCTAATAATAATAACAACAACAACATGTTATTAGATTGTACAGTATATTTTAATAGATTTTAATATAATATAATGTAAAAAAGTTATTCCTGTCATTGTGAGTACAATATTTCTTCTATATTAGATTAATGTGTAGATTTGTTCATACAACATTTTTATTAAAAGAATGCAAATTTACTCTTGAAATTTTTATGGAATGTTATTTTATTTAGTAATGTAATGTCTTTGTGGTTCCGATATTTTGTTCTTAAGATTTATTTAAATTTAGCTGTTATTACAGGCTCTGCATTCTTTTGTGGGTAATTTATTGTTTTTGTGTTATCTTGTTAACCTTTTTGGAAAATTGTCTTTCTCTTCCCTCTAAGTCTGTGTCCTATCATTGATGTCAGGTGCTGCTCGTTACCACCGCTCTGATTGCTCCCTATATCTTGAGTGGTCTGGCAACACTCAGCGTGAGGTGTTCATGTGTACAGACGTGCGTCTTGTCTTCCCAGTCCTGCGGTCTGGTCTGGTCTGGTCTGGTCTGGTCTGGTCTGGTCTGGTCTGGTCTCTCTAGCCCACAGTCTGCCTTTTCGACTCCTGGAGTTTCTGGCACTTAAGCTTTTTTAATAGTAAAACTCAGGCAAACTAAAGTTTTTTGCTCCAGTAGAGTGAGCACTTGGGCGCTGGACAGCGCTGTTTGGACAAGCGCATCAGTTTATGTTTTTTGACTTTCTGTTTGGAGCCTGTGTTCAAGGACAATAAAATACATTTCTCTCGCATCTGGATCGACAGTCTGGTTCTTGTGACAGTTTGACAATGCAAAAAAGCATGTAATATTATTAGACTTGATGTTTCATTTTAACACATTATTTTAGCTTTAGTTACAGTTAGCATGCTGTATTTAATTATAGTTACAATTTTTCATTTATTTAATGAATACAGTTGAATGATTCTATGTTTTTTAAATTGTTATATTTTCAGTTGAATTTATTTGTACTTTTTAAGTATTAAATTTTTTGTAGTGTATATACATTTTAATGCCGTTCCTTTTTTTTAGCTTTAGTTATTTAACATGATGTATTTGATTATTGACAACAAACATTAATTTATTACATAAATACATTCTATCTTTTTTTGTTTTTCTACATCCCCTCACATCAACGTATCTATCAATGCTCCTGTTGCTTTTTTAGAACATTCTAAATGGGTTTTACTTAGAATCTGGTCTAAATGTAATAATAAAATGTTAGTGATCAGGTCTGAGCCCTGATTCCCTCTCACAGACAGTGCTCTTATTTTGCTCACCTGCAGGCTACCGTTGTTCTCCAGTAGAACGGACACGCCTGAATCCGTCCCAGCGGACACCACTCAGAAACACAATCTCCTTTCAGAGCAAATCAAACCGAAAGAAGTTCAGCATTAATCAAACACAAATCCTCTCCATCCATCTGACCTTTCAATAACACGACTGACCCAAAACCTTTTAACTAGTCCTGTAATTGAGTTAGCCTCATCGCTCGTCCCTGCATTATTGATGAGCTGCTGGATTCCTGTCAGCTTCGGGAATTGATTTTAATGATAAATCACCCATCTGGATCTGAAAACAGATGTAAACCTGAACTCCTTTGTAAAGGAGTCTAATATTAACTTTTTTTCAGCTGAGTTTTCTTCTGTTCTTATTTGTGTGTGTGTGTGTGCACATGCGTGCGAGTGTGTTTGTGTGTGTATGTGTTCTAAAACTTGTGTTTGTATATGGCCCAGCTCCGGGGCTGCAAATCTAGATCTGCCTTAGTCCAATTGCTAACGTACGTTGGTATGCAATGCTCCAGGAAATGGAAGCTTTGAAACAAAGCGGGAAGCAAAATGATCATAAATCTTCTGTTGTACAGACATTTCACACAACAGCATTAATCGCTAATCCTGACTTTTTTTCTCACATAATGCTTTTATGTAACGTGCACCTCTTCGATGATGATGCTGCAATTTAAGCTATTCCTTCCAAATAATAACGACTCTGGAGTCAAGTACGGAACACCGCGACCACTGCAGTTATATTAAGATAATCAAACATTTAAACAATGAAATAAACACTTGTTTATTGCATGGACTTGAGCATGATGAGGGTAGAGGAAAGCTAAAGAGGCCTAAATCTCTTATTCTGGGGCTTTTATGTCCCAGTAAGTAGGCTGGGCCTACTCTGTCATTTTCAATCTCTCTCTCACTCACCCACGTCTGTCTGTCTGTCTGTCTACCTCCCTCCATCCATCCATCTGCCTGTCTGTCTCTCTGCCTATCTATTTATTTATCTCTAGTCTATCCATCCGTCTGTCTGTCTGTTTGCCTATCTATTTATCTGTCCATGGATGTCCATCCATCCATCTATTCATCCATCTATCGATCTATTTATCTATCTATCTATTAATCCATCTTTCAAACTATCCATCCACCTATCTATCTATTATATTTAGCTTCAAACTCTGCTCAGTATGACGACTATAAAGCAAGGCTCTTGGAAGTTTTTTATAAGTAAAGTTCTTGGCTCAAGGCTCAGACCTGACTATGTGAGGAACAAGTGGAGCTGAGTGCTTGCAGATGGAAGCACAGCTAGGCTGTAGCAAACTGCTACTTCTCGTGATATCTGTTCCTTGGAGAGTCAAACAGGTTGAAAGGTGGTTTTGAACCCTGCTAGGTCAATTTGTCGTTTTGGCCTTGAGTGAGCCACTTCACCTGCAATGCCCTGTATGGATGTGTGTGACTGGTGTTGTGTTTGGTTATTTTAGTGGTGGTCAGGAGGTCGAAGGTGCAAAATAGCAGCCACATCCTGTCTGCATGCCCCAAGGAAGCTGAGGACTACCAAGGTACAGTAGCAAGGGCAACATTCCAAGCAAAGAAACCTAGACCTCCCTCTCCGAGGGCATTTTCTCCAGCTCTATCGAGGGGATACCGAGGCAATTCCAGGCCAGTCTTTCCATCAATTCCTTGCTCTCCCCTCCCCCTGGCAGGACATACCTGAAACACCTTCCTAGGGAGGCATTCAGGAGGCATCCGGAACAGATGCCTGAGTCACCTTAGCTGGCTCCTCTTGATGTGGAGTAGCAGCGGCTCTACTCCAAGCTCCTCCTGAGCTCCTCACCCTATCTCTAAAGGAGCGCCCCATCACCCTGAGGAGGAAGCTCATTTCGGTAACTTGTTTATGAGATCTTATTATTTCGGTCCTGACCCAGAGCCCATGGCCAGAGGTGCATAGCTTGAGAGGTAAATCCAGAGCTTAGCCTTTCGAGTTCTTTTTCTCCAGCACAGATCCATAGATCGACCGCATTACTGCATTATTATTATTATTATTATTATTATTACAAGAACAGATGAGGGCCGGTTAGGTGTATCTTTGAGTGAGATGTGACTAAAACTCATTTAGTGTCAGTTGATTCAATTATTACAGTGGGCAGGAGGCTCCTAATTGGTCAAGATAAAGAATTGTTTAACACAACCTCATTAGTGTCAATGGTTGACTGAAAAACGGTGTTTTAACATAGAAATATAACCTGACTGGCTTTTCAAAAACAATCTAAACATGCAGATCAGCTTGTGTGAAGTTGGCATCTACTCAATATATACTTAGTTTTACTGATTCCAAGAATAAAATGTATAAAAAAAAATTATAATTAAAGCTGCAAGCAGCGATGGAAGGGGTCTCGCACGATGCATCCGCCGGAGCGAAAGCACCGCCTCCCGGCCTTTTTCGAGTTTCTTGACCTTCGAACAAATTTTGGTGGGCTTTCTAACATGTTCAATGGGTCAAAACAGCTAAAACGAAGATTTTGGTAGCATTTAAGGGGGCAGTGAGGAGGCGCTGTAGAGCCAATTTTTGGAGCGCAGTCACAGTGATGCATATGCTTTTGTTGAGCCTGTTAAGTCTAATCATACCAGGCTGTTTTTGTTGATAGTGGATTATCTTGAAAAGAGATACAGACCATAATATGTAAATTTTTTTCCACAATTTTGAAGGGTGAACTTTGCTGTGGAACCACCCCAAGACCAATTGACGTACTTCTTAGCTTTTGATAACTTTTTTTCCCTAATGTGTTATGAGTAACCACACCAATTTTCAGCCTGATTAGACATTTCGCCTAGAAGGAGTTTGCCAAAGTTTAAACGAGCGAAAACGCACACTTTTTGAGGTTTTTGCAAAATATCTGTCTTCCCGTCAATTTTGGAAAATGGTTTTTTTTTAGTAAAAGTTGCAGCTTGGTCATTTACATATGTGTACCAAATTTCATTTGCCTACGATAACCTGGTTGCGCAACAGCTAAAAAACTGCTTCAGGTGGCGCTATAGACCGCCACCCAAAGGCCGTTTGACGAACTGCTGCGTTTTGATAACTTTTCATCCCAAATGCCTTACGACTAACTACACCAATTATCAGCTGGATCGGACATTTCACCTAGGAGGAGTTCGTCAAAGTATGAAGTCTGTGTTTTTTACATAAAACCTAAAATATCCGGTTTTCCGTCCAGTTTCAAAACTCGACCCAATTTACTTTTTTGTAGGTCTTAAGGTCCTAAATGCATGCGACAAGTTTTAAGTGTGTATGCAATACACTG
This sequence comes from Danionella dracula, assembly GCA_900490495.1. NCBI lineage: Eukaryota > Metazoa > Chordata > Actinopteri > Cypriniformes > Danionidae > Danionella > Danionella dracula. Next base: position 966,270 of record UELW01000345.1, on the reverse strand, counting down.
CCTGAAATAGAAGGGTAAAACTATAAAAAACAGGCTTTCAATGCTCGCCACTAGGTGGCGCTATGACGGATTATGTTCGTTTTTTTACGCCTGTTCTCAGGCTTGGACTACGATGAGAATGAAACAAGTTTGAGACGGATCGGAAATTCTATGCCCGAGTTATAACAACTTTCTGTTTCAAATCGAAATTTTGACCTTGGCTGCGACCATGACCACATACTTTATGATAGCTGAAAAAAAGTTCTAATTTTAAGGTTCTGTATGCCTTATGATGATACTCAAGAAGTTTGGAGATGTTTAGATAAATTCTGTGGGAGGAGTTTGTCAAAGTGTGGAACGAGCAAAACGCCCATTTTTTGAGGTTTTTGCGAAATAACTCAATTCCGGTTGATTTTAGAAAAAGGGATTATATTAGTAAAAGTTGCAGCTTGGTACTTTACACATGTGTACCAAATTTCATTCGCTTACGACAAACTGCTTGAGCAACAGCTTTAAAAAACAGCTAAAGCGATGTTTTTGGTCACATGTAAGGGGGCGCTGTACAGCCAATTTTTGGAGCGCAGTCACAGTGATGCATATCCTTTTGTTCAACCTGACAAGATTAATCATGGCAGGCTGTTTTTGTTGATAGTGGATAACCTAGAACGGAGATAAAGTCCAAAATATGTAAATTGTTTTTGCACAATTTTGAAGGTTGAACTTTGCTGTGGCGCCACCCAAAGACCATTGGACGTACTTCTTAGCTTTTGATAACTTTTTTTCTCTAATGTGTTATGAGTAACAACACCAATTTTTAGGTTCATCGGACATTTCGCCTAGGAGGAGTTCGTCAAAGTTTGAAACGAGTGAAAATGCACACTTTTTTAGGTTTTTGCAAAACATCTGTCTTCCCGTCAATTTTGGAAAACGGGTTTTTATTAGTAAAAGTTGCAGCTTGGTCATTTACATATGTGTACCAAATTTCATTCGCCTACGATAACCTGGTTGCGCAACAGCTACAAAACCGCTTCAGGTGGCGCTATAGACCGCCACCCAAAGGCCGTTTGACGAACTGCTGCGTTTTTGATAACTTTTCATCCCAAATGCCTTACGACTAACTACACCAATTATCAGCTGGATCGGACATTTCGCCTAGGAGGAGTTCGTCAAAGTATGAAGTCTGTGTTTTTTACATAAAACCTAAAATATCCGGTTTTCCGTCCAGTTTCAAAACTCGACCCAATTTACTTTTTTGTAGGTCTTAAGGTCCTACACGCATGCGACAAGTTTTAAGTGTGCATGCAATACACTGGCTGAAATAGAAGGGTAAAACTATGAAAAACAGGCTTTTAATGCTTGCCACTAGGTGGCGCTATGGCGGATGTCGTTCGTCGTCATACGCCTGTTCTCAGGCTTGGACTACGATGAGAATGAAACAAGTTTGAGCCGGATCGGATATTCTATGCCCGAGTTATAACAACTTCCTGTTTCGAGTCGAAATTTGGACATTGGCCCGCCGCCACGACCACATACTTTATGATAGTCAAACAAGCTTCTCAATATCAATTGCCGTATGCCTTATGATGATACTCAAGAAGTTTGGAGATGTTTGGATAAAGTCTGTGAGAGTAGTTCGTCAAAAAGTAGAGCGAGCAAAAACGCCCTTTTTTAGAGGTTTTTGCGAAATAACTGACTTCCTGTCTATTTTGGAAATAGACTTTCAATTAGTAAAAGTTACACCTTGGTACTTTACACATGTGTACCAAATTTCATCCGCCTACGACAAACTGGATGATCAAAAGCTGTAAAAACGCGTTAGGTGGCGCTATAGAGCCATTTTTTAGAAATCAGTTTTGGGACCAAAATTTTACGAAATTTTTCACCGGGTCTGATGCGTGTGCAAAAATCGGTGACTTTTCATATATGTTCAGGTACCGAAAAGTGCCCGCAATGATTCCCGGAATAATAATAATAATAATTAAAGCTGCAAGCAGCGATGGGCGGGCCCTCGCACGATGCATCCGCGGGATCCAAAGATGCCGCCCCCTGGTCTTACATTTTTTTTTGTCTTGTACATTAAGTTAAATTTGTAAGAGATACAGCAACAAATACATTCATTTCCCTTGGAATTCATACAGCCAGCAAGAGGCGCTATGAGTGTATCATCAAGTAAGCGTATTTACTTGTTCTGAGGGGTAAGCTCATCATTCCATACATTTTTTACATTCACTGCCTATTGACAACAGCTATTTTAAACACATTTCAGAAAGCCTCCAGGTGGCGCTATAACAGTCTCATGCCATGAGCATATTATTCCATTTAGAATTACCAGCTCATCATGCAAATTTTTTGTCATGTACATTGAGTTAAATTTGTAAGATATATAGCAACAAATACGTTAGGATCCCTTGGAATTCCTACAGCCAGCAGGAGGCGCTATGAGTGTATCATCAAGTAAGCATATCTACTCGTTCTGAGGGGTAAGCTCATCATTCCATAAATTTTTTACATTTACTGCCTAATGACAACAGCTATTTTAAACTCATTTTAGAAAGCCTCCAGGTGGCGCTATAACAGTCTCATGCCATGAGCATATTAATCAATTTAGAAATACCAGCTCATCATGCAAATTTTTTGTCATGTACATTGAGTTAAATATGTAAGAGATACAGCAACAAATACATTAGTATCCCTTGGAATTCATACAGCCAGCAGGAGGCGCTATGAGTGTATCATCAAGTAAGCATATCTACTTGTTCTGAGGGGTGAGCTCATCATTCCATACAAATGTTACATTGATTGGATGAAGTATGTGAGAGGTACAGTAACAAGTACCATTATCCCCATACATTTGAGAAGGCTCAAATTCGAAGCGGTGCCACAGAAAGACCGTGCAACGAACTTCTGCGTTTTTGATAACTTTTGGTCTATACTGTCTTAAGAGTCACCAGACAAATTTTCAGCTTGATCTGGCAATTTTCCTAGGAGGAGTTCGTTAAAATGCGAGATGAGCTGTTTTCGCATACTAGGTGGCGCTGCAGCGCTGTCGTCCAAAGTAAAGTTGTACAAACAGTGTCAGACTACTATATTTATTGAGGATGAGGTTTAGGCTAAATTTGGTGGGGTTTGTAACATGTTTAGGGTGTCAAAACAGCTAAAACATCTATTTTAGTAACATTCAAGGGGGCGCTGTGGAGGCACTCTTAGAGCGACGTCATATTGCGGCCTATCACTTTATTCAGCCTTCCAAGCTCATCATGTCAGGCCGTTTTCGTGGACAACGGACAAACTAGAACGGAGATATACTCAAAAATATGTCAATTTTCGGCACTTTTTTGAAGGGGGAAATTTGTGGGGGCGCCACCGAAAGACCATTTTACGTACTGCTGCGCTTTTGATAACTTTTCATCCCAAATGTCTTCCGAGTAAACACACCAATTTTCAACCGGATCAGACATTTTGCCTAGTGGGAGTTCGTCAATGTGCAAGGTGATGTTTTTTCAAAATTATGGGGTTTTTTCAAAATGGCCGATTTCCTGTATGATTTGGCGAAAACCTGTCAGAGACTTTTGTACTTGGCTAGAGGTGGTGCATATGTGTACCGATTTTCGTGACTGTAGGTCGAACTGGCAGGGGGACCCCGGTTTTTCAAGGGGGCGCTGTAGAGCCATTTTTTATGCTACGATCACGCCGACTGTGCCAGATCGCAATTTTTTGCGAGCTTGACCTTAGGGCCGAAATTGGTGAGTTTTCGAGCACGCCTAGTTGGTCAAATCTGCGACGAAAAACACGGACGAAGAATAATAATAATAATAATCCTAACAGATACAATAGGGCTTCGCCGCACAGCTTCGCTGGCGTGCTCGGGCCCTAATTAAAGCTGCAAGCAGCGATGGGCGGGCCCTCGCACGATGCATCCGCGGGATCCAAAGATGCCGCCCCCTGGTCTTACATTTTTTTTTGTCTTGTACATTAAGTTAAATTTGTAAGAGATACAGCAACAAATACATTCATTTCCCTTGGAATTCATACAGCCAGCAAGAGGCGCTATGAGTGTATCATCAAGTAAGCGTATTTACTTGTTCTGAGGGGTAAGCTCATCATTCCATACATTTTTTACATTCACTGCCTATTGACAACAGCTATTTTAAACACATTTCAGAAAGCCTCCAGGTGGCGCTATAACAGTCTCATGCCATGAGCATATTATTCCATTTAGAATTACCAGCTCATCATGCAAATTTTTTGTCATGTACATTGAGTTAAATTTGTAAGATATATAGCAACAAATACGTTAGGATCCCTTGGAATTCCTACAGCCAGCAGGAGGCGCTATGAGTGTATCATCAAGTAAGCGTATCTACTTGTTCTGAGGGGTAAGCTCATCATTCCATAAATTTTTTACATTTACTGCCTAATGACAACAGCTATTTTAAACTCATTTTAGAAAGCCTCCAGGTGGCGCTATAACAGTCTCATGCCATGAGCATATTATTCAATTTAGAAATACCAGCTCATCATGCAAATTTTTTGTCATGTACATTGAGTTAAATATGTAAGAGATACAGCAACAAATACATTAGTATCCCTTGGAATTCATACAGCCAGCAGGAGGCGCTATGAGTGTATCATCAAGTAAGCATATCTACTTGTTCTGAGGGGTGAGCTCATCATTCCATACAAATGTTACATTGATTGGATGAAGTATGTGAGAGGTACAGTAACAAGTACCATTATCCCCATACATTTGAGAAGGCTCAAATTCGAAGCGGTGCCACAGAAAGACCGTGCAACGAACTTCTGCGTTTTTGATAACTTTTGGTCTATACTGTCTTAAGAGTCACCAGACAAATTTTCAGCTTGATCTGGCAATTTTCCTAGGAGGAGTTCGTTAAAATGCGAGATGAGCTGTTTTCGCATACTAGGTGGCGCTGCAGCGCTGTCGTCCAAAGTAAAGTTGTACAAACAGTGTCAGACTACTATATTTATTGAGGATGAGGTTTAGGCTAAATTTGGTGGGGTTTGTAACATGTTTAGGGTGTCAAAACAGCTAAAACATCTATTTTAGTAACATTCAAGGGGGCGCTGTGGAGGCACTCTTAGAGCGACGTCATATTGCGGCCTATCACTTTATTCAGCCTTCCAAGCTCATCATGTCAGGCCGTTTTCGTGGACAACGGACAAACTAGAACGGAGATATACTCAAAAATATGTCAATTTTCGGCACTTTTTTGAAGGGGGAAATTTGTGGGGGCGCCACCCAAAGACCATTTTACGTACTGCTGCGCTTTTGATAACTTTTCATCCCAAATGTCTTCCGAGTAAACACACCAATTTTCAACCGGATCAGACATTTTGCCTAGTGGGAGTTCGTCAATGTGCAAGGTGATGTTTTTTCAAAATTATGGGGTTTTTTCAAAATGGCCGATTTCCTGTATGATTTGGCGAAAACCTGTCAGAGACTTTTGTACTTGGCTAGAGGTGGTGCATATGTGTACCGATTTTCGTGACTGTAGGTCGAACTGGCAGGGGGACCCCGGTTTTTCAAGGGGGCGCTGTAGAGCCATTTTTTATGCTACGATCACGCCGACTGTGCCAGATCGCAATTTTTTGCGAGCTTGACTTTAGGGCCGAAATTGGTGAGTTTTCGAGCACGCCTAGTTGGTCAAATCTGCGACGAAAAACACGGACGAAGAATAATAATAATAATAATCCTAACAGATACAATAGGGCTTATTTTTTTTTGTCTTGTACATTAAGTTAAATTTGTAAGAGATACAGCAACAAATACATTCATTTCCCTTGGAATTCATACAGCCAGCAAGAGGCGCTATGAGTGTATCATCAAGTAAGCGTATTTACTTGTTCTGAGGGGTAAGCTCATCATTCCATACATTTTTACATTCACTGCCTATTGACAACAGCTATTTTAAACACATTTCAGAAAGCCTCCAGGTGGCGCTATAACAGTCTCATGCCATGAGCATATTATTCCATTTAGAATTACCAGCTCATCATGCAAATTTTTTGTCATGTACATTGAGTTAAATTTGTAAGATATATAGCAACAAATACGTTAGGATCCCTTGGAATTCCTACAGCCAGCAAGAGGCGCTATGAGTGTATCATCAAGTAAGCATATCTACTTGTTCTGAGGGGTAAGCTCATCATTCCATAAATTTTTTACATTCACTGCCTAATGACAACAGCTATTTTAAACTCATTTTAGAAAGCCTCCAGGTGGCGCTATAACAGTCTCATGCCATGAGCATATTAATCAATTTAGAAATACCAGCTCATCATGCAAATTTTTTGTCATGTACATTGAGTTAAATATGTAAGAGATACAGCAACAAATACATTAGTATCCCTTGGAATTCATACAGCCAGCAGGAGGCGCTATGAGTGTATCATCAAGTAAGCATATCTACTTGTTCTGAGGGGTGAGCTCATCATTCCATACAAATGTTACATTGATTGGATGAAGTATGTGAGAGGTACAGTAACAAGTACCATTATCCCCATACATTTGAGAAGGCTCAAATTCGAAGCGGTGCCACAGAAAGACCGTGCAACGAACTTCTGCGTTTTTGATAACTTTTGGTCTATACTGTCTTAAGAGTCACCAGACAAATTTTCAGCTTGATCTGGCAATTTTCCTAGGAGGAGTTCGTTAAAATGCGAGATGAGCTGTTTTCGCATACTAGGTGGCGCTGCAGCGCTGTCGTCCAAAGTAAAGTTGTACAAACAGTGTCAGACTACTATATTTATTGAGGATGAGGTTTAGGCTAAATTTGGTGGGGTTTGTAACATGTTTAGGGTGTCAAAACAGCTAAAACATCTATTTTAGTAACATTCAAGGGGGCGCTGTGGAGGCACTCTTAGAGCGACGTCATATTGCGGCCTATCACTTTATTCAGCCTTCCAAGCTCATCATGTCAGGCCGTTTTCGTGGACAACGGACAAACTAGAACGGAGATATACTCAAAAATATGTCAATTTTCGGCACTTTTTTGAAGGGGGAAATTTGTGGGGGCGCCACCCAAAGACCATTTTACGTACTGCTGCGCTTTTGATAACTTTTCATCCCAAATGTCTTCCGAGTAAACACACCAATTTTCAACCGGATCAGACACTTTGCCTAGTGGGAGTTCGTCAATGTGCAAGGTGATGTTTTTTCAAAATTATGGGGTTTTTTCAAAATGGCCGATTTCCTGTATGATTTGGCGAAAACCTGTCAGAGACTTTTGTACTTGGCTAGAGGTGGTGCATATGTGTACCGATTTTCGTGACTGTAGGTCGAACTGGCAGGGGGACCCCGGTTTTTCAAGGGGGCGCTGTAGAGCCATTTTTTATGCTACGATCACGCCGACTGTGCCAGATCGCAATTTTTTGCGAGCTTGACTTTAGGGCCGAAATTGGTGAGTTTTCGAGCACGCCTAGTTGGTCAAATCTGCGACGAAAAACACGGACGAAGAATAATAATAATTAAAGCTGCAAGCAGCGATGGGCGGGCCCTCGCACGATGCATCCGCGGGATCCAAAGATGCCGCCCCCTGGTCTTACATTTTTTTTTGTCATGTGCATTAAGTTAAATTTGTAAGAGATACAGCAACAAATACATTAATTTCCCTTGGAATTCATACAGCCAGCAGGAGGCGCTATGAGTGTATCATCAAGTAAGCATATCTACTTGTTCTGAGGGGTAAGCTCATCATTCCATAAATTTTTTACATTCACTGCCTAATGACAACAGCTATTTTAAACACATTTCATAAAGCCTCCAGGTGGCGCTATAACAGTCTCATGCCATGAGCATATTAATCAATTTAGAAATACCAGCTCATCATGCAAATTTTTTGTCATGTACATTGAGTTAAATATGTAAGAGATACAGCAACAAATACATTAGTATCCCTTGTAATTCATACAGCCAGCAGGAGGCGCTATGAGTGTATCATCAAGTAAGCATATCTACTTGTTCTGAGGGGTGAGCTCATCATTCCATACATTTTTTAAATTGATTGGATGAAGGATGTGAGAGGTACAGTAACAAGTATCGTTATCCCCATACATTTGAGAAAGCTCAAATTCGAAGCGGTGCCACAGAAAGACCGTGCGACGAACTTCTGCGTTTTTGATAACTTTTGGTCCATACTGTCTTAAGAGTCACCAGACAAATTTTCAGCTCGATCTGGCAATTTTCCTAGGAGGAGTTCGTTAAAATGCGAGATGAGCTGTTTTCGCATACTAGGTGGCGCTGCAGCGCTGTCGTCCAAAGTAAAGTTGTACAAACAGTGTCAGATTACTATATTCATTGAGGCTGAGGTTTAGCCGAAATTTGGTGGGGTTTCTAACATGTTTAGGGTGTCAAAACAGCTAAAACATCTATTTTAGTAACATTCAGGGGGCGCTGTAGAGCTATTTTTAGAGCGGTGCCACATTGCGGCCTATCATTTTATTCAGCCTTCCAAGCTCATCATGTCAGGCCGTTTTAGTGGACAACAGATAAACTAGAACGGAGATATACTCAAAAATTTGTCAATTTTCGGCACATTTTTGAATGGTGAAATTCGTGGGGGCGCCACCCAAAGACCGTTTTACAAACTGCTGCGCTTTTGATAACTTTTCACCCCAAATGTCTCCCGAGTAACCACACCAATTTTCAGCTCGATCTGGCAATTTTCCTAGGAGGAGTTCGTCAAAGTGCAAGATGATGTTTTTTCAAAATTGTGGGTTTTTTTCAAAATGGCCGACTTCCTGTACGATTTGGCGAAAACCTGTAAGAGACTTTTCTACTTGGCTAGAGGTGGTACATATGTGTGCCGATTTTCGTGACTGTAGGTCGAACTGGACCCCGATTTTTCCAGGGGGCGCTGAAGAGCCATTTTTTATGCTACGATCACGCCGACTGTGTCAGATCGCAATTTCCACCGAGCTTTAAATTATTGCCGATTTTGGTAAGTTTTCGAGCACGTCTAGATGGTGAAATTTGCGATTTAGGAAGCGGAAGAATAATAATAATAATTAAAGCTGCAAGCAGCGATGGGCGGGCCCTCGCACGATGCATCCGCGGGATCCAAAGATGCCGCCCCTGGTCTTACGTTTTTTTTTGTCATGTACATTAAGTTAAATTTGTAAGATATACAGCAACAAATACATTAATTTCCCTTGGAATTCATACAGCCAGCAGGAGGCGCTATGAGTGTATCATCAAGTAAGCATATCTACTTGTTCTGAAGGGTAAGCTCATCATTTCATACATTTTTTACATTCACTGCCTATTGACAACAGCTATTTTAAACACATTTCAGAAAACCTCAAGGTGGCGCTATAACAGTCTCATGCCATGAGCATATTATTCCATTTAGAATTACCAGCTCATCATGCAAGTTTTTTTGTCATGTACATTGAGTTAAATATGTAAGATATATAGCAACAAATACGTTAGGATCCCTTGGAATTCATACAGCCAGAAGGAGGCGCTATGAGTGTATCAAGTAAGCATATCTACTTGTTCTGAGGGGTAAGCTCATCATTCCATAAATTTTTTACATTCACTGCCTAACGACAACAGCTATTTTAAACACATTTCATAAAGCCTCCAGGTGGCGCTATAACAGTCTCATGCCATGAGCATATTAATCAATTTAGAATTACCAGCTCATCATGCAAATTTTTTGTCATGTACATTGAGTTAAATATGTAAGAGATACAGCAACAAATACATTAGGATCCCTTGGAATTCATACAGCCAGAAGGAGGCGCTATGAGTGTATCATCAAGTAAGCATATCTACTTGTTCTGAGGGGTAAGCTCATCATTCCATAAATTTTTTACATTCACTGCCTAATGACAACAGCTATTTTAAACACATTTCATAAAGCCTCCAGGTGGCGCTATAACAGTCTCATGCCATGAGCATATTAATCAATTTAGAAATACCAGCTCATCATGCAAATTTTTTGTCATGTACATTGAGTTAAATATGTAAGAGATACAGCAACAAATACATTAGTATCCCTTGGAATTCATACAGCCAGCAGGAGGCGCTATGAGTGTATCATCAAGTAAGCATATCTACTTGTTCTGAGGGGTAAGCTCATCATTCCGTACATATTTGACATTGATTGGATGAAGGATGTGAGAGGTACAGTAACAAGTACCATTATCCCCATACATTTGAGAAAGCTCAAATTCGAAGCAGTGCCACAGAAAGACCGTGCGACGAACTTTTGCGTTTTTGATAACTTTTGGTCCATACTGTCTTAAGAGTCACCAGACAAATTTTCAGCTCGATTTGGCAATTTTCCTAGGAGGAGTTCGTTAAAATGCGAGATGAGCTTTTTTCGCATACTAGGTGGCGCTGCAGTGCTGTCGTCCAAAGTAAAGTTGTAGAAACAGTGTCAGATTACTATATTTATTGAGGCTGAGGTTTAGCCGAAATTTGGTGGGGTTTCTAACATGTTTAGGGTGTCAAAACAGCTAAAACATCTATTTTAGTAACATTCAGGGGGCGCTGTAGAGCTAATCTTAGAGCGGTGTCACATTGCGGCCTATCATTTTATTCAGCCTTCCAAGCTCATCATGTCAGGCCGTTTTCGTGGACAACGGATAAACTAGAACGGAGATATATTCAAAAATATGTCAATTTTCGGCACATTTTTGAATGGTGAAATTCGTGGGGGCGCCACCCAAAGACCGTTTTACAAACTGCTGCGCTTTTGATAACTTTTCATCCCAAATGTCTCCCGAGTAACCACACCAATTTTCAGCTCGATCTGGCAATTTTCCTAGGAGGAGTTCGTCAAAGTGCAAGATGATGTTTTTTCAAAATTGTGGCTTTTTTTCAAAATGGCCGACTTCCTGTACGATTTGGCGAAAACCTGTAAGTGACTTTTCTACTTGGCAAGAGGTGGTACATATGTGTGCCGATTTTCGTGACTGTAGGTCGAACCGGACTCCGATCTTTCCAGGGGGCGCTGAAGAGCCATTTTTTATGCTACGATCACGCCGACTGTGTCAGATCGCAATTTCCACCGAGCTTTAATTTATTGCCGATTTTGGTGAGTTTTCGAGCACGTCTAGATGGTTAAATTTGCGATTTAGGAAGCGGAAGAATAATAATAATAATAATAATCCTAACAGATACAATAGGGCTTCGCCGCACAGCTTCGCTGGCGTGCTCGGGCCCTAATAATAATCCTAACAGATACAATAGGGCTTCGCCGCACAGCTTCGCTGGCGTGCTCGGGCCCTAATAATAATAATAATTAAAGCTGCAAGCAGCGATGGAAGGGGTCTCGCACGATGCATCCGCAGGAGCGAAAGCACCGCCTCCCAGCCTTTTTCGAGTTTTTTGACCTTCGAACAAATTTCGGTTGGCTTTCTAACATGTTCAATGGGTCAAAACAGCTAAAACGAAGATTTTGGTAGCATTTAAGGGGGCAGTAAGGAGGCGCTGTAGAGCCAATTTTTGGAGCGCAGTCACAGTGATGCATATGCTTTTGTTGAGCCTGTTAAGGCTAATCATACCAGGCTGTTTTTGTTGATAGTGGATTATCTTGAAAAGAGATACAGACCATAATATGTAAATTTTTTTCCACAATTTTGAAGGGTGAACTTTGCTGTGGCACCACCCCAAGACCATTTGACGTACTTCTTAGCTTTTGATAACTTTTTTTCCCTAACGTGTTATGAGTAACCACACCAGTTTTCAGCTTGATTAGATATTTCGCCTAGGAGGAGTTCGCCAAAGTTTAAAACGACCGAAAACGCACACTTTTTGAGGTTTTTGCAAAATATCTGTCTTCCCGTCAATTTTGGAAAATGGGTTTTTATTAGTAAAAGTTGCAGCTTGGTCATTTACATATGTGTACCAAATTTCATTCGCCTACGATAACCTGGTTGCGCAACAGCTACAAAACCGCTTCAGGTGGCGCTATAAAGCGCCACCCAAAGGCCGTTTGAAGAACTGCTGCGTTTTTGATAACTTTTCATCCCAAATGCCTTACGACAAACCACACCAATTATCAGCTGGATCGGACATTTCAGCTAGGAGGAGTTCGTCAAAGTATGAAGTCTGTGTTTTTTACATAAAACCTAAAATATCCGGTTTTCCGTCCAGTTTCAAAACTCGACCCAATTTACTTTTTTGTAGGTCTTAAGGTCCTACACGCATGTAACAAGTTTTAAGTGTGTATGCAATACACTGCCTGAAATAGAAGGGTAAAACTATAAAAAACAAGCTTTCAATGCTCGCCACTAGGTGGTGCTATGACGGATTATGTTCGTTTTTGTACGCCTGTTCTCGGGCTTGGACTACGATGAGAATGAAACTAGTTTGAGACGGATCGGAAATTCTATGCCCGAGTTATAACAACTTTCTGTTTCAAATCGAAATTTTGACCTTGGCTGCGACCATGACCACATACTTTATGATAGCTGAAAAAAAGTTCAAATTTTAAGGTTCCGTATGCCTTATGATGATACTCAAGAAGTTTGGAGATGTTTAGATAAAATCTGTGGGAGGAGTTTGTCAAAGTGTGGAACAAGCAAAATGCCCATTTTTAGAGGTTTTTGCGAAATAACTCAATTCCGGTTGATTTTAGAAAAAGGGATTATATTAGTAAAAGTTGCAGCTTGGTACTTTACACATGTGTACCAAATTTCATTCGCTTACGACAAACTGCTTGAGCAACAGCTTTAAAATACAGCTAAAGCGATGTTTTTGGTCACATATAAGGGGGCGCTGTACAGCCAATTTTTGGAGCGCTGTCACAGTGATGCATATCCTTTTGTTCAACCTGACAAGGTTAATCATGGCAGGCTGTTTTTGTTGATAGTGGATAACCTAGAACGGAGATAAAGTCCAAAATATGTAAATTGTTTTTGCGCAATTTTGAAGGTTGAATTTGCTGTGGCGCCACCCAAAGACCATTGGACGTACTTCTTAGCTTTTGATAACTTTTTTTCTCTAATGTGTTATGAGTAACAACACCAATTTTCAGCTTCATCGGACATTTCGCCTAGGAGGAGTTCGTCAAAGTTTGAAACGAGCGAAAATGCACACTTTTTTAGGTTTTTGCGAAATATTCGTCTTCCTGTAGATTTTGGAAACAGGGTTTTTATTAGTAAAAGTTGCAGCTTGGTCATTTACATATGTGTACCAAATTTCATTCGCCTACGATAACCTGATTGCGCAACAGCTACAAAACCGCTTCAGGTGGCGCTATAGAGCGCCACCCAAAGGCCGTTTGACGAACTGCTGCAATTTTGATAACTTTTCATCCCAAATGCCTTACGACTAACTACACCAATTATCAGCTGGATCGGACATTTCGCCTAGGAGGAGTTCGTCAAAGTATGAAGACTGTATTTTTTACATAAAACCTAAATTATCCGGTTTTCCGTCCAGTTTCAAAACTCGACCCAATTTACTTTTTTGTAGGTCTTAAGGTCCTACACGCATGCGACAAGTTTTAAGTGTGCACGCAATACACTGGCTGAAATAGAAGGGTAAAACTATGAAAAACAGGCTTTTAATGCTCGCCACTAGGTGGCGCTATGGCGGATGTCATTCGTTGTCATACGCCTGTTCTCAGGCTTGGACTACGATGAGAATGAAACAAGTTTGAGCCGGATCGGATATTCTATGCCCGAGTTATAACAACTTCCTGTTTCGAGTCGAAATTTGGACATTGGCCCGCCGCCACGACCACATACTTTATGATAGCCGAACAAGCTTCTCAATATCAATTGCCGTATGCCTTATGATGATACTCAAGAAGTTTGGAGATGTTTGGATAAAGTCTGTGAGAGTAGTTCGTCAAAAAGTAGAGCGAGCAAAAACGCCCTTTTTTAGAGGTTTTTGCGAAATAACTGACTTCCTGTCTATTTTGGAAATAGACTTTCAATTAGTAAAAGTTACACCTTGGTACTTTACACATGCGTACCAAATTTCATCCGCCTACGACAAACTGGATGATCAAAAGCTGTAAAAACGCGTTAGGTGGCGCTATAGAGCCATTTTTTAGAAATCAGTTTTGGGACCAAAATTTTACGAAATTTTTCACCGGGTCTGATGCGTGTGCAAAAATCGGTGACTTTTCATATATGTTCAGGTACCGAAAAGTGCCCGCAATGATTCCCGGAATAATAATAATAATAATAATAATAATAATAATAATAATAATAATAAAAAAAAAAAAAAAAAAAAAGTCTCGAGGAAAAACAATAGGGTTCTTGCACCTTCGGTGCTCGACCCCTAATAATAATAATAATAATAAAAAAAAAAAAAAAAAAAAAAGTCTCGAGGAAAAACAATAGGGTTCTTGCACCTTCGGTGCTCGACCCCTAATAAAATCTCTGTGCATTCTGGGACAGAACAACAATACATTCTTTTGAGCTAAACACAGGTGTTTCGGTTTCAAAGTCCAAAAGTGTCTGTGTGTGATGTGAGGCCCTGTGGGGACCTCATAAACTCTTCACCACGAGTAAATCAGCCCTGTGGTTGTTTGAGCGCTGGTGAACGTGGCGGTAAAGTCTGCGCCAGAGTCAGAGCAGGTTCTCAGGCTACAGAGTGGGCGGAGATTTCTCATAGCTTTGATTGACAGCTGCAGGCCAAGCACACAGAGAGAGTTTGGGAAATCTTCAGCCCGGAGCCAGTTGGCAAGCAGGCGAGGAAATGCATTGAAAGTCTTTTTCTTTTTTTTGTTCTCACACCTTCAAGTTTTCTCTCGACACCTGAGGCATTCAGAAGCACACCCCCTCGCTCCTCTCTCTCACACACACGCACAGACGCACACACCTGCCCTGCCCTGTGTGAGAACAAAACGAGTGCTGGGTCTCTGTCTTTCCACCCCTGCTCTGTTTTCCCCTCAGACTCGCGCCAGGATCACCTGAGGCGCTGCTTCATGAACCTCTGTCACAAACCCAACGAGTCTCTTTTAGATCAATATTAATGCTCTGAGCAATGACCCGTGTGTGGCCTTTCGCCCTCAGCGACCCAGCGTTGCAATATTGAGCTGCGCGGACACCCATGAGACCCTTACAGCCAGATTTCAGCCAAAAACCATTGTGTTAGGAATTCCAGAAACATTAGAAAACATCCAGCAGCCCTCAGTAGGTACAGTAGATCCCGGTCATCCAATTCTAATGGAGTGACCACCTTTAAAGGCAAAGAAGGCTGTACATTTCAGACAAAAATCTGTACATTTAAAAGAGACGGTAGGACAACATAAAGCAACTTTAACTTCTTGTTTTCCCAAATGTTTTGATGTGTTTTTATGTATGCAAATGTTTTAATGTACAATAACTTTATAACATACAGTAACTTACATTTTGGTCATTTTTTGACATATGCTAACTTTTTAAGATATGCTAACTTTCTGATGCACTCAAACGTTTTGGCATACATTAACTTTTTCATTTATGTTAATTTTCTGATGTACACAAACCTTTTTAACATATTTTAACGTTTTGAAGTGCGCAGAAGTTTTGGCTTACAGTAACTTTTTGATTTATTTGAACTTTTTAATGTATGCCATCTTTTAAAATTAGACTTACAATTACTTTTTTGATGTCAAATAACTTTTTGATTTGTCAACTTTTTAAAGCACATTAACTTTTTCAATTATCCTAACTTTTTGAAGCAGGCTAACATTTTGACGTATGCTAACTTTTTGACATTCGCTAACTTTTGGATGTAAGCCAGCTTTTTGATGCACTGTGTGGATCTTCTATACACTTCGATAGAACTTTACAATCGGTTGTCTTAAAGACATACAAAACCAGATTAGCTCAAGCAGTTAAATAATGAAAAAAGGCTTCAGCATTCGCAGGAACTTCATAAAGCAACTACTCACTCATCTCTATTTCTGTGCTGTTAAAAGATACTCCAAGTACTTCTATAGACATACTAAAGTAGACAGACAGACTGCAGAAGAGCTATATTTTATCCCTCATTTTCAATATTCATGCTCTCAGAGAGACGTTCCCTTCTCTCCTGGCTTCGCCTGACACACTCAATTTAATTTCCTCAATAAAGCAGCTCATTCCTCATTTTCTCCAGACGTAACAATAAGTCATAACTGCATGAGGTCAATTAAACCCAAGCCATCAAAACAAAGGGTAATTGTTTGTGACCTTGCTCAGTTATTAAAAGAGTTTTTATCTGAGATCAGACAAACGTGAAAAAGAATGGTAATCAACCAGCGAGTTAAAATTAAAATTATTAAAATTAATGTTATTAGTTAAACCATAATGACCTGGAATTTTAAGGAATAACTATTCTGAAGTTACTGTGATAAAATTAATTAATTATTTAAAAAATTAAAGAAAGAAAATTAGTCACAATTTTTCATGTAGTATCTAAAAAGTGTTTTAATATAATGTAATAAAGGTTAACATTATTATTATCTCATGGTCTTCCTCACAAGAGAAGGAAGCTTGATGGAGAGTGAATTGCCAGTAGATGGACAGGTCTATCTGTGAAGAAGAGCTAGAAACGCTATCTTTTTGATCTATTTAAACTTTTTAATGTACAATAATTTTTTGACTTACAATGACTTTTTAGCCTTTAATCTTTTGATTTTTAATCTTACCTTTTTAAATTAGGCTAACTTTCTGAAGCAGGCTAAATTTTTAGTAGTAGGCTAACTTTTTGATGTAGACCATTGTTTTTTTTTACTTATGCTAACTTTTTAAATGTATGCTAACTATTTAATGTGTGCTAAACTTTTGATTTATGCAAAATTTTTGATGTATGCTAACTTGTTCATATATGCAAATGTTTTGGCGTATGCTACCTTTTGGACACACTTTAAGTTTTTGATTTATACTAACTTTTTGACGTACGCAAACTTTTAGACTTGGCTAACGTTTTGATTAATGTTAACCTTTTGATTTATGCTCACTTGTTCACGTACACAAAATTTTTTATGTATGCTAACCTTTTGATGTATACTACATTTTTGTTCGCTAACTTTTTGATGTAGGCTAACTTTTTGATGTACGGTAACTTTTTGATGTAAGCTAACTTTTTGATGCACAATAATAAATATAAATAAACATATAGCATATAAATAAATATGTTAACTTTTTTATTAAGACTAACTTTTTGACATACCCTAACTTTTTAGAAATATGCTACACCAACGGTAAATCATCAGATTAAAACATTTTTAGCATGTACATTGTACTAATTTATATTATTTGACCATCACTTAAACAACCAATTCACCTTTCAATCACTTGTCAATGGGCATGGTCAAGTGGGGTTTTGACATCATAAGTAATTGGTCCCAAAACGGCTCAGAATTATTCAGTAGTATGTTCCTGTACTTTACCTGCAACCCCCCAGCTAGTTCTCCTTAGTCACTGTTTATAGTGTGAGTGAGAGTTCATCATCTGATGGTTCTCGCAGCATACAGAGAGTTCTTCTTATGCACCTTAGACAGAAGAGCAGAAAGCTAGAGCTTTTGACACAGTGAAATGCTGATGTTCATCGATTATAAAAAAGAAACTTTCTTCCTGTCTGGAAGAAACGAGGGGACTTTCCCCATTGTTTGCACTCTCGTACAGAAAACGGGTCACATCCAAACAGACACAAGAGATGTTTTACTATGCCAGTGACAGCTTGGGAAAACACCCAAGGTCCACAATGAGAAGATAGCATCGGATCGAATGATCGGTTTAATATGGCTCGGCTCGTCTAGACAGCGATTAGAATCTTCCATCTGTTTTGTGGTGAGAACAGTTTGATTCCAGTTAACCGGAGGCATTTATTGATGCTGTAAAGTCATTTCTGTGTTAGGGGGAGGTGAACCATCTCACTCTCCAAATTTGACAACAGTTGTTTTCTCACACAGCCTCATAGACTCTTTGGATTATTTAAAGTCTTCTGGAAGAAAAGGTGTTTCTGATTAACACTCGTGTGTCTCACGACCTGCAGGAGACGAGAGTCTCGTGGCTGTATTTATTCACTGCAGCAACTCCTGAAATATGAAGGATAATAACTCCTAAACAGTTATTAAAAGAGGTTTTATTGTTTTTTTGTAGTCTAATTACGTACATTTTTAAATTTTTACAGTTTATATAATTAGTTAAAGCATAAATATCTGATTTTCAAGGAATAATTGTTCTTGTGGGATTGCTGATCATTGAAATGTAACTTTACTTGAGTTACTGTATTAAAATAAATTAATGAGATAAAATTTATTAAAATAATACATTTTATGAAACAAAAAAACATAATAATACAGAATACTAAATCAAATATCGAATTAAAGAAAACATATTGAATAACTTTTTATATTACAGAATTTGTACTGCAAAAAAAATGAAAATAATAATAAAGTAGAGTAATGAACTAAATTAACACAACTTAAATAATGAATTAAACACAGTTAATTAATTAAATAATGTATTAATTTAATAAGATGGAATAAAGTAACTAAGTGAAAAATAAAGTATAATGAATAATTTAATTGTATTTATATTAACAAATAACATATGATAAACCAAGAAAGATAAAAAATACTGAACAATAAAATATTCTAAAACTAACAAAAACTAAACAAACAAGTGCAATAAAATGTTCTAAATAAGAAGAAATAAACTAAAAATAAGGTAATTTAAAATATATGAAAAAATATAAAATAAAAATACAATAAATAGTGGCTTTTTATAATATTGAACTAATTTATATAAAATGAAAATCACTTAACCAGTGTTGCTATATTAAAATAAATAGAACAAAATCAGCAAATTAAATAAATCAATTATAGAATTAAATAAAACATTTACTTCTTAAATTGTGTAGTTTTTGATGTGTTCACTAAAAAGATCTGTTACAATGTAATAAAATGCTAAAAAGTAAAAAAAAGTCAAATAACACAAATTAAGTAATGAATTTAACACACACAGTTAATAATTAAATCACATATCCTAATATCCTAAAACAAAGATAAAGTGAAAAAAATAATAATACAATTTGGTTAAGTGATTATGTCATTTAAGATTAAAATAAAAAAGGTTTTTTGTTTTTACTTTTTATTGTGTGTTTTATTCTAGTTCTGCACTAATACAGTACCAGTATTCATCCAACCAGGATGGATAAAATCAGCTCTCTAGATCTAAAACTTTATAAATAGATGTAGGTTAATAAAAAAAGACCTCGTAGTGTTAGATGTGATTATTTTTTTCAACAAAGTAAAACATTTATAAAGTAACTCATAAGTTAAAGAATACAAACACACACACACACACACGCACACACGCGCGCACACACACACGCATTATATATATATATATAATATATATATATATATATATATATATATATATATATATATATATATATATATATATATATATATATATATATATATATATATATATATATATATATATATGAGAAAATATATTAACATGTTTTAAAACCCTGAAAGATAAAAAGCAATATTATAATAAAACACTATTTAAAATGCAGGAAAGTAACATGATTGTGCTCCATAGCCTCAAAGGGATGCAAAAACTTTTGCAAGGGAACCTAATGAGGCCCTTCTGATGATTTATGTTGATTGAATATTCTCGTCTCATGCTGGTCCTCCTGTGTGGCTCGTACCCCTAAACGCTCTGATTCTGAACCAGGAGGAGCCCGCGCCCTGAAACTCTCATGTGGAGCTGATTAAACCTGTGCTCCTCTCTGGCCTCCACTGCCCTGGCTCTAGCTCTGAAATTCACCTTGATCCCCTCACACACTTGGGCCCGGGGCTGCATGATTGACAGGCCGGGGCTGTGTGCTGGGATTAAGGCCAGGCTGGGGTGGGTGGGTCATGGAGGGGGGGGGGGGGGGGGGCTGAGGTTCAGGGATTAGCAGCATTGAGCTTCATTAACCTGATTGTTTACTTGAGCAGATCCCTAGCGATGAAAGCTCTTCCTTCCCCGCAGACCCCCTCTAAACCCCTGACGCCTCACCCGGTAGGAGCTAAGGCTTCTTTCTGCTTAATATTTGAAACTTTCAAACTTCATACATTTGAAGCTGTTGGAAAGTTGGCCACGTTTGATAACATTTATGAATTAAATCCCGCAGTATGAGATGATTCTAGCCAAGCGACGACCGGTGAATCTAACACTTAGTGATTGTGAACGATTATTTCAAAAAGAACAAATCTTTATAGTGAGTTGTGAGGAACTGCTATTCCTAGTGAACGATTAGTTTACACCATCTTCATGCGGTATTGACCTAATATCGATGTTTTGGAAACATCAGAAGAAGTTTTTCTGGTGCGTGTCGATAATCAAAAAATGCAGGTAAGCTAGTTTAATTTCTGTTATTATTGTATTTCGCTCAGTGTTGGAGTCTTTTGTCATAAATATTTAATTAAGGAAATAATTATTTACGAATGAACGAAAACAACTAATAGTTCAAAGAGTAGTTCTCTATGGGGGGAGTAGTTCTCCCCCTCAAAAAAAATATATATATTTAATTTTTTTTATATATTTTTTTTTTCTTAGGTGCACTTATACTCCCACAAATATCCTGCGCTTGCTGCTTATTGCACTTCTGGTTAGACCTGCATTTCGTTCCCTTGTACTTGTACATGTACTTCCAGGACACTAGAGGCTGCTATGGGCAGGAGAACCCATTATAGGCTCAATGCTCGCACTCTATCATAACTGCACACTATGAATCAGTAATTAAGCATTAGCTAATAGTTATTTAATATTTTACTAAGCCTTGTTTCTATGTTAAAACACAATTGCAAGCAAATCTTTTATAGTAGTTATTCTTGGTTTATAAGCATCTATGTTAAGAAATTATTTGTAATTCATAAATTGAAATATATATTGTAAATTTATTCAGAACATAAATATATATAAATATATGTGTTAAATGAAAAATGTTGCTCTTCTGTCCAATCAGGAACATCATGTTGTCATGACAGTAATGGAGTAATCCAATCCATTAAGAGAACTTTGAGTGAACCATCCAATCGCAATCAGTAAGACAATGTCTTATATAATAATAGATTTATTATATGGATATATATAATAGAATACATTTATATAATAGAATATATATATATATATATATATATATATATATATATATACATAATGTACATTTTTTGTGTATACGAAAAATAAATATTAGAAGGGGTCAAAATCAAATATTTAGATATATTTTAAACTTATAAATATGTGTGTTTAAGTCTATTTTCTACAATTTAAATTAATAAGGAACTTTAATCTCTGTCTTCCTTACACTTAAAGTTAAATATATTTTTAAACAATTCACTATTGTATTTTGATTTTTTTCCTTTTCATTTTTATCTCATATGTTGCATATAAATACATTTTGAAAATATATTTTTTTAATTAATTAAAATAAAACAAGTGACCAATAGATTTAGTTTTTTTGGTTAATCAATGACTGTCTCTGATTGATCTGATTGACATTTGACAGATTCCCTGAATGAACTACTTGTGATGTGACCGGACAGCTAAGAGACACTTACATTCTTTATGTTTCTACATATATATTATAAAATAATAATATTAATATTGACAGCAAAACCGGCTAAATATGAAATCATAATATTATAAAAAATATTAAAAGCAGCCCAAATTTTATAGACCCACTCAATGCAGACTTTCCTAACCCAAAATTACCAAAAGTTTCCTATTTGGCAGGAAACCGTTCAATCTTGCAACGCTGATCACAGGAAGCTACTCAGATAATTTATAATTTAAATACACCTCTCAGAAATGGTACAAAAAAGTTTTACATTTTGTTTCAAGACTCTGAATATATACATGTCTCCCGATTCATGAACGCGACGAAACATCAGCGCCTCAGAAAACCTTGTGGGCCTCTTTACATGTCAGTGAAAGGGGTAAGAGGAGCTGGAGACAGCCATAAATCCAGCCCCATCGAGTTCTCTCAGACTTCAAACGTACTCCGCACCTCCTTCTGAGCCCTAAAAACAACACTTTCGAGTCTCCGTCGGGACAGTCGACATGTGTGTTTGCTCTGCTGCTAAACAGGCCTTATCAGCAAGCGTGGAGGCTTATATAGGTGCTGCTATCACCTTTGGAGTGCCTCTGTTGTTTGGGCTCTACAGGATGGCTGTTTTCCTACCTCGCTGAAGGGGAACGGTGAATTAGTCTCTCCTCTAGATAAAGGAGCGTGGTGAATGGTGTGTGTCGACAGGGTGGATGGTGCTGGGTGGGCTTTTAGATGGAAGCATTCAAGCAAAAACTTTAATTCTCCCATCAAACACTGACTTTTACAGGCTGGATTTCACTCTTCTAGTGAGAATACTTGAGTCATAAGAGATCCTGAGACTTGATGCTTCAAGATGTCAGATGAAAAAACAGAAGAAGTGATGCATGGTGGCTTGCAAAAGCATTCACACCTCTTGAACTTTTTCTTAAAAGCAACACAGAATGGCTGCTATATACTTTTACTCTTACTTGAGTAAATGTTTTACTTCTACTTGAATATATTTTTTTTATACTCTACCCACCTCTAGGGAATATAAAACCTTTTGTACTTGTGCAAAAGTTGAAAGAAACTAGCAAAAGCTCAAGAAGAAGAGATCTAAATACTTTCTAAATGTTGAACAGATAACGCTTATCCTCACAGATGACATTGCTTGTTTGCAGATTTCCTTCACATGATTACTCACTCACTAATGCTTCCCCTCACAGACCTAAGGCTTGATTAATTACATTAATTTGATGTATGCATCTTGATGAATTTTAGGTGCAAAGATTCATATGTAAGTTTGGCCCTGCCAAGGTGCCTTGGTTTGGATCATGAGTGTTCCAAAAAGAGCAGCTGGATGGAGCTGTATAGTAAGACTGCCCTCGACCAAAAATCTTCAGAGTCATCCATTAAAGCCTATAGTGAACTAATAGTCAACGTACAGTTATCATTACCGTATTTTCCACACTACACAGAGCATTCAAAAATCCTTTAATTTCTCAAAAAGCATCAGGGCATCTTATAAGCCAGTTCACCTTACATATGAATGCTGGTTACTCAAAAGCAAAATCAGAATGTTTTATTACAACTTTGGTACACCACGAAGCCTCACAGCTGAATGGGTCATCGTGGAATCACTGTGTGCACCTTATGGAGAAATGGATATATAACGCACATCAAGCATTGTTCAAGGCTTCATGAATATCACGAAGGCAGGAATCATCACTGTGAAGTACCGGTGAAAGCAACAGCAACAAGCATGAGGGAGCAAGTTGGAATCAGGTGTGCTTGATGTTGAAATCGCTCAAATGTTTTATTCAGAAAACGATGAAAGATTTATGGAAGAGGAATGAACTTAAAGGAAAGTGTATTCATTTGTATTTCATGTGTTACAGCGAAAAAAAAAAAACAAGTTAAATTATTGAGATGAATGTATGAAAGTTCATTATCAAGTTACATTATTTTGATGAATGTATGAAAGATGAATTAATTTAAAAATGTTTTTATTACTTTGTGTTTTACATGTTTGAATCGAAACATGTTGATATTTTCCACGAGGAATTATTTTAATAAAGTTTCAATATCTGTTTATCTGTTTTGTTTTGCTTAATGCTTCATCTTTAGCGCTTTAGCACTTACAAACTTTTTTTGGGGTGTCATTGAACTTTTAAAAATGATCCACACTTTAGATGTTCTTTTCGACATGAGGACAGGTAACGAGGGTTATCGAGCTTGTTGTGACTGCATCATTTCCTCTGGATTTTTTAACCGATTAATGAAAACATAAACCTATTCTAGTCACCTATTCATTAAGCGACCCAAAAGAGATAAGCCCTAGACTATAGAAACTTTTACCCTGTGTCCCAATACGAACACTTATACTGCACCTTTAAAGTAGATATTCATTTTCAGAAGAAAGTCTAGATACTTTTCTGTATGAGACAAGAGTTGTGATCACATGATTTCACATGATGTGTGACAACTTAAACCCTTCTTTTCCATTCTTTCATTAAAAAATTGTAATAATATATATAATATTGATATTATTTATTTTTGAGCTTCTCATTTAACAAGAAGGTAGCTCACTTGTTTGGGTTCAAGAAATAACTCCTTCCGCCCGAGCGCAGGGTATTGTGGGTTATATCAGCTGGTTGAGTGTTCATGGATCTGCTCTTTAGAATCTAACCAGAAAAAAGTACACTTCTGGGACCCACTCGTAGACTTTTTTATGAACATTACGGTTTGGGAACTCGTTCTCATTTTGTAGACATAAAAGTGTGGATAGTGTGCCAGTTGGGAAATAGTGTAACAATAGTAAACAGCAAAGAACAATGAGAAGAAGAGCCAAAGAAGAACAACATGTGGAAGAAGAGAAGAAGTGGACGCAGAAGAGAGCCAAAGGCCAAAAACAAACAGAAAGAAGCAGAAGAAGAGAATAGAATGAAGGAAAAGAAGATAATGTGAACGTGCACAAGAACTAGATTATGATTGTCCAAACAGAGAAGTACAGTGAAGTATATTCACCCCTCTCCGATATCCCACGATACCTTGCATGCAAAAACATTCTTATGTGTAGCAGAATAGCAACAGTATCAGTTGTTTAGCACCTCTGAGTGGTTGAGAGTGTCCCTTTTGTCCCCTGAGCACTATCTCAAGGAGTGTCACTACATCAACATTAACAAATAGAGGAGTGAAGATAGTGCTCCTTGCAGAAAACAGATCCATCTCCAACTTTTGAAATGATGTCAAAAACACTTAAACCCTTTCCCAGCGATGGGTTGCGGCAGGGAAGGGCATCCGCTGTGTAAAACATATGCCAGTGAGTTGGCGGTTCATTCCGCTGTGGCGACCCCGAAAGGGAATAAAGCCGACATAAAGATGAATGAATGAACACTTAAACCCATGAATTTGCATTAAACCCTGAATTTAAATGCTCTTACTTCATCTAACTCTCAGTTTCATAGCAGATCTCCAGGATCCCCACAGATATGAGTCCTCTAGGAATATGGAATTCCAGACAGAGGAAAGAGGGACAAGAGAGATAGAGAGAGAGAGAGGGGGGGGGGGGGTTGAGGACATCTGGAGCTAATTTGAGCTACGGACTGAACGGGCGGCCGTGTTTTGACTGGAATGCCTGAGGGAAGTCGCCGCTGTTTGTTTTTGAATAAATGAGATAAAAGTTAATCTAGAATTGGAAACGATCAGTGTTTTAATCTCTCCTTTTACGCTGCTCAGCCTTTTGAGATTGTGGTTCAGCCTCTGAATGGATGAGTGATTCTGTCCCCAGATGCCATCTGATCAAACTGTATATATATATATATATAAAATGTAAAT
The DNA here is from genome assembly GCA_900490495.1 of Danionella dracula. Taxonomy (NCBI): domain Eukaryota; kingdom Metazoa; phylum Chordata; class Actinopteri; order Cypriniformes; family Danionidae; genus Danionella; species Danionella dracula. The sequence goes on along the minus strand of UELW01000345.1, from coordinate 940,961 downwards.
GTTTACACATATTTATATATATTATTATTTTTCTTTCTTTATTATTTTCTGTTTTCTGACACTCATGGATACCTCATAACAATGAATAATGACCAGTAAAAGAAAATAGATAAAACAATTCTGTACAATTGTCTAAAAAGCTATGTTTTCAACTATTAATATAGAATGTATCATTTGTATATAACAAGTATATATTATTCTATATATAATATTTTTTTTTACATTTTATAGTACATATTATGAATTAATAAGTATGTAAAATACAGATATGACTCCTGTAATTTGGAGAGTAGGGAGTTAAGGATAGAAATTTAATCCAAAATAAACTTTTCCCAAACTAAAACCTTGTTTTTCTCAGATTTAGGATCAGTTTTGGAGGAAAACCTACTCCATCACTTACTCGAGGATAAGCTAAACTCTCAGAATTTGAAGCAGCGGGAGTTTTAAAGAGGAACGCAGATTTGTTTGCTGTTTTATGTTTGTATGTTCTGCTCTCTGTCGTTTCAGCCTCCCGCTGACAGAAAGAGTTATGTTAATCAGGGAACAATGTAAACACACCCTCACAATTAGCCCGGTGCGCTAATAACACGAGGAGCCTTCACATCAACAGAGCTCCCTCTCCATTATGGGCTTGCTGCGTTCTTCATATGTAAGAGTAGCCTCAGGTATCTATATGTTTATCTCCTGTTTCAGCCCCACTTTATAAAGATTAAGAAAAAAAGAGGAGGACGAAGAGGGGTGATCATGAGGAGAAGTAGAAAAAACTTTTTGAAGGGAAAGAGAAAAAGAGTAGAAGAAGGACAAGATCAATAAAGAGGAGGAAGAAAAGAGACGATAGTGATAAGGAAATGAAAAGAGGATGAAGATGGGAAAAAGATTGATAAGGAAAAGAGGAGAAGATGAAAGATGAAAATAATGAGAATATGAAGTCAGAAGTGGATTAAGAGAAGGAGACAAAGATGGAGGATGAGAAGCAACTGGAGAAGGTGATTTAAATGAGGAAGAGGAGGAGATAAACACTAAGACGAAAGAAGTGATGAAGAGAGATGAGAAGAAGAAGATGAAGATAGATGAGGTGGAAATAAAGATTGAGAAGGATGAAGAAGAGTCAAATATGAAGAGTGAAGATGAGAAGATGGAGAATTAAAAAGAAAGATGAAAGATGAGTGAGGAAGAAACGAAAACTCAGGAGGAGACAAAGATGGAGACAAAAGAGGAGGAGAACAAGATGATGAGTATCAAGAGAATAGGCTGGAAAAGGACAAAATAATGGATGAGAGAAGGAGATGAAGTGAACAAGGAGATTAGGAAACATGAGAAAATGGCGTAGAAGAAGGGGATAAAGATAAGAAGAAGGAAAAGAAGGAGAAGAAGATAACGATTGAGGTGAACAAATAAAGAGGAGGAGATGGAGGAGAAGACAAACATGAGGAAGGATGAGGAGGAAACAAAGGAGACAAAGACAGGTTGTTGAGGATGAAAAGGCAAAGACCACTGACGATGATGATGTGGAGGAGGATGATCAAGTGAAGGAGCTGAAGAAAGACGGGGTAGTGGAAAGAGAGAAGCAGATGAGGAGAAGGAGAAGAAGATAAAGATTGAGGTGAACAAAGAAGAGGACAAGATGGGGGAGAAGACCAACATGAGGATGGATGAGGAGTAAACAAAGAAGACAAAGACTGATTTTGTTGAGGATGAGAAGACAAAGACCAATGATGATGATGAGTAGTAAGAGGATGATCAAGAGGTGTATGAGGAGAAAAAAGATGAATATTATGAGAAGAAGACAAAGTTTGAGATGAACAAGGAGGAGGAGGAAGAAAAACAGTTGATGACAGATGAGGAGATGGAGGAAAGAAAAACATGAAAATGGATACGAGGGAAACAAAGTCAGAGTAAGAGACAAAGTTGGAGAAAGAGGAGAAGAATATGGAGAAAATATTAAGAAAGAGATTACTTAGTGCTGTAAACACGCATTGCAAAGTTGCTTGGGCCTGATATTGAACCTGTGGAACCTCTGTTTAACAGAAACGCACAAGAAGAGAATGTGTAGTTACATGATGTGACTAGAATTAATGAAGATCTGAGGTTTTCTTACTATTAATGGGGGAGGGGACTTGGTTTGGATGTATGGAGATATGTTTAAAGAAACGGAACACTTTGCACCTTTTGTTAAACAACACATGAACGATTCAGAATAGTCTGTTCTGGTTCTGTAGGGAACTATTATCTAAAGAAGAAAGCATTAGATTGTAGGTTTTCAAAAAGTAATCAGGTCTCAATAATCAGGTTAAATAAAACTAATCTTTCAAAAGCACAATAATTGTTCTGCAGCAACACTTTTAACAAGTTGAACTTGTGATGTGCATTCCTCTCGGTTTGATTCAAGAAGAGTGAGTCAGGTACAGTGTAGTGCAAGCATAATGTAGTTTTAGGTTTTGTTTTTGTTATCTTCTCGACAGGGTTCCAAAGCTGCTGCCATGTTTATTTTCCTCTCTTTTACTTTCTTTTATTGAGTTCAGGGAGGTTCCGAAATTGACTTTGCTCTTGCTCCCTGTTTTGCTGTCCCTGAAACCTGTCAGAGGGAACACCCGAAAAAGTTAAATGTTTGCTATTCTTCTCTAAATCACATTAAATGATTAAATTTTTTTGTTTTATTTCCTTAAAGCAGTCCACAAGTTCAGATTTCAACCAGTTGTTGCTCATGAGGTAAAGCTGTGCTTTACTGTCGTTCAAGAGCACATTTTTCAAAATGATGGTTTGCTTAATATCAAATCAAAAAGCTTTTTTACATGTATACATTGTGACACCTCTTGGGACTTTTTTGTTCTGAACTGTCTGCATGCTCTCTTTAGTTTTAACCCCAAAAATAAACTCCCTGGTTTTACCTTGAGTTGTTTCTTGCCCTGTGGCTTCTCTTTAAATTGTGTTTTTCTCCTGCAGGGGACTCACGCAGGTCTGAGCTGCAGGAAACAAATCTCCTGAGCTCTTCAAACTCTCCATCATGTCTTAAACAACCCTCGGGCCCCTGCAGGTGAGAGGCTTCAATCATTCAAACTGATCAATGATGTGACACTCAAGATGAATGCGTGGGAATTAGGAAGGCTTGTGTTTGGTTCATTTTTCTGTTAATATAAATAAATATACAAAGTGTATATTATGAAGCTCGGTCTGTTTGTAATTTGTAATTTCTGAATAAAATCTTACATTTGGTATGTACAATCTGTAAAAAAAGATGACCTTGAAGCTCTCAGGCCATGAATTTTCAAATTTAAAGCTAAAAACCCATCAACACTCTGAGACCATTGAAATGGACATCTTTTTTTTCACACAAATTTGTGTGTCACAAGTTCCCTTGTTTTCTGCAATAAAATATCAGCAATGCCTAACATGTTACTGACATTGCTGATATTTAATATCAGCAATGCCTAACATGTGAAATGCTTTTGTTCCCATTTACTGACATATTTCCAAATCAATGAAAAAGTAACTATATATTTATTTCAAATTTATATCTGGATATCTTTGTGCAAGGAAATAGACCAGGTTTGAAGGGATTCGTGTAAAGTCATTTAGATTATCTGTATGTAGTAAAATTAGCAAAATTGACTGAAGAAAACAATTGTGTAAATACCAAAAATTTAATTGTGTATTTAATTTAAACAATTCTATATTTCAATGGATGAGTGACAACCTGAGGTAAGTGGCCACAAAAAAGTAAAGCTCAGTTCAATCTTTTGAATCACCCTGTGAGCTAGAACTGCATTAAGTGCTTTATATTTAGATTTCAACATGTTTAAAATATTTTTTTTCTGGATTAAATAATCAGAATAATAGCAGAAACAAAACCTCTCCCCCATTCTTAATCGTCACTCTGTAAATATATTGATCTTAAATAAATGGGAGTCTTCAATGTTATCAACAGCCTTTTAAACTATTTACCCCCATACACATCCTCTTCACTGGATGCGCCTGGCCCTTAATTCTCCGGGCCTTTATTAGATCATTTGTCTTGACTTGTTTTCACTCTCTCTTTCTCGTCACTACGAGAGGTTTGTTGTGTAACGCCTGTCTGTGCTTTAACTCTTTGCTTCTTCTAACAGAAACATTTACAGCTGATTAAAGAGCGTGCAGTAAAGCCAGAGCTGCTCCTCAGAGGAATGCTCTGAAACAGAGATGTTGGACTCTTATGAGAAACATGTGCTGAGGGTTACTAGGAACAGTTGAATAATACTCATTTCAAACTGAAATATTTATTATATTTCTATGCTATTTATTACTTTTTCAAGAAATTTTCTTCACATTCCATTTGACTTTATCAAAAGTATTTTAAGTAAGCTGAAACTAAAACTTTAATGAGGTGTAAATGTACGCTGGTCTCATGGATGGCTTCGCCTTAAATTTGTTACTGGAAGTGACAGAAACTGCAATTCATTCAACATAAACTAGAGGCTGCAATTAGAAGTGCGTAGAAGTGACACCCATGGTAAAATCATCAAAAGAGCCACTTCAGGGAACCCGCATCTCAAAATGTACAGAAAAAATTACAGAAATTTGTGGAAAAGCCCTGTAGAGAACACAAAATTTAACGAAACACGGACATGAAAATGGTGTGGTGCTTACAGCACTGAAGCCATGAAGTGGGAAATGTCCAACAAAGGCTACTGATTGCATACAGTGTGGTAGGCAACGTCTGTCATTGCTTTGGGTCTGCCAATGAGTAGTCTCAACCTGATTAGATGTTTAATAAGACACTCAAATCTAATCACATGAGAATGAAGGGAAGGTATTTTTGACCTCTTCATGTTGTCCTTCCAAGGAGGCTAACTAGATTCAATAACCAGAGGTGGAAGATGGTTGCTTCAACATGCAATAAGAAATACAGCAAAGTTATAGATTTCACCAATTCCAAGGAATTCCCAGAAACTTTTATATGCAAGCTACAAAGATTTATTTTTGATTCACGTAACAGTTTACGATACTTCTTTTAGTGCAATCAGAGTTTGCTGTGGATGTGTCGAGCTCCAGCTTGCTGACTGAAGGCAGGTGGAAACTAAATCTATAAAGCTCCGAGAGTTATTTTGCTCCCTCCTGATCATGTGCAGAAACGGGGTTTCCTCTGGGCACTCTGAATTCCTCTCACAGTCCAAAAGCGTCCATGTTGAGAGATTTGGGGAATCTGTTGAGAGAAAAACTGTGTATTGTGTGTGAAAAAAAGTTTACGATTTCAACGTTATTGCATCGTTTAGAGTATATCCTACGTTACAATAATTGAATGTGCACTTGACACTTCAACATCTAATCACATGAGAATGAAGAAAATATTTTTGACCTCTTCAGGGAGGCTAACTACGTTTAATAACTAGACGTAGCAGATGAATGAATGGTTGCTTCAAGATGCCATAACAAATACAGCAGAGTTGTATAAACACTGCAACCACAGAAAATTTGTCAGATAAGCAACTTTCCCAACGATTATCGTCCATGTTCCTCCCCCTGGCAAACAGAGACAGACACAGGGAGCTGACTGTGAAGAGAGAGCAAGTGAGGCTTATTGCTATGCAGAAGCATGCGGCTCAGACAGGGAGTGTGTTATTACCAGAGGCCGAGGGTTTCCACATGCCCGCACACACTCAGCCCAGCCACAGGCATGTCCTGGGCCCGGTGAGCATCCAGCGCTGGCCAAAGAGCTGTCAGAAACCCTCAGCTCGCCCATCAGACTAACTGAAGGGGAATAGACCCGAGTCTCTGGTCCTCTTTCTGATTTACGGCACGGGGTTCCCTCTCTATTCCAGGCTTCTTGTGCCCAGGTTCATTTTACACACACGCGGTTGACGATGAAACCGAAACACCTCGAAGGCTGGGTGCATGGTGGCCATCTATTAGAGGAAATTCATGGGAAATTAACTCCCTGTTTAATCTGGGGTAACGTTCCATTGTAGTAACTATGCTTTAATGAACCTAAAATGCAGTTCCGAGCAAATAAGGCGCAGAGAAGCCTCTGTGAAATCCACATTTCTCGCTGTGTTTTGATCAACTGCTTTTTGAAACCCAGTCGAGATCTGCCTCCCCTCCCCAAACCCAGTGGGAGACTTGTTGTTTTAACCCCGAACGCGCTGCGTGATGTCCATGGCCAGGATTTCTTGGGTATGCTACGCTTCCTGCTTCTTTGCTGTGAAAAAAAATACTCTGCATTCCTCTCTGTTTGGCTGCTGGAGGGCTGGGTTGGATCGTGGGTTGTATCCAGAACAAACACGCCGATGCTAGGTTAGTTGGAAACACTAAATGTGTTTGAATCCCTGGCCTGTGAGCCCTGATCCACACGGCTCATCTGCAGACACCGATCAACTTGATTACGCCTCAATTCAGCTGAACGCTTCAGTCACACGAATGCAAGAGCTTGGTTGGATGGATGCTATGATTGGTTCTTTTGTAGATTGAAATGAACATTCTGTCATTTTAAAACCATATTTCTTAACTTGTTTATACTGTGAACCAATTAGTTTTAATCTGCAGACTGGCACAAGTGGCAGGCATTGCAGGCTAGACTAATGTAAATTAACGGTAATTAATGGTAAGGCCACATTTTACCGAATTATATTCGTCTGTATCTTCGAATTCCTGAACCGAGCAGTGAAGTTCGCCCAGGTGGAGTCAAATACAGACATCATTGCCAGTTGATGACCCATGGAGCAACGGTAAAGTCTCCAACCACATGGTGGCACTAAAGAGGTATAGGCCCTCTTGTGCTCGCTTTTTACCACAGAAGAAGAAAAGTGTTTGCAATATATTTTGCTATACTCATGCATCAAAATATTGCTTCAATTATTCTCAATTTTTAATAATTCTCCTCATCTTTTTCTCTTCCTGGATTTTCTAAAAGTTGATATTTGTGATCATTTCAACTACAGCACCACCTAATGCTCAAAAAGTTCAAAAGTGTTAATTAAAGCTAACTTAAACTTTTGTTTTAACTATTTTGGAAGGTAACCACATAAAACTGTCTTTGCTTTACCACACCTATAGTTTACTCTTAAACACTTGGCCCTACATCACTGCTTGCAGTTAAATTTCTGCACAAATATTTGCTATTTAATAGAAATAGTTTGGCTTTTAAAGTACACGAGACCGGTGTTGACTCCTTGTTGACTTTGAGCTAAACTCATTTTGAAGGGCCTAATGTAATGACAATTAAATTCAGATAAATGGCTGTACTCTTCTCGATACCCCTCAGACACGGGTCTAAGAGAGCGAATGTGTTTATTTCAGCTTTAGAGGCCTGGTATGGATCCACAGCCCTGTGTTGAAAGACACTTTAAAGTATTTGAAAGAGTGTACTAACAGATTAGAGCCCTCCTTGATCTAATGAAAATCCATATTGCAAAACATTTAGCCAAGAGAGAGGCTTACCAAATCTAATAAGAAGCTTAACGCAATTTCTGAATTACTGGTAGAGCAAAGAGATCAAGGAGGCTTTATCTGATATTGTGAAACCAATGTGTGCTTTCATCTTCTGGTGTTTAGAAGCTCGTTATGGTCTGATAAATTCACACCTTCTCGACCAGAACTCTTGGTTCCACACCATCCACTCTTATAAATTATGGACCACAGCGGTTCTGAACATACCGCTGCACAAACTAATGGTCAAACTCATGCGCACGTCAATGTTAAACCAATCAGTTGTTCCTAAAGGTGCAGGAAATAGACTTTATTAGCACTCACCTCCTCTCCGAAGATAACTCTCAGTTCTCGCCCACACAATTAGACTAAGTGGGCTGTCACAGACCATTTTGATTCGTATTCATCCTCCACAAACTTAAGATATACCTTGAAACTGCTGCTTTGATCCAAGTCTGGTAGTAATCTCATCAAAATTCTGAAGACTATTCATCATTAAATCATGTTTTACGGACTCCGTCTTGTTTTATGCAGAACAAAAATTTGTAAGCACCCTTTTTTGGGTTTGATGTCAACTCAAAAGTTTTGAAAGGCAAAGATTTGGCCCAGCTCCGGCCCACACAACTAGTTTTGTTTCCATGTACTGTGATACAGGACTAAACTAAATCTCAGCCAAGTTTACGTCGGTTTGTGTCTTCTGTGCTGCATTAAAAACAAGACCAGTTCTGCTTGAATCGTACCAGGTTTGGCCCACCTACTGTGCTGTATGTAAAATGTGCCAAAGAAATACCAAAATTGAAGTGTGGTTCTTCCCAAGCACCTCCTGCCATTATCTGGAATAGATTCCTGAGCCACCTAAGCCTGCTCCTCTCAATGAGGAAGAGCTGTGCTACTCTAAGATAACACTCCCAAGAGATAGCTTTGGTGTTTGTGTGGGGAGCTAATTTTGACTTGTAACATTGATTATTTTCTCGATTGTGTACTGTATCTTTCAATTCATCTTCCTCTTCACTATGACAGATCTGGATAAAATCTCATGATACTTGAGGCAGGTTAACTCTCCTCCAACTTGAACTGAGCAAGTAACCTTTTTTTCGTTTAGAACCATTTTTTGATACTAAAGAGTGACAAGAGACAAGAGTGCCGATCCTGATCTCCAGTCCAAGCATATTAAGCTGCAAACTCCCTCATCTGCTGTGGGCTCCAGAGAGACAACACAGCATCTTCATCCAGAGAGCAGAGAAATCCTGTGGTTCCTAAACTGGCCCCTTCAAATTCAATGTTGTCGTTTATGCTTGCACAGAACATTCTGTGTTTTACATTGTGTATTTGCTTTATTTTTGTAAGTAAAACTAGGCAGAAATGGATACTGTGACACCCCGTGATGTGATCACAGCTTCCCTCTGGTCAAGATTTTCTGAGTAACAGCAGTTTTGTTATTTGTAATAATATTTTTAAAGGTTTCAGTAAATAAAACACTTTCCCTCTACTGGTGACCTGGGACCTGTACCATGAACGTGGCTTAACAAACTCAGAATTACCGGTTAGGTTTTGACTTGACAAAACATAACCGTTTGAATCAGGCTTAATCAGTACCATAAAGCAGCTCATCAGCTTTCTTTGTCGAGTCAAGCTATGATTCTGAAGCTAAGATTAGTTCACGGGCGCATGCATGTAAAAGACTGATGTTGGCATTGAATAACCAATCACGATGAACATGGTTCGAGCCAAATCTTGTTTTTCACTGTGGAAGATGAGCAAGAGATTAACGTTAGAAGCTTTTTGTGTCGTAGTAATGCTGTGGCTGCTGCCGAAGTCAGATGAGATTGTGGGAAGAAAATTGCTGATTTTGTTATATCAATGTAAAAGAAGCACGTTCTGCTTAACGTAAAATTGAGAATCGAGCGAGACATGCATTTGATAATGACAGCATATTTTTTGCCATGTTAATTTAATACGTTTTAATTCTTTGTGTAATGTTAATGTGTTTAAGGTTGTATTACAATAAAAGATAAATGCTTATTTCTCTGCAAATGTATGTTTAAAATGAAATGGTCTATATAATTGTTTTTATTTTTTGGAAGACGTAACCTCAATGTAAAACGATCATAGCAACAGATAAAAATGTGGGTCTGTAGCAGGTTAGCTGTACATCACACCATCTGCGGTAAAGTAAGGGTGGGGCTTCTGCGTGCCACGTTTTGTATGTGCGAAGAAGCTAGCAAATGTAAAATACCCCTTCAGCAGATAATCTGTATCTTTCATGCAAATACGTGTCAGGAAATGATTAAGGATTTTGTCCATCCCAAAATCGTCGCAAATTAAGAGAGTGTTGAACAGTTTGTGCACAAATATGTGCAGATTTGAGAAGAAAATTGTTATTGTTATAAACGCTACTATTACGTCACTTAAAAATTCCTTTTTTAACTACTGATTGGACAAACGTAAGCTTGCTCTGGAGCAGTTGAGCCATGTGGCGTAAGTAACCAGGGTGACAAAGACTGATTAAATCCTAGATCGTTTCATAGTACCCAAAATCCAGGGTTGGTGCAAACTAATCTTAAATTTAGCTGGCTAACCAGTTAATCCATAGCTCAACCAGCTATAACCAGCTAGCTATCAGTGAGCTTAAACCTGCTATAATGGTCCAAAACAGAGATTGAACTGGTCTTGCTGGAATGTACATTGCGTTATCATCAAGTTTGCTATAGCTTGGTTTAATCAATAAAAACTTTTCAACAAGTGCCACATAAATTATTTAGACCAACATCTATTACGTCTCGACTTTAGAAATGTGTTCAAATGCGGAAAATGGACAATCCTGTACTTGTAAATACTGAACAATTCTAAAATACACAATTTTGCAAAAATAACTAAACATTAAAAAGACAAAAAAATTAACGTAGAAAGAGGTTCGTGTGTATTTAATAATATATATGTGACATTATCATCTGCGCGTTTATAAAGCTGTTGTTAATAAAATACGATCGACTAGCATCGGTCGCCATCTTGTGGTTAAAGTCAGAAATAAAATTGTTCCTTAACGTCAGAAAATTTATTTTCTCTAGGATTAATCACATCTTATTGATTTACGGTTTAATTGGAACAATGATAAAGAGAGAGACAGCGAAGAGAGATAAGAGAGGAGAGAGTAGAGAGAGAGAGAGAGATAGATAGTAGAGAATATATATATATATATATATATTATATATATATATATATATATATATATATATATTAGAACTAAACATGTTTTTACAAGTAAACCATTAAAACCTAGTGGGAAACTACGTTCTTTATGATTTATGGTTAACCCTCTTTAAATGATGTTGAGAAAACATTAATTTGTTGTGAATGTACGATTTTTTCTGTCTGCGACGTTTTGTATTGAACACTAATGTTAATCGTTTACCAGCTACTGCTTATGTTTTTCAACAACACCTGCGTATGTTAGAACTATTTTATTTATGTTTTTTTTTACCTAATTGCGAGTTTCAAACTGCACACTAGGTGGCAGTAGCAGGAAGATATAGCTGTGGATGTTCACCGGAAGTGCTCAGTTTGTTTACACTTTTTTAGCTGTTAGCATCAGCTTTGGATTTCTGTCATTAAAATCGTTTGTATCTTTAATTTCAACATGGGATGCGATGGTGGAACTATTCCTAAAAGACACGAATTGGTCAAGGGGCCGAAAAAAGTCGAAAAGGTATTTTAAATCCTGGTTATTTATCAGCTAAATTAAAAGCATGGTACTAGCGTGTAGCACGATAGCTTTCATTAATTTTGAAATTGTTTTACAAGCTGCTCTCTGCTTTGATTAAAGTGTTATTTAATCGGCAAAATGTTTATCAAATGTTTGATAAAGTGTCATAAGTGAGATATTTTTATATAAGGTTCTCATAATCATAATACTAAAGCCTAAAACTAAACGGTGTTTAGTTTATTGAATTTACTTTTCACTTCTCGATGACGTTATATAATTAGTGTTAAACAGTTTTCAAAAATTATTTTTAAGACATTTTAATCCATTCGTATCCCACTGTAACTGTATTTTCTAAATTTAAAGTTTCTCACTCAAAAATGCACGAATTGTCTCAAATAATAATAAGTAATGTAAAAAAAACTAAATGAAAGACTACCCCAAACACACACCTTTTATAGTTTTTATTGTATTTTATATTCATATTAACATATTGTCATATTTGTGTTTATTTATTATTAATATTAACCCTGGGCTGCTTGCCTTTCACAGGTTGACAAAAATGCAGAGCTCGTTGCCAAGTGGAAATACTGCGCCTTGAGTCAGGAGAAGCTGAAGAGACCTATAGTGGCCTGTGAGCTGGGCAGGTGATTAATTATAATATATATAAATAATATAAATAAAACATTTATTCCTTTCACAGCAAACAGTCTCTAGAACTTCTGTAATCTTTTTGATAATGTCGTAGATCAGCTGTGTATTTATTGAACAAGTATTCAATATTTGGATATTTTCTTACAGGGATTAATTCTCTGAATACTTTTTTTCACACCTATAAATAAACCAGTTTCCTAACGGAAGAGAGCACCATGTCTCACACAGAAACATCCAGGCAGTAAAGCTATAGTACTTTAAAGATCTTTTAAAGTACTATAGACGAGAAGCAGTTGTGGTCCGGTTGATAAGGAGATCAACAAATTCCAGATTTGGGTCACTTCATATCTGGCCGACTGGTCACTTTCACTTTTTAATGCTTTGATGTTTTAAATTATTTGAGTGGTTTCAGGGGGTTGAATGTTCAGAATGTTTGCTTAACTTTACCTTGCTGCCCAGTTCTAATCCTAAGGCTTTTTTACAGCACTTGTTCTGAAGTCCAGAACAAATGCTTAACTGGTTGATATTACCCACAATCCCACACTCAGGCGGAATCCCACGTATTTTACCCACACTCAGACGTAATAGGTTTTGTCTGGACTTAAACAGATGAGCTCTCTCTGTAATACAAGTCATTTTAAAGAAGATGCTAAGAAATAAATAATATCAATATAGAGAGTATTATAATTTTTTATTAGAATATTTCTAATGAAGTAATGAGATCACAACTACTTCAGTCATGTGACTTTTTAATGTGTCCGAGGCCATGCACACTCTTCTCACACACTAAAAAGTAGCTACATTTTCTTCTGAAACGAGTATGTACTTTAAGGATGCAGCTTAAGTGTTCCAATTGGGACGCAGGTTGAATCTATGACTGAGACTCAGCACCAACAACGTGAACACGTGCTGTGATGCTAAGCATTCTGGGTACCATAGTACTTAAACTGCAAGATTATCAGGGAACATGCCTGCTAAACATAAAGAAAAAATTTGTAAAACCTTTAACACTTAATGTCTTTATAATAACATTGGTAAGTGTTTTCACAAAAACCCTATCACACAGTAATAATATATAATTTTTTAGGGAGATAATTTTATATTTAACTGAATAGTTGAAGGGGAACTTAGGAACTCTGTTACTAGCTTCAGTATTTTAAGGTGCAATGTGTGTTTCATGCAAATAATTTATGTCACTTATTGTGTACAGTTGTATTTTCTTGAAATTTATAATATTTTATTGAACATTTTTCATTCAAAATATTGTTATATTATTATAATATTAGAATATGGTTTATATATTTATTGCCATAATTAATCAAAATATCATGATATTATTTAAGGTCCGTGTCGCCCACCCAACCTACCGTATCTCATTGATACTCAACTATATTGTTGTTCCCCCCGATGACCTTTCAGTAACTACCCGCATAACTGACTGCCTGAACGACATCTCTACTTGGATGAAGAACCATCACCTACAGCTCAACATGGCCAAGACAGAGCTTCTGGTAATCCCGACCAATCCCTCTGTGCATCACGACCTCACCATCCAGTTGGAATCCTCAACCATGAATTTTGGAGTGATTTTGGATTTTGAACAGCTGCCCTTCAAAGACCACATCACCAAGAGAACTCGAGTGTATAGGTCCGTACTACACAACATTCAAAAGATCAGGCCCTTCTTAACTGAGCATGCAACTCAACTCCTGGTTCAGGCTCTGGTCCTCTCATGTCTGGACTGCTGAAATGCTCTCCTAGCAGGGCTTCCAGCAAACGCGGTCAAACCTCTGCAAATGATCCAGAACTCTGCATCTCTTCTTATCTTCAAGCGAGCTCATATTACTCCCTCTTCATTACTGTTCATTGGCTCCCCATCGCAGCTCGGGACAAATTCAAATCGCTGATACTGGCATACAAAACTATCTCCAAATCAGCCCCTGTTTACCTCCACGTGCTCATACACTTCTACATGCCCTGCAGAATCCTGCGCTCAGAGAAGGAACTGCGACTCGTGGTTCTGTCCCACAAGGCAAAAACTCTCTTAGCAGAACTTTCTCTCTCACTGTCCCTGGCTGTTGCAACAAACTCCTGATCCAGTCAGGAAAGCAGCAAATCGAACAGCTTTCAAAAAGCAACTGAAAACTCTCCTCTTTAAGGAACACCTACTATAAAAAACATTCTTTTTTCCTCCTCTGTCTTTATCGTCTTCCTTTATTTTCTTCCTGCTATGGTTTGTTGATCAGTTGATACAATTTCTATTATGAGCAAGCTGAGTAAGACTTTGAATGGTGTAACAAATTGCATGTTGTCTCTCCCGTACTGTAAGTCGCTTTGGACAAAAGCGTCTGCCAAATGCTTGAATGTAAATGTAAATCTCATTGTGTCCTGTCTCGGCTGTTTCGAGTCTATTATAATTAATTCTCACTTCACCAACATGGTGTCTAAAGTCAGAGCCAGGAAACCACAGTTAAACCAGCGGAGGGATCATCACCAAAAACCTCTGGAGATTTCAATACCATTTGAATTTTATTCAATCAATGCAGATCTGTGGGCTCTGGTTGGTTTCAGTGCCAGGCTGCACAGATGATCTTAGAATATGAGGTTTAATGAGAGAAAAAGCATGATATATTTCTTACATAAATGTTCATATGGCGTTCTCATGCACAGTGCTAAAAGTCTCCTTTTCTTTTCCAGGCTGTTTAATAAGGATGCGATCATCGAGTACTTGCTGGATAAATCCGCAGAGAGGCCGAATACCGAGGTGGTGGCGCACATACGAAGCCTAAAGGTCCGTAACCTCTCAAAAACTCTCTTTGCATGCTCCCCAAGAGCCGAACATATCTGCCAATAGAGCCTAGGACGAGGTTTTACAAATCATTTGAACCAAGGGGTCACTGCATTTTATCAAGTGAAAGAGAAAAATAAACAAAAGTGTGCAGTTAGGGTTGCAAAGGGGTGGAACTTTTCCAATAAGTGTGCCTTGGAATTTTGGGAATATGCTAAATTGGAATTTTTTAAAATTATAAACTATTTGCAAATGTAACTATGAACATATTCTTCTGGCATGGACACACACACTAATACATATTAAAATGAAAAGTTTGAGTGATTTAATTGTATGTGGAGGAGGAGTTTCTCCCCGTTTCTGTTTCTAGAATCTGTATTCTGAAATACGTCTGTTTTTTTTTTAACAACACCATTTAACCCATTTCAGCTGTTCCTGCAGACTACTGGACAGCGGGTTTTGTTGTTGGCGAATTCTATCAAATACATTTAATTGAAAATCATTAATTGTGGGAGCTCTAGAGGTCTGATATCTGTGTTATATATGTCTTATGTAAGCATATTAGAACTTAGAATAGGGCTGGATGATAGTTTGATATCGCTAATTATCACCATATACTAAGGCTGGGCGATTTGACCTAAAATCAAAATCTCGATTGATTGAAGATTTCAGCTTGATTACGATTGTTGAACGATTCTTGCATTTTTGCTATCATAGTTCACTGTGAAGTTTTGTTCAGTAATCAATAAAAGAACAACTAAAATCACTTTGTTCTTATAAAAAATTGCACTTTTGGAAACAAATTAAATTTTTCTTAATGTTTTTCTTATAAAAAAGCAGAAAATAAGCAGGATCACTTCTAAATGAAATAACTCTTGTATGTACTGCAAATAATATTTGTAAACACTGATCCCTGTATCTTCTGCAAACAAATATTTTAATGTGTTTACAACATGTCTTGTAAATGTCTGGCGGCGAAGTTTTATAAAAATATGATTGCGATGACACAGTGTATATTTTGTCTGGTTTTAACAAGGAGTTTAAACAGTTGCGATGTAATAACAGATAGCATCAGTTCTTTCTCTCTATCGTACTGATTTCTTCTCATGCTATGTGGTATTCGTGAATGCTGTTTTTTTGCCGTCTCCTGATGACAGAGACTGAATTTATCTTTGGTATTCGGTCCTCTGTTGCCTCTGCATTTAAGCTCTCCATGCTCAGCGTGTCAGTGGAATAATGTGACTGAAAGTAATCTAAATATTCTTCTTGGAAAATTTTGAACTATTATAGCCTCTGAGTGACAATTACTATTACAATTAGATTAATCACCCAGTCCAGTGGTGGGCAAAGTACACAAACTAAGTACTTGAGTAAAAGTAGAAATACACAAAGTAAAATATTACTCAGGTGAAATTCTGAGGGGAGCACTTTTACTTAAGTAAATTTTAAGGCAAATACTTTTGTATTTTTTCTCAACTATCCAAGTACTATGTTTTAATAGGGCTTTAATATACTGTTATCATTTTTCTCAAGATTTTTGCTTGAACAATATGTGAAAAGACTTTGAGACTTATGCCTAAAGCACATACTAAATACAAGTAAATACTTACTCGATGTTTGATATTTGTGCTATTTTTTACAGGTTCTGAAAACCCTTTTTAATAAGACTCCATATCAAATAAAAGAAGTGAGGATTTTAATGAGGAATTTCCCCTCATTACAATATATATATATATATTTATTATTATTATTATTATTATTATTATTATTAATCTAGCCGATATAAATTATATTGTAGTGATTTTAATTTTACATTAGTATTACCTGAAACGGTTTTTTGACAATGTTCAGGTTTGTACAACTTTCACTCAAAAACCTGCTTTTATTTTTTACCATAAATAAAGATTTTACAATATTGTGATAATTTTCGAGATATACTGATATGGGGGCACATTTATTTATTTATTTATTGTCACATATTTATTTACACATTTATTGTCATTTATTTTGTGACTGTATTGCTCAGGCCTAACTGAAACTTGTTTTTGATCTGTTCTTGTTGCAGCCTTGATGAGAATATGAGACGTTTTCCAAGCGTTTTAACAATTTTTCCAGCCCTGTACTTCTGTAGGATAATACAATTGAGTAGCAAAGGTAAAATAAAAGCATTTGAGCTTGATTGCACGTGATCTATAGCCTTACGTTCAATGAAAGTATTGACTAGCTTACACTGTTACACATATAATATCTGAAATACTGGCTGGCTAGCTACTAGGGTTGGGTCGACGGTAAAACCCCTTTACTGTCCATGACACATTTTTTTGTAGAATTATCAATAAAAATCTTGTAATACTGTACAATACTGTTCTCATTAACTCCAATGTTAAAAATGCCCAACTTTGAAGCTGAAATAAACATGTTTTTACCCCTGGTGCTGTAATGTTTTGTTATTTAGATAGATAGTATTTAGGCAAGGCAAGTTTATTTGTGTAGCACATTTAGTACACAGGGTAATTACAGGGTAAAAACATTGCTTTACATTGGAAATAAAGAGTAAATAGAAAGTACATTTATTAAAATCAAGCATAAAAAAGTAATATAAAATCAAACTGATTGAAAACACTGAAATTTAAAACATCGATTAAAACAAATATTAAGATAGTGAAGTGCAGAGGTAAAATAGTTGTTCGGACGTTGGTGCTCAGTCGACAAAAGCAAACTAAACAGGTGAGTCTTTAGCCTGGATTTAAACATGACTAAAGTGTTGGCACCTTTGATCTCCTCTGGAAGTTGGTTCCATCTGTGGGCCGCATGGTAACTAAAGGAGTATTTTCCTTTGGAATTTGGAATTTACCCGGGGGAGATTTAATTTATTAGATCTGTGGGATTTCAGCTCTCTGTTTGGTGTGTATTCACTGATCATGTCTGTTAGGTAGTTATGTTTGGACTTATATACGAGCAGCAGAACTTTAAAATCTATTCTGAAGGAGACCGGCAGCTAATGTAGAGACTTAAGGACAGTAGAAATGTGTTCTGATAGATTTTTTTTTTTTTAGATAGATAGTTATTTAGATAGACTTCCATTTTTATCTTATTTCAGTGGTCATACTAAGCGTTGTGCATGCTACGGCCATGTTATATAGAGTCCATGATGTTAACATGTTTACTGGCAGGATGTGAAGCAGCTGAACCTGACAGATAACCCGGCATGGGAGGGGGAGCAGCGTAACAGTAAAGGGGACTGCTACGAGGACATGCACCTGGCTATGTTCATCTGCCCCGTGGTGGGTCTGGAGATGAACGGGAAACACAAGTAAGGCCTCTTCTCGCAGAGTATGATGCACCTGTATAATCTTCATTAAGATGAGCTGCATTAGCGCTTCATCTGATTGGTTAGTGGGTGTGGCTACAGCCATCAAGTTGTTTTGAGCGCCAGAGAAAAAAAATAGGACTGTACAAGCATGAACCGATCTGAATATGACTGAGGGAGTGTTTATGATGAGGAACAATACTAAAACATGAGACAAACTTCTGAAATTTGCAATTTATATGATACAGCACCTTTAAATATTATAAACAAGATAGATAAAAAAAAAGCTAATACCCATGAAAACTACCCATGCTATATTTAAAAGCAGCATTCCCATGCTAAAGTCAACAGGTATTTCACAAATTATGTAAGTATTGCTCCAGCTATCGATTATTTTGATAATTAATTAATCAATCGATTAATCGGATAGGCTATTTGCATTTCCTAATGTTTTACACAGATAACTTCTACCGACAACTAAAAAGTGTCTAGAATGCAGTCGCTGACGTGATGCAGGTTCCTGCACTATATTCAAATATTACAGACTAGGGCTGAAGAATTAATTGCTTTTGCAATTAAATAGCAACTTGAATAAACACAATTTTCAAAATGCAGAAATTGTAATTAGACGGTCACATGATCTACACCTTAGATCTTGTTATTAACTTGTATATTAATGTTTATGCTAGTTTTTGTATGCATACAATCCTAGAAGTTTAAGAAATCAATAGATAGGACTACTGTGATTGTAGTTGATGTTTGCTAATTTATGTTATATCTATTGTTGTATCACAAGATTTCATTGTAGCTATGTTTAATTCATTTTAATATTGTTCTATTTAGCCTTCAATTATTTATCACATTATTTGTAAAAAATAGAAATGAAAAGACTTTAGAAAAATTTGTCGTGTTGTTCTCGCACTCGTTCTGTTTCAATCACGTTTTAAACGTTTGTGCTCATGAACAGTGAACTGGAAGTGATGCTTTTAATGTTTATATTCATTAAACAAAGCTTCGATTCACAATCATTTTAATCAATCATTGACTAAATCGATACATTCGATTAACTGTTTCAGCCACTATGTAAAGTAGGTAAAAATGCTCTCTGTGGAGCAGAAGAGGTTTATCCCACTATGCTCCAAGTTATTTTCTCCTTCTTTATCATAAAACTTTCTCAGAAATCCTTTGTTTGAATACTCAGAAACAAAACCTATTCATCTTCCTGTTTATAAAGCCTCCTCTCTTTCTTTATGTGTAAGGTTTTCCTTCCTGCAAACCTGCGGCTGCGTGTTCTCAGAGAGGGCTCTTCGTGAGGTCAAGACTGAGATCTGCCACAAGGTCAGTCTCTCTCTCTCTCTCTCTCTCCCTCGCCCTCAGAAGTTGAAGTTTAGTCGTTGATGTCACTTAGCACGTAGGTGAAAAGTAGTTTCTGTACAGAATCTCACATTCCTGTCATTCACAGCACATTTCACATGATGTACATGAAACATGAACAGAGTGTGTATATTTAGTGCAAAGTCAGATTCAGTGTTCTTATGAAGCTGCGTTTGAACTTTTGTGTTGTTGACTTCAGGGATCGGTAACACCCACCAGAGGGCATTAACGGCATGAGATGATTTTATTGCATGTGTTGTAATGCGTATGTTTAAGAATGGCTATATTAAAAATGGCAGAAAACAATTTTTGCCACTGTTAAATATGTTTTTTTGTTCATTTCTACCATGTTTACTTGCTGACGTTTCACCTCAAACTGCATTCAGTGTTTAATTCTGAGGAGTTCTCATGTAGATAAGTTGTGAAGTCAGCTACCTAGAGCCTGCTAGAATATTTTCATGATGAACCCTCAGTAAGAGGTTGGCTTAACTGCAAATTTGACTGCTTAACATTTTCTTCACCTTGTAATAAACAATTTTCCCTCCCGCGGTTTGCTGGACCCAAACACTATTAATAATACAATCAAAGGCAAGTTTATTCGTGTTGCACATTTTGTACACAGGGTAAGTCAAAGTGCTTTAGTTTTGAAGCAAAGAATAAAAAAAGTTAGATTTAAGAAAATAAAGTATAAAAACAAGTCATATGAAAACATATTGATTAAGAACTGAAAATGACGATCTAGATTGAGAGAGTAAGGTGCCGAGATAAAATAGTTGTTCGAACGCTCAGTCGACAAAAGCGAAACTATACAGGTGAGTCTTCATCCTGTATTTAATATCCTCTGGAAACTGGTTCCATCTGTGGGCCACATGGTAATTAAAGGAGAATTTTCCCTGTTTGGAATTAACCCTGAGTAGATTTAATTTATTTGAATCGAGGGATCTCCGTTCCCTGTTTGGTGTGTATTCACTGATCATGTCTGTTAGGTATTTAGGTGCTAAGTTATTTTTGGACTCGTATACGAGCAGCAGAACTTTAAAAGCTATTCTGAAGGAGAGCGGCAGCCAGTGTAGAGACTTAAGAACTGGTGGAATGTGTTCTGACTTTCTAGTTTTCGTTAGAATTTGAGCTGCTGAATAGGCTGGAGCTGTTTTAATGGTCTTTTTGGGAAGACCGGTGAGAAGAACGCTATGCTGCCTACACACCAAGCGCGAGTGATCCGGGAAGAGCGGCTGATTTCAATGTGAAATCTATGTAAAGACGCGACCCTGCTGCGCGAAGGGTCCGGACCATGTGACGCGGGGGACATTGGCGAGACATTGGCATTAATCTCATAGACATTATCAGAGAGAGTTTATGGGGTTTTAGTCATTCGGGCAGATAGCTAGATAAATTTGTGTATCATCAGCATAACTGTGGTATGAAAACTGGTTCCTTTTCATAATTTGGCTCAGTGGAAGCATGCACAGGTTAAATAGTAAAGGAGCAAGGATTGACCCGTGAGGCACTCCACATGACACTGCAATCCACTTTGTCATGTAATCATCTATGTTCATATAGAAACCTCTTACTTCTAAGTACAATCTGAACAATTTTATTACAGTTCCTGAAAGACCTACGTCGCTGCTTGCAGCTAAATTTACATCTTTTTGTAGTTTTAAACAAAACGATTATGTTTGTGGTGAAGCTGTTGTTTGAGCTGGAAATGCATCCATCTTCTCTGGCTGCAAGCGTGGTCCAGACCAGAGAATGTGTGTTTATTTGAATACAGAACTCAAACCCTCCTGGCTATCCATTCTCAAGCAAATTTTAAACTATTACAGGTGATGTTAATAATAAGCTGCGGCCATGTGTTGAGTTACATGGCTTTAGCTTTTGAATAGCAATGTTGCACAGCTCCAGGGCACGCTGTCAGGAGTCTCGTGGAAACTGAGAGAAGCCTGTTTTGTGAGAATGATTATTTCTAATGAAATCAGCAGGTGTTTATACACATTTGTTTTTGTTTCCTGACAGTCTGACTGCTTTGAGCTTCAGATTTTAATTTGAAGCTAGTTATAAAACATACAGGAAAGCTTTTATTTCAAATTGTTGTGCATTTTTGTTTTTAGTTTCTATAATCTATATCATGATTCATAATTAATTTAAATGATTTTCAAAAAAAAATTAAGAAATTATATGATTTGGTAGTTTTACCTAATTTATTTAATTTGTATTATTTCTAATGAGTCTTAGAGGGTTTTTCAAATGATTTATAAATTAAAGTAAAATGAATGATAAGTTTTTTTTATTTAATTAATAATTTTAGGCTTTATTTTGTGTAGTTTTTTTACAATAACATCTTGTTTCATTTACTGATTCCTCTTGTTTAGGTTTACTCTCTTTTTTATATTAATCTTAGAACAGATTGGAATAATTTTCTACAGTGTTGGTACATTCAAGTTGTTTAACTAGTTTTAAGGTCTTTTGTTTGTTTCATTAAATTTAACTTGTTAGTAATTTTTTAAGAGCTATTTTATTTGTTTCATATGATTTTATTGGGACTAAACACACTACTATAATTAAATATCTCACTTTGGTTTGTAGGTTTATATACAGTCTTTTTATTCTCATTTAAATTTGTTACATTTATTTTTTTTAACAAATTTGTTAGATGTTAATGTATTTCATTCCTTTAAAATTTTATTTTGATGTTTCCTAATTATTTGTTTTTATTTGGATATCGCCACTTTTAAATTCTTTAAAGTTTCAATTATCCTGTTTTTATTCTCAATTTATTTAATACATTTTTTATTTTATTTAGTTTCATTCTTTTTATATTTTATTGTCATTTTATTTTGCAAGCTATTTAACTAAATGTAAATATTTTAATTTACTATTTATATAATTTATTTTCTTTTTAACATCAATTCATGTACAGTATTTTCATTGTTATATTATTTATTCTATCTGTCTATTTTTTATTTTTTATTTATTTTACTGAAGTTTGCTCTTTTTTTTACTGTATTTTTATTTTAAGGTAATAAAAATTATTTATTTAAAGAGAGCTGAATAAATATTGCAGACGTCAAAAGCCAGCGTTCTTTGATTAATTAAGTTTGCACATTTAAAACAGCAGCATTGTTCTTTTAAGCAGAGTTTATTGTCACTTTTAAAGAACAGAAGACACACAAATCGCATAAAAAAATGAAACCTAAATGTGTTTTTTTATGCTTAAAACCCAGGTGTTCACTGGTTTGCATGAACATTTACATATTGAAAACATTGACTCACTCTGTGGAGGATAAAAGAATGAAATTCAGCAAGCGCTAATATCACAGTTTCCCAACATTTCAGTGTACAAAAGTTATAAAAATACAAAAAAAAGTTTCCTTTGGGTGCTTTTAATTATGTTTCAGTGCATTAGTCATTCTAAGTGCATCTTTCCTTCATTTGAATTAGTCTCCAGAGCATTCCTACCTCTTTATCACGTCTAACAGTGCATTCTTGAGCATTTAATAAGTTAAAATAAATAGAAGCTACCTTTAAATGATACATATATATCTCCTCATCACAAGTGAAATGTGCTCTACGTTTTAAAACTGTGCCCTTTAAGGTTTGAATGTAGAGCGCAGGCACCTTGAAGCTCTCTACGCAGTAAACATCAGAAAGGATCTCATCATCTCTGAGATCACACACACTCTCGCTCCACCGAGGTGTCGTTAGCCGCCTCCACCTCTTCGCTGAGATGCCACGCTGCTGGAACGGGGACAGAGGCCTGCTGGAGCACCTTGTTTCTGTGCCACAGCTCCAGGCAGTCCAGGGCCTCCGGAAAGCTCGCCGTCTCAAATTTATTAGCAAACATGCTCTCTTTTTTGAGAAGCCATGGCAAGTCATCGATCCCAAACACACAGATGTCCCGGATATACTGTCCTGTGGAGACAAGCAGCGTTATCAATACACACGCTGTTAGCGATCAGGTTTAAAATGCATTTTTATTTATTATTTTGATTATTAATCCTTTCAGATGGGAAATATGTATTCATAAGTTTTAAAGGTTTCTCCAGATCTATAGCAACATTTTTCAAATAACTGTTTTGTACTTTGTACAATTGTATGCAAGCAATCAGGATCAATGTTGAGTAACAATCTCTCAAATTAAAAAATATATATAAGGAAAGAAAAGCAAGGGAAGGATTTAGAGCTTTCTATATGCATTTTTTCACACTTCAAAGCTTCAGAGTCTGAAGCTTCCCCCCAACACCCCCAAAACTGAGTGTTTTTCCTGCTCTTTTGATTTGAAATATTTTAAAAGTCTCTACCAATGCTTATATGATTTTATCATGCTCAGCATGAACTATGCAACCATTAGTTAGATAATTTTATAATATTAACAGAGAAATAAACAAATAACGAAACAAAAATAGTTTTGTTTTTCTCATCAGAAAAATGTTAAAATAAAGCTCACAAGCTTGAAAATGTGAAACAAAACAAACAGAAGTAGAAAACTTAAGGTTTATTTTATATTCTCAAAATCTACTTCATTGTTTTACAAACAAATAGCAGTTTTTATGTACCATATCTTATGAAGTCAATGCTGTGAAAGACACTCACATTGAGTAAAATTGTCCAAAAGCAAAAAAAAAAAAAAAAAAAAAGAAAATGCTAGAAATAAATTTAGAGCTTTTTTTATGCAACATACTTGCATTCGATTAAGTTTTTGCTCTTTAACCCTTCGGAGTCAATGGCGTTTTTGGTGTGTCTGGGTGTTTTTGTCTTTTTTTTTTTATTAATTAATAAAAAAATCTGTAACAATAATACATATATTGTAAGGTTATTGGCATAACCAGATCTGTACGACATCTATTTTGATAATTTTATAATATGAACAGAGAAATAAGCAATAGACACACTTTTTTTTCTGAATTGCTGTTTGTGTTTTTCGTTAGAAAAGTGAAAATGTGAAGCAAATAGAAAAAAGTTAAAAAAAAATTTAAAGTTTTTTTTTTTACCTTTTCAAAATCCTCATGAATGTTTTTCAAACAAATAACAACTTTTCACTTTTTTGCCATTTATTATTTACACAGTGCTATGAAAATCAGATACAACAAGCAAGATATTTGTAGCCTTTTTATGTAAATTTTTTTTCCGCTTGATTTAGCTTTTGTTCTGTTACCATAACCGGATTTTTTTGTAATTTTTTATTTGCAATATTTTTGCAATCAGTAACAATGTTTATAATGCAGTTTTCCCAGTATAATATCAGAATATTTTAAGTACATAAGTGTGTGGATCGATTTTGATAAAAAGTCAATAAGTAAAAAAAAAAAAAGGAGTGAAAATTAGGAAAACATTTAGAGCACTCTAAATGTAATAAAAAGTTACATTTTATTTTGATTGGCTCTTTAGTGTCAAGCCTTTTTTTGTTATAACTGCATATATATTTTTTATTTTTTATTTAAAATATTATAAATAACTTTTTTATGCATCGCTGTTTTCATTTCTCATTGTAAAAAAAATTATGATAATGAACTGTTTTGATGCATGAAAATGTGAAACAAACTAAGAAAAGAAGTAGAAAACATTTACAGGTTTTGAATCTTCTCTACATCTATATTAGTATCTTGCAAATAAATGACATATTCTTCTATGCACACAATTTTTACAAAGTTCAGTAAAAATTTCCAAAAGCAAAAAAATAAATTAAAATGATTATGTTCTTAAATGCTGTTTGCTTTTCTTATCATAATAACACAAATAATGCTAGTGAATCGCATTGAAATGTGAGACAAAACATGTAACTATCAAATAACTATTTTTTATTGTTTGACTATTAACTGGTTTGAAGGTATTTTTACTCATAAAACTACACTATAGTTTATGAAGATTTTTATCGCTGCAGGGTGCAGCTCTCCTGCGTCACTTGCCTGTATCCTCTTCTTCCCTGGTTTGCCAAAGCGTGTCTACTGTCTACCGTCTACAGGACGGGAGAGAGGCTTCTCTGCCAATTTACCAAAGGACAGAGCATCTATATTTCAAAACGATGAACAAGTATATTTTTATATTAGAATGATATCTCTGGATTTATTTAGTGCCTGTACATAATTAAAATCCTGAAACAACGTTTGAAATCTCATCTTTCTGTAGAGCCCAAACAGTGAGAAGGCATGTTAATGCAATGTATTATATTATAATGCACTTTTTGCTGTTTTAATCGTGTTATTTCTGAAAAAAAAAAATCTGCTCAAATCACATTTTGAACCAGGAGCCCTGTCAAATATAAGATTTTGACTTTAAAGATAACATGTAGTGATTTAATTGTTGAAGTCTGCATGTCTGTCGCTCTTTCATACAGTGTTTGTAGCTTTTAAAGAACAGAAGACACAAACATTGCAACCAAAATGTTGAGATGTCAAAGTAAGACACTTCTGTAACTACAGGTGTGCTCAAGTCTCAACTATCCGGGGTTTTAATCAAGCCATGCTTGTTCCTGTACCTTTACAGCCCTCGTGTGCCGTTCCCTCCTGGTCTCTCCATTTGATTGCCCGGATATTTCCGCTCCATTGCCCTTCCACGTAGCTCCCCGGAGCCTCTGAGTAAATAGAGTTAATAATTCAAAGGCCTTTCATCGATAAAATAACTCATAATCTTTAATAGAGCCATCAAACATACAAGCACAGCCAGTTTAATTTGTGAGTTGTTAATTAATTAAAATCGTTGAGGCGAGCTATTCCTGTTTTTATCTGTTAACAAGAGCTCGAGGAAACTGCAAGTTAACTTAATAACTTTACATAAAGTTAGAACAGATGTTGCTTTTTTTTAAATATGGGGATTTTGACGTGTTTACCATTCAAGTGTTTTTTAATTATATCCATACTTTATTGGGAACGTTGCATATTAAATATAAAGACATCTACATTTTTTTTGCTGACAATATAGCAGTTTTATTTATATTTTTTATGGGCAAAAAAATATGTATGTATGTATTAGAGGTGGGCATAGATAAAAAAAAAAAAAAGTCTTAATCTAGATTTAAAACTCACTGTATTATTTAAATTAATTTAGATTAAAATAACTTTGAATTCTTCCAAAGGCATTTAGACTATGTATCCAAAATAAAGACTTTGATAAAAACGAGTACTTTTAGTTCATTTAAAAACAAAAATGTGAATTGTGTGTATATATATATATATATATATATATATATATATATATATATATATATATATATATATATGATCGTGCAGGAAGTGACGTGTGTGTGTGTGTATATATATATATGTATGTATATATATATATATATATATATATATAAAAAATTTTAACTAATTTGTACGTTGTGTGTGGTTTTGAACAAAGGCAATTGCAGCCTTTTTACACTGTCTTTTTAAGAAGAAAGTAAAAACAATAGCTACAAAGTAAGGAAGAGTATTTCCCATTCACGACCACAGAGCCCATTTTCTCACCTGTGAAGCTCTTTGAGGATGTTTATTGACTGACAGTTAACAACTTTATTAACTCTGAGAGGATTTTCTCCCTTTCTCAATAATTTATCCTAATATTCTGAAATATCTCTGTGTTTTAACAGCTCTGAGATTTAACCCAGTTAAACTGCACATTACGACTATTTAAGGACGTAATTCTTTTTTTAACAAATGTTATTGTTGACAATAAATAGCAAAATCGACTAATTGTTGCATCCCTAGAAACATGAAAAATTTCCATCCAGGGATTTCAAGCTTCACAAGGTTTAAAATATTACAAGTTAATCTCACCCTTTACGTGGTTCAGCGTTACCCAGTAGTGCTCGTCTGGGCTGTAGGTGTCTCTCGACCACTCCAGCAGGTCTTTAGCCACTGAATCGTTGAGCACAAACTCCACAAATGCTCTTGTTAATGAGTAATACGCCGTCCCGAAGTAAATTTCCAGGTTGTGAGGTGCTGCCTCCTTCTTTTCTCCTTTCCCCCGGAGTGCCACATGCTTTCCCTGGATCTCCTTGTACTGAAGCGTGGTCCTGTGACGCATCGCCGGCGGTTGCTTGATCCCTGGCGTCATGTTCCGATCTTTCCATTCGGGCGATTGCATGTACCGAACCAACTCCAGATTGCTGTGGATAGGGAAGTCCTGCCCGCACAGGTTAATGACTCGCCTCCACCTCAGTGGAGACTTCACTAAGTCTTTCATGCAGTTGATGTCAGCTTGAAGGCGGGAAAATCCTGCGTAGGCCACCCTTTCGCTGATCGACACCAGGAAGACATTCGGGAAGCATCTCGATAGGTTGCGGACGCTCCTCTTGTACTGGTCTGGCGCTTTACTGTCAATGTGAATGCAGTAGACGTTTTGAGGAGCGTAAACAGCTCGGAGAAGCCTCACGAAGGTTTCCAGCTCCTTGTGAATTGTGAGGATGAAGGCCAATGGGAAGTCCTCCTCTTCTTTGGTCAGTGGCGTCGTGATGAAATGGAGCTCAGATTGTAAGCGAGTGCAGTTTGCGTCTTGTTTGAACTCGTAGCTGTTTTTACTGCACTCCTTTCGCTGGAGTCTGAATCCAGGAGGTGCTAGTGGAAGGATCTTGCAGGCTTTAATGGAACGACTGCTGTAGGATGGAGGGATGAGTTCAGGAGAAGGAAGGGGAGCGTTGGAGATTTTGGCCTTCAGGTAGATTGCGGAGCATATTAGGATGCAGATTCCAAGGCAGAAGAGAAAACTGCACTTGGTGTTCTCAAGCTGGACCATAATAGTCCAACATCTGAGAAGCTCCTAGAGATCTCCTGAAACAGAGAGAGTCAGGAAAGTTAGGTGGGTCATGCTTCAAATAACCTTTGATATCTCAGCAGTAGTGTAGGCTATGTTCCAGCTGCAGGCGTTAAAACCCAGTTCGTTTTTCTGGGGGAAATTTGGCTACATTTGTTGGTGTGTTCGTTCACATTACAAATTACACGTATCTGCTATTTGTCTTCAGTGTGAATGGAATGTGGCTCCAATGTGACAATGCCCAGAAGAAGAAACTACGTCCCCAAGAATGCACTGCTAAGCTAACAGAGTGTTCTTGGGTATGCTTCAGGCTCAATGACGTAAACCCAGGTAACCTGGCTGTTCAGACAGAGGTTGAACTTCCAAAAAATAGATTGATTCGAAAGCCCGTATGAAAGAGACCTGGGAAGATTTGAAAATATCTGAATTGAACTGTTCAGACTGTCATGAAAATATCAGATATAGGTCACATGTAGACAAAAAAAATCTGATTTGGGTCACTTTAAGCTGCAGCCTGAATGTAGGCTTGGCAATTGGTTGTCTAGCATTCTCGCTCCACTGCCCCTTGGTTAATCTTGCTTTCAGTGACAAAACACAGATTTCACCTCTTTCTGCAGCATAATAGGTTATATGCACACCGCTCTTCCACATTCGCAGTCAGCCAGCTTGGTCATTTCAGGCGCACGTAGCATCAACAACAACTATGGTGACTGCAGCGTTTTTCACAAGGTCGCTTCAAGATGTACCTTGTATTATGGTAAACATTGTGAATAGTATTGTTCAAATGCTGTCTCGTTCACCTAATGCCAAAAAGAGGTTCAAGCTGTACATTTAGAGATACATCCAAAGTGACATTTTTTTATTTTTTTTTGTTAGGGTTACTTCATCCTAGTAAAGATGGAGAAACAAACAAACAGTGGTGGAACCATTGTTTTAAAAGTTACTTTATACTTCTACAGAAACTAAATTACCTTTGTAATTGTGGATGTAGCACCACCACCATATCATCACCTAACACTGGCAGCGGTGGTGGTCGCACTGTTGATTCTGGGATCTATCCGATACCAAGTAATAACAGGCTCAGTATCGCCGATAGCAATACTGATACCCATTAGTTAAACGTGAAAGTGAAACACATGTAACTAAATAATTTTAATATACACATAAATACTTCTAAAATTATAACCAAGTTTTATATGATTGCTTTTCTTTTAATTACAGATATTTTATTAATAAATACCAAATTTACATGGTTACATTTTATTATTAGTCAGCTTATGTAAGAGCTCCTAAATACATAAATATTAATTGATGTATACTTGTATATTTACTGCCTCTTTGAAAAGACTCTGTCCTCGCTGCTGACAGGACAGGTTCTCTGTCAGGACCCCTCTCCTCACTCCGTTTCTTTTGAGGCTCAGAGTTCTCTTTTTCAAGCTGACCTCTCAAATTTTTATGCAAATTTGTGAAGTTACAACATAGTAATGGATAGTTTTTTTTTTTTTTTTTTTTTTACAAATATAGCACCTTGCTACGTTTTTGTCGACTGCTGTAGAATAGCTGCAAAAAGATCCCTTTTTTCTTTCTGTCTGTCATCTTTACACTGAGTTCAGAATCAGAGCGATTGTGCTTGCGCATGCTTGGCTCTGTTGCGGTACGTGATTACATGACACTGCTCAGAAGAAACACAGGAGGAGCGGTGATGTGTGTAAGTTAGATCAGACCAAATGGATAAAAAAAATAAAAGACTGCTGCATGGAGAATTTGAAGACATTTAAGCTTGTCGATGTCAGTATCGTGACTATCGATACTAGGATCGATTTGCCCACCCCTACCCTCCTCTCCCATACCCCTGGTCTTGATGCAGATAAATTGAAGTTGTTCAACTCGAACAATGATAGAATAGCTCTCTTGACCAACAGTTACCATCTTGTTTCTGTTTTTGGCTTTTTTATACGTCGGCTATAAACATGTGTATGAGGAGTAACACTGAAGTTGTCTCTCCGTATCGCGACAATCCTTTTTTGCCTAATTTCAAAGTGTCAAGGGAAATTATGAAAACTAAGTACACTGTTGTACTTACTGGAAGCTTGACACTTCGGAACATGACAATTTTCTGCTGTAGTGCTGTCGGTTTGCAGGAATTTAAAGGGATTTTTACCAGACGTTGAAAGCAACTGGTAAACAAATTAGTGGTATAACACTGGAAGCAGAAGCAGCTGAGCTGGCTGAAATTTTTGCAGAAATTACGTCATCACTTCCATGTACAGATTTATTGTAAGTGTAACTAATAACTGCAATAAACATCAGTGTTTTCCATGAGCACTAAGGGACTGTGCATTTATATAACCCTGCACATTTGAAAAGTTAAAACTACTTGTCAAAGCCTCACAAACAGCGAGCTCTGTGATTGGTCAAGGTGACGCCTATCAAGAGCTAACTCGAACTCTTTTATTAACTTAAACCTGAGCTTTAGCCTTGAAAATCTAAGGGAAAGGGCTTGAGTTGGCCATTTGTAAAGATACCAAGGGGCGGGGCTTGCAAAAAGTTATGGTTACGAACGCCTTGCGTGACCCTATTCTGTCACTCGTGAAACCACATGCACACAAAGCCACAATTGCAGAAAACTGCTAATAAAATGTTAAAACTGACTAATTTTATTGTATGTTAATGTTGAATATTCTTTATGCCCGGGAGGCGATTAGCACCAGCGAGGCTCTTTGTGATCTCACAGAGGGTTCTTTACTGGGAAAATCTTTTCTCTGCATATGTGTGTCGGTGTTCAACTCCGGGTGCTCCGATTTTTCCCACGTCAATTAAATTTTTCCTTTATTTAACAACAAATTTAGTTTAAATAGTGCTTTTATAATAAGTTTGTGATCAATGGTCAGTTTAAATCATACTATTAGACTTTCCCTTATTGACTGAACTGAGATAATAAAACCTAATCTCGGAAGAAACTTTACAACCCCTAAGGCAGCTATGTATATGGAAGTGCTATTTGTACCCCATAGAATTATCCAAAAGACTATCCCCCTAGTTTACTCTAAATCCACTTTTTTGAAGCAACTGCTAAAATGGCACTATATAAAACATTTGATTAATTAATTGATTGATTGATTGTTTATGCCAACGGTGAGTGTATCCCATGTTTTATTCACAGATTCAAATTATTTTTTATGTATAAAATCACAGTGTATCTATGACCACAGCACAAAGTCATAAAAAGTCTAGTTGTTAACTAGAACATACTCTTAACACAAATAGTATGATGCATTATCGCAGTCATGTCAATTTTAAAAATAGGTTTAATTGAGAAAACACATTAAGAAACCTCAAACTATCAAGTCACATGTCCTTTTAACAAAACTGTATTGCGTTATAATTAAGTTCAACATCAGCTGAAGTATTTTATCAGCACTTGTTGTACTTATCTTCTGCTTTACAACACATCGCTCATTCCTACGTCACTTTGAATAAAAGCTTTAGCACACACTTCACAATTGGTCTTGGCTGTGTTGTGAAATCTTGGGACGGGAATAATCACAGCAAAGAACAGGGATAAACACTCAGTTATTCCTGACCGAGTGCCTCCAGAGCCCCTCTCTCTCTGTGATTCATGGCAATGCAGTCCCCTATCACCCTCTCCCCATTATTGCTGCAGATTGTCTTCATATCTCTGTCTCGCCGGGTGTGTTTTAATAGCTCTCCAGAGAGCCTATGACGCTCCCTTCGGAGCTTTGAGATCAGGTTTATCTTTGCAGAGGGCGGTGTGTTAATGAAGGCTCTGGGGTTGCTGCCGTTTGCTGTTAAACAAAGGAATAACACACTCCTTTTGTCAGAAACACTCCTTTTGTCAAACAGTGTGTGACCTGTTTGTTACATTTTAACAGTCTATTTCTGACTGAAGCCTCCCAAAGGATTGAAAAAAATTGGATGAATAAAAAAATGGGGTAAAAAATTAAAGGATCTCTCCTGTGAGCCAGTGGGAGCATGTTAGAATATGGATAAGTATATCTACTTGCTCCAGCTTTTGAGTATTTTACATGCTTTAATATTTTGCATGGATTACTCTTTTTATACTTGCATCAGGCCCCTCTAAAACTGATCACGATCTACTAGGGACCAATTTATTCTGGAGGATAAGAGTGGTTGAAGTGTTGAAATGTTGTCATTATATATATATATATTTTTTTTTATTTATATATTCATCCTTTTCCACCATTGAAGTCTTGCTTGTAGATTCTTATGTCGGGCCCAAATTTGGACTCTTCCAACTCAAACCCTCTAGCACCACCACTAGGCCAAGCTTGCACTTATATCTTAGCTTTGGCTCATGAAGATGTGATTTGGCAGAATCCCCCCTAAGTATTTCCGCCATTTAAATTTTTCTGAAAAACTACATTTTTCTAACTCTAACCCTTGACCGTTTGTCTGATCTTCATTAAATTAACTGAAATTATGACACTGTCAAGTACAACTGGTGGTTTTCAAAAACTGTTTTGAATAGAGTGCAAATATTTTTTTGTAAACTCACAAAAACATTCGTAATTCGCAATGCATTGATATCAAGACCAAACATGTTGCATGACATTCCAAGCGTCGTAAGAAGTTGCCTTCAGAATAGCAGTGCACTGCCCCTAGTTGTCTATAGATACAAAAAAATAGCTGTTTCTGCTAAAAACTACTTACTGGACATATGTCTTACTTACCGGTTTATGTCAATATGTTCAGACAGTCATGCTGAGTCAAGACTTGTCCAATTTTAAGTCTACTTTATTTTATACCTGCAGCAGGTACCTAGAAAACTGAGTCTCAAATTTCTCTTTCAGTATTGCAGGGTGTTTGTTTATTAAGATCAGAAGGTTGCATTGTGTTGTGCGATAGTTATCATGAATTTTTTGTCCTTTACCAAGCAATGTATGTCCTTTAATGAATGAATGTCCTTTACCAAGCAATCATCAATGTTGTTAGCAGGTGATTGGCTAACATAGTTTATGTTTGGGTATCTTTTGCATCCTTCGGTTTCTGAGCGAAGATGTTTTGTTTGTAAGTTTTTGTTTGTTTAGGAGCATGTTATAGCTTCAATACAGTAATTAAGGGTACATTTTGGTCTACTAAATCTTTTGACTGATTGTTCATGTTTTTTTGTGTGTTTATTTGTTTACAGTTGGACCACAGATGCACAATTTAATTAAAAAATATTAAATTTAATACCTGGAAGTTTAGAAAGGTGAGAAATGACAGCCAACATTAGCGAAAGCAACTATAGCGGATATTGCTATTACGATTATTATTTTATTAATAATAATAATAATGTATAACTCGAAAGGTGAGCATGCACTTTAATGAGCTTGAGCTCTAAGTCTTTATTTAGATTTATATGTGATCAAAAACTGTTCCTGCAGCATGATAAATTCATATCTAAGCCCCAACGGTAGATGGAGACATTTGATGGTATTTTAAATGCTGCTTTAAGGTGTGCTATGATGGCTAATGACCTTCAGGATTAGATCCGAAATGTTTTCAGAGAGTGAATTGTTGTCTACGTTACTATCTTTTGGTTGGAGTATTCCTTTAAATCGATTAAAACCTTAAATCGATTAAAATTCCTTTAAATCGATTGTATTCTTTTGAGCATCTCATCAACGATATGGAATTGTATTTGTAAACGGTATTTCACTTGTTGATGAGCAGTTGAAGGGCCCAGTTTCATTGACATTGTTGGGGATCGCTAGCAATCAAATAATTAAAATAGTTTGCCAAGCTGAACACATTTTGAACTCCCTGTAAAAGATTAATGATGCCAGGAAGCTCACTCGTGCAGGTTGTTCGCTAACAGCAAGACAGGTTTCATCAGTAAATCAGTGTTGTGCTCTAGAATCGTTTCTAGGAGACACACAAGGCCAGCCATGCACTCTGTTTGTTCTCACATTAGCTCGGATGAGCGCTGTGGCTAATGCAGTGATGGAGAGATTTCTAGACATGCTTGATCCACGCTGTTTAGCATTTATGGTGGTTTTCATGAAAAGAGCAGTTTTACTTTGTAGCACTTAATATCTGACAAGTGAGACACTAGTATCTGCAGCAGGAGGTTTCTGCTCTATGCTGGGTTTGAGAACGCATCATAAAGCTGAACTTTGAGATCGTTGGAGTAATCTACCATACAAATCTACCATACGTGCATCTCTCCTTGGAAGAGATTGATAAGCGCTGTAGTGAAACGTGATCTGTTTGTTGTGTTGTTGGCAAGGTTCTCATGGATTTGCAAAGCACCTGCTTGAACAACAAAGTAAATCTTCTTTGGGGAGGAGCAGACATGTATTGTTCTCAGCTACAACAGGTTTCACTCTGTTCTTTCTTGAAATCATCGAGGAAAATGCATCTATCTTTAAACAGTCCTTTTATATTGACACAAAACATTCCGAGATGTAAGAAACTTTTAGTTTCTTACACATTCCAAGTCCACAGATTTCAAGATGTGTCATAGAAACAAAATTCCTTGACTAGTCATTCTCACCATTTAGTTTTTCCACTACTTAGAATTTGGCGGAAAACATGATTCGTCGATCTCCTCCTCCTGGACAGTTCGTCCTATCTTTACAAAATTTGAACTACATCCTCTTCGGACCTTTGTAACTAAACGTGAACAGTATGTCAAATTGTCAAAGCTTTTTCAAAAGGCAAGCAAGAATTTTCCAAAAACTTACCAATTTGTTTGTTACTAGGATTCTTTGACAACCTTTTGATATATTAACACCAAACTTGGTACATGAGGTTATGGCTGCAGTTTCACCACAGTGCCCCCTAGTGACCAAGAGAAATATAAATGTTTTTTTTTGTCATAACTACTTGGACGTTTGACCAAAAAGAAAGGGGACATATTATTTAAAATAAAATTCCAAACTATTTGTAGCAGCATCATCTTGTGGTAAAAAAAATATATAAAAAATAAAAATATAAATATAATATATATATATATATATATATATATATATATATATATATATATATATATATATATATATATATATATATATATATATATATATATATATATATATATATATATATATAAATAAAAGAAAATCTAGAATTTGCTAATAACTCTGGCTTGCCCAGGCTCTGGTATCGTCTTATTTCCTGGGGTCTGCCAAAAAAATTATCCCACAATTTCCATATTCAACCTCACTTCCTGTCCGCCGTCTATGTAAAAAAAAAAAAACTACTTTTTCAATCTTTGGATCTTCAGCACCTGCTGCCTAAAATGTATCAAAAGAAACTTGATCGCTCTGTTTTGCTAATACTAGATTTGGTTTCCTCTGTTTTTAAATGTATACAGGAATTTTCTTTTTCTTACTTTTTTCTTTTAACACTTCTGGACGACTCTCTTTTATCTGTCAGTATCTTCTGATATTTGAGCATGTAAGAAAATATTATGTTTTCATCAGAGGCATGCGGACATTAGGAGTTCTTGATCTTGCGCATGTTGATTACTTGTTTTTTTTGTATAATCTGTATTATCATGTGCACTCAGAAAATGAAAGAACCAATAAATAAAAAAACGCCCAATTAAACAGCTCCCAATCAAACTTAAATACATTTACCAATTTGGTTGTAAGGCTATATCCGAGTGACACTTTGAGATAATAAGGCCGAATTCGGTATGTAACTTCATAAACACGAATTGTGGTTACATGCTGAAAAACCTGCTGATTTGCCTATACATGGCTTCCAAATAAATACATGCATCTATATAAACTGAATTGAAGGCTACTGTTGTTCAAAGAGAGGCTTGAACATAATCAATTGTCTTTCTTTTCCCACAATGACTCGCTTGGAGCTTTCAGGTTATAGATTTTTGTTTTCTTGATATAATGTTGCACAAATAAATGTAAACAACCTTTTGGAAGATATTTTATTTAAAACTTCAGAGATCACACAGAAAAAAACACTTCATGGATTTATAGTGTTTTGAAATTAATTATTTGAAGTAATTCTTATAATTTTAAAATCTGGAACGATTATTTAAGTATGACATGAAGATGCTTTGTGAATGTCTGGAACAGAGTATGCTGCTTTCCCTCATTTTTTTTTTCTTGCTGCAGAAAGCAAATGTACTAATGTAATTCACCTGAGGATTCCTAAAATCAGGCCGAAACAGAAAGAGGAGTTCTCTGTTTTTGGTTTTCAAATGTCAAAAACTCAAATGAAACCAGCTTTTAAATATTCTGTGATTCAGCCAGAACTTTCTCTGAAGAAAAGTGTGAATCTTATATTTCAGAGCATCCTAATATCAGATTCTTTATTGTTTTATAGCGCTTTGTTTGTTTGTATCAGATCAGAGTTTATTAATGTACAGTGAGAGCGACTCTTCCTTTCTATCCATAATTAAGAGATTAGCTTTTAAATCTGAAAAATATAATTTTAAAACATGTCAAATGTTATAATCAATTTTGTATATATTTTTTAAGAGTAGTTTTCAGATATTTTGGACACCATTTTAAAAATGTTTAAACTCAAATTCAGGTGTTCGTTTGGCAGATTCGCTAAATAAGTTCTTATAATAATATTCCACAGCCTGATGTTTTGTATGCGTTTAGGTATTGCTTTCAGAGATTTTGGACCATATCTTTACATTTCTAACTCAAATTCAGTTGTTAGTTTGGGTTTCACTTTTTAGTAGAGGCTCTGCACAAACAGTTCTCGAAACCTGTTTTAAAAGATTTAAAATCTAAGTAAGTAAGTAAATTTAGTTTTTATAGCACTGTTTATAACAAGTAATAAATTGTACCAATGTGCTTTACATGGTACAATCAGTAAAAAAGTACATAATAAACATTAAAAGAAAACATTAAGCTAAAAATGTCTCTCAAAGAACATACGACAGATAAAACAGCACAAATTCACACAACATACGGCGACTTATAAAATATCTGCGCATAAAAATATGTCTTTAATCTATTTTTGAAACTATCGACTTTCATCATCTTTAAAATAATTTAACTTCTAAGTTTTGAAAATATTTGTGTCATTCTCAGAGATTTTTAGAGTGTTAGTTTGGGTTTAACTTTTTTAAATACAAGCAAATGCTTCTCAAGCAGTCCTCGAGACCTGTTTCTAAAAGATTTGAAGTCATTTCAACAAACACATTTCTTTAAATATGTTATAGCATGCTTCAGGTGACATTTGAACCCACTTATTTATTATAGGTCCATTTCAACACAGATTTTAAAAAGTTTTAACTATTTAATATCTCCCTCACCTTTTGCCTTTCAAAGGAGTAACCGTCAAAGCAGACCTCAAAGTGCGCCTACCTTTCCGCTCGATCCGTGTCCGCTCTCGTGACACTCAAATGAGATGAAACATTTACAAACGAACAATAAAATCTGACTTCCACATGACCTTCAGCAAGCAAGAGACGCATGAGCTGTGTGTGTGTGTGTGTGGGTGTGTGTGTGTGGGAGAGAGAGAGAGTAAGAGTGAATGTGTATGTGGTTTGGGTGTGAGTTGGCTGATGTCCTCTCTGTGTATGACCTCCTCCCACGGCTAGCTGCTGGGTAACCCTCCTCAGGAGACGAGAGCAGAGGAGGAGCCGAGTGGGTTCCTGCCCTGCTGTAGCGCACCTCTCTCTTGCTCTTTTTAGCCTTATCTCCTGAGAATTGCCTTGTCAAGGATAACCCATCTGATCCTGAGCAGAGCACTCGCCAGACTGGTTTCAGTTTTACGCTTCTCTCGAGCTGTTATTATAGGATTTTATTTAGAGGGAAAATCCGCTAGTTGATGAGTTGTAGACTTTGAGAATTATTGACAGGAGCTCTGATCTTCCTTGGTGTACACACACGGCACATGGAGCTGCTTTTCAGATACACTGTTCTCATTGGAAAACTTTGCTACTCTTTGATGAGAGCGGCTGTGAAAGAAGCTTGATGAAAGAAGCTGTGCGGGTTGAAACCAGAAGTTGCCGTAGCAACTTAATCCATGTGCCATTCGTTCATTTGATATTCAATTTAAAAACAAAAAGGAGTAATTAATTCGTTTTTTAATTTTTTATTTTCAAACGGAAAAAGAAAAAAAAAAATTTGAGCCCGTGTTCAAAAAGTTGTATTATTGCTCTGTAGAAATGCTTGAGTAACAGCTATTTGATTTCTTTCAAGCCTTTCTCAGTAAATAATCTGTTTGGAGTCGACTGAACAGTTATAAACATTGTTTAATACTCTGAAAAAAAGCTTGAATATCCTCTAATGATTTCAACGCTTAAGTCATGGTGGAAAGGGGATCAGTGCAGTGCACTGCAGTGCAGGTAGCATGGCGAGAGGCATTTTGGGTAACATAGTTGGTAGTGACATGTTAATAATGGCAGCTGAATGAAAAGCCACGCAAATGCGAGTGCAAGAGAGAAGATTAAAAGGACACTCATTGATTAAAGAGGGTCTGTGAAGTGAACTTATGTCTTGAGTTGAGTATTGGAAGAAGTGTGTGTCTCGTCACTACAGAAGTAACAGGTGGTTTGTCGCGTCCGCATTGTGGTTTAAAAAATCAATATACAACACCTGCCAGACTATCAGAATCGAGTATTCAGACAGACCATGGTATTAATAAATAAAATTAAACTGTGGAAGGTTTGTTCATTGAAGTGTTGCCTTTATTTCTGTTTACATTGAGCTTGTGGTTTGGGTGATAACTTCCCTCACATACTCATGATCAGCACGACACCCGATGACCTCAATAAACTGCCTCTTGTGTGTTCATTTGTGTTTTCATCTTTGAGTTTTGACAGAAGGTTGTTGTTTTGCAATATGTCACCCCTGTAAATTATAGACAGAAGTATATATCTAACGTACAGATGAAGAGACTCTCTTTAAATAAAGAGCTGTTTAAACCTGTTTACTAATGTGTAATAGCATAGAAATGTTATAAACTAATAATTAACTATACTCTAATGATTTATTAATGAGTGTGTAGCTATTATAAAGGGCTTCCACTTTTAGTTTTTGTCCTCCAGATCTTCAGTGTAAAGCCAGTTTTTTTCTTTATTAAAACGAGGCAAAAGCCCTCTTCATGCAGAGCACTTGTCTCTCTCTCTAGACATCTCTGTGCATATATTTCCATCTGTTTGTTACTTTGAATAAAATATTTGCTTCGTTTCAACTCTAACAACATTTGAGCAAATCCTGAAACCCGAGCCCATGTTTCTCTCATCTCTCTCTCTCACTTTCACATCTTCACTCTCTCTCCTTATCCTCCTTGTCTTTTGCTCTATTACTGTCCTCTTCCTCTATTTGTTTCTTTCCTTATCTCTCCTTCTTTTTCCTCTCACTTTCTCATCGTCTTTTCTCTGTCTATTCTCTTACACACTCAAGTAAATGCCGACAAGTAATTTAAACAAAATCCATTAGCTGACACGCATTAGCAAATCGCACTCAGAGTTCTCAAAAGTTGAAGTCAAATGATCTTTGAAAAACATTAATAAAATCACCATATTTTGCCAATTTTTGTCGCAGCCACGGCTCAAACTCACGCACACAATTCCCCACACACAGCGAATTCTCCAAACCCAGCCCAGAAAACTTCCCTGCTAAACAATTAAGAAAGGGTTGAAAACAAAGACATAGGCTGTTTACCGGCACGAATAAAAACAAACGAACGGCAGGGGTGCGGAGCATGTAGTATGAAGCAAAATAATAAAAACCAAGTAACCTTAACATGCTTTTCCAAATTGAGAGCAGGAGAGGGATCAGGAGAGCATTGGAGGCCAGGCTGCAGGGATAGGCAGTAAGAGATCAAATAAGAGGGTAATAATGAAGGTGATGTGTCTTTTTCTATAAACCAACCCCTGAAGTGACCTGAGAATTATTTTTGATCTGAGGATTAAAGTGGATTTTTTTTTGCATTGTATAATGAGCATTATCCATCCATCCATCTTCTTCCACTTATCCGGGGCCGGGTCGCGGGGGCAGCAGTCTAAGCAGGGATGCCCAGACTTCCCTCTCCACAGACACTTCTTCCAGCTCCCCGAGAGGGATCCCGAGGCGTTCCCAGGCCAGCTGGGTGACATAGTCCCTCCAGCGCGTCCTGGGTCTTCGCCGGGGCCTCCTCCCAGTGGGACGTGCCCGGAACACCTCCCCTGGGAGGCGTCCAGGAGGCATGCGGAATAGATGCCCAAGCCACCTCAGCTGACTCCTCTCGATGTGGAGGAGCAGAGGCTCTACTCCTAGCTCCCCCCGGGTGACGGAGCTTCTCACCCTATCCCTAAGGGAGCGCCCAGCCACCCGGCGGAGGAAGCTCATTTCGGCCGCTTGTATCCGGGATCTTGTCCTTTCGGTCATGACCCAGAGCTCATGACCATAGGTGAGAGTAGAAACGTAGATCGACCGGTAAATCGAGAGCTTCACCTCTCGGCTCAGCTCCCTTTTCACCACAACAGATCGATAATGAGCATTAGTCAAGATAAATTAATCTTTTGTATTATTATCAACACATGAGTACTTTTAATTAGTTTTTATGTTGTTGCTAGAAAGTCAGCATCACGAGTGTTTCAGCGTTAATAGAAGGCACACGTGTGACGTTTTATTTAACATCGGTGAAGATAAACATGCATTGAGTCTAAATGAAAAATCTTAAATCGAATCAAAATTCCAATTTGAGAGGAACCTAAAGATTTATCTCGCATTTCTACATTATTTATTGTTTATTATTCTACATTATTGATATTATTTATATAAAATATTTCAGTATAGGGAGTAAAGATCTGCAGCCTGCTTCGGTGTATCGATCTCATGCCAGTTCTTTTAGTAATACTCTAAAATACATGTTTATTCTCGTTCCAGTGTGGCGATCCATTCCGAGAGGAGGACCTGGTGGTGCTGAACGGGAACAAGGAGGAAGTGGAGACACTGCTGAGGAGCATGGAGGAGCGCCGAACCAAGGCTAAAACTGCTAAAGTACACTCTTCACTCCTGTACATCACAACACGACACATCTTTGCTGATGTGGGCAGGGTCTCTAAAGTGATTGAACAGCCGATCACTTATCACTTTTTCAATGAGAATGACCAGGGCCAACCCTTCCATTAGTCCAGGTGTCTCAAGCTGCCTAAACACCAAGCGTGAATGATCTGTAAAGAAGCAATAAGTCTCTCCGTGGTGTCGAGGGCCCAGAATTCCACTAGAGATGAGGCGTGGCAGGCACGGTAAACCGAAATGATCGTGGGAGTTGAGAAACGTTAGAATCAGGCATAGTTCGCTTCCAAACAGGGTCTTGCTCTTGTAGTGACGTGACTTTTATTAATAGGGAACATTTGCAATGGAGGAGACGAATATCACAATTTTTGGCCAGCCAGAATGAATACCTTGTATTGATATCCATGTGGAAACAAAAAAGGCCTCACTTGGAATTAAGTGGGGGAGGAGGAAGTTATGCATTTTTAATAACAACTCAATATGTATTTATATTGTTCTGATGTTAGCTGAAGCTAATAATGCTAGTTAGTTTATTTATCAGAAGAAGTATACAGGAAGAAGTTGGGAGGGTTGAGGGACACGTTTTGAAGGATAGGGGAAAAGAATAGGAAGAGAAAGAGTGGGTCAGCAGCAGGTTAGCAGGTCAGTGCAGTCACATAGCTTTAGTATTTAGTATTATTTATAGTCCTTTTGTATTAGGTCCCTGTTAACCTGGGCCCATTTTAGGGTTGCGTTGCTAATTGACACATTTTTCATGCATCATCACACAGCCATTATTTCTGTCATCATCATTGTTGTTATTATTATTATTTTATTTTTTTATTACTGATTTATTTATTTTCGTATTAATTCATTCTTAAATAGTTTGTTTATTTGTTCATCTTATTTTGTGTTGAAATATAAAGAGATTTGATGGAATTTTTATATAACGCTTTTATATTGTGGAAAACATGATGCGGCCAAGCCTTACCCAGATTCTGCCTCTAGCACCCCTGAGACACATAGTGTCATGTGGAGTCCCCTCAAGGCTCATTACTTGCTCCTTTACAACTTAACCTGTACATGCTTTCACTTGGTCAAATTATGAAAAGGAACCAAATATCATACCATTCTTATGCTGATGATACACAAATGTATCTAGCTATCTCCCCGATTGACTACAACCCTATAAACTCTCTCTGCCAATGTCTTGATGAGATTAAAAACTGGATGCAAAACAGCTTTCTTCAACTAGAAAAGGACAAAACTGAAGATGTTGCATTCGGAAGCAAAAGCGAGGTTTTTGAGGTCTAAACTTAACTCAATCTTGGAATCTTGAGGTGATTCTGGACTCTGATCTCAGTTTCAATAGCTATGTCAAAGCAATGACTAAATCAGCTTATTAGCATCTTCGAAACAGTGCGAGAATCAGATGCTTTGTTTCCATACAAGATTTAGAGAAACTGTTTCATGCTTTCATCTTCACTATGAATTACCTTTTGTACAAAATGTGCTATACAAATAAATTTGCCTTGCCTTAGGTTAATTGAGTTTGAGACCCCTGCATTAGGCAATTTAGGCAAATGCTAATAATAATGCATTTTATTTAAAGGAGCCTTTCTTGACACTGAAGGTCACCATACAACAGAGAGAGCATTTAGTTTAAATAAAAACACAATATAAAATATGATACAATACAATACAATTAAAGCAGAAGTGCAGTTATAAGGAGCAGGCTGTTCTAAACAGATGTGTTTTGAATTTGGATTTAAATTGTGAAAGAGAGTTTATCTGCATCAGATACAGAGACAGAAAGTAAGAGTTTTTTTAATAAGAAACTATAAATATAATTTAATAGATATACAGTGATACCTTGAGATACTAAATTAATCTGTTCCAGGGTGGCCTTGGCTGTAACTGATCAATAGGAGAGCAGGATACTACATCTGAACACACAGCATCAGGACTGGAACTGACCAATAGGAGAGCAGGATAATAAGCATGAACACACAACATTAGGGCCATTAGGAGAGCAAAAGAGTTGGTGGTGAGTTGAATGCAGTCATGTGATTCCCAGTGTATTTCTCATGCGCATTTTTCGTATGTTGGATTTTTCCGTATCTTGGAACAAAATATTCTTTAAGTGGCCTTTCATATCTTGGATTTTTCGTAACATGAAGCATTCGTATCTCAAGGTACCACTGTACTTTATTAATCAACATTGTAATAATGTCATAATAAATCATAAAAATCTAATAAGAAGAATTAGGTATACAAGTACTTGAAACAATAATTACAAATAATTTTGTTAAATTTTACACAACTTTTATTTTTCTGATGTCCATGTATACCTCATCTGATACAGGTTTTTTGTTGTTCTTTGGAGTTGCCAGAGATTAAAAAAAATACACCTAAATGCAAAAAAAAGTTAAATTGGTGGTTAGGGTTGCCAGAGTTTGAGAAGTTTCTTAAATCCTCAAAAATTGAAAAGTGATGTTTAGCAGTACCAGAGAGAAAAGTCTCGTTTTTGCAATTACATTGTGAAGTGAAGTGAATTAAATTGGATGAACTTAATGAAGTTATTTGTTAAAAATGTCATGTTATTTCTTTGCTTGCAGAAATCGAAGAAGAGCAAAGACACTAAATTTACGAAGAGTCAGGACTCAACCGGTACGTTTAAACTTCTGAGAGAACTTTGAGTGATCTCTCTGAGTATCAGAAGAGCCTGGAGCCATGTAAATAAATTAATTGTTTAGACCTCTATTTCTCGCTTATAAAACCTAAGCTAATTTAATTTTTGGTTTAATTTATTTTTTACCTGTGTTGAAATGTCTTAGAATTTATTATGTTCTGGGTCTATATATATATTTGTATCAAAATGAACGCGTTAACGCATGCGATTAATTTGAAATGTATAACTTTTTTTAAAAGTTTTTATAAAAATTTATGACCCGAATAATTGTATGACGATGAGAAGGCAAGGAGAATGAACACGTTACGGCATGTAACGGGGGACCGCTGGG
Source organism: Danionella dracula (assembly GCA_900490495.1). Taxonomy (NCBI): domain Eukaryota; kingdom Metazoa; phylum Chordata; class Actinopteri; order Cypriniformes; family Danionidae; genus Danionella; species Danionella dracula. The sequence continues at coordinate 897,046 of UELW01000345.1, read as the reverse complement.
CTTCTGTGAGCAATGACAACTACTGAGGCATCACAGTGCACTTTGTTGAAATTGCATTCGTCCGGTCTAACTTTGTGTAAAACTGAGTAATGGCGGAACAGGAAGACGTGTGTGGATCGTTGTCTCTAAGTGGCAAGAGAATGGAAAAAGCGAGGACAAGTTAAAGCACACTTACGCTGCTGGTAATATGCGTGTGTGTGTGCGCATGTGAACATGCACGCTCATAAAGTTCAGAGTAGTGTAAAACAGTTTTAAAAAGTTGAAGAAATAATAAATATGGTGTTGAATAATGTAATGTTAGTAAGTGGTATTACCAGCATTGTGCCATTGGCAAAATTATTGAGTGAACAGGTGGCGATTAGCCTATAGTTAAATTCAAACATGATTTTACCTCAGACTATCTAAAAGGAAGGACAACACTAATCTCACACAGCAGAAGATCTCTACTGCAATTGTTCCAAGGTTTAAAGACCTAAAGTTTCTTCCTAAAGATGAAAGGAATGAGGCTTCACTAAGAAAGAGACAAAACCGTTGTTACAAGTTACATGAAAAATTCAACAAACAATCATATTTTGAATTGAAATAGTCTATTTGTATTCAATGTACATTAATTAATGACATTTTACATTTATAGATTAAAAAAAGTTTCAGTCTTGTCATTGCGTTTAATCAAGGTAAATTTTAAATAATTGTGCGAAAAATGTGTAAAAAAAAATTTTACAGATCGACAGCATTTATATATATATATATATATATATATATATATATATATATATATATATATATATATATATATATATATATATATATGATGAAATTAAATATTAAATAAAAAATTACAAGATTTTTAAATCTTCTAAAGTCGTTTAAATGTTTTTTCTTGCAGTGGGGTCACAATCAATACCAGCGAATGGAGAGAGCAGTGGCGGAACCTGCAGCCAATCAGGTATCCTAGCATGCAGTGCTGCATTCTGGCTGTCAAACAGTTGATGATTCTAGCTTCAGAGAGAGAGGAGAGGGGGAAAGAGAAAAAGAAGAGGAATGAGAGAGCAAGAGAATGGGAAGAGAGAGAGAAAGGGGGGAGGAAAGGCAGAAAGAAAGGGGAGGAGGGGTAGAGAGAGAAGAGAGGGAAGGAAAGGGAGAAAGAAAGAGGAAAAAAGGAGGGAGAGGGAGGAAATGGAGAAAGAAAGAGAGGAAAAAAAGGAGAGAGAGGGAGGAGTGGAAGAAAGAGAGGGGAGAAAAGGGAGAAAGAAAGAGAGGAAAGGAGGAGAGAGTGAGCGAGCGATAGGAGAGTGAAAGGGAGAAAGAAAGAAAGGAAAGAAGGATAGAGTGAAGGAGAGGGGGAGAGAGAGAGAGTAATACAAATGTGATTCTTGTTTCCATTATGTTGATCTCATGTTTGATGTGTCCCTGCTCATCTCCAGGGCCGTCTCCCTCCGGAGAGTGTTCAAAGTCTCTGAAGGCCCCTGCTGGGCCCCTCACTGGCTCCAAAAGGTCCATCCAGGGCATGACGGATAAATCTGAGACCTTCAAATCGCTCTTCACCTCTCACAGCTCCGCCAAACGCTCCAAAGATCAGACCTCCAACTGGGTCACGCACACACCTTACCACTTCTGAGGGGAGAACACCCACTGGTGGAGAGCGGTATTCCTCCAGGGGTGGTTTCAGTTCATTCTCTGTCTGTGAGAGCCTGGCTTCAGCAGTGGAGCGAAGGAAGGGCCCCCTGAGCAAAATAATGAGTTCTCTCCAATGGTTATTTAGTTTAGTTTTTATTCTAAGCTTTTAAATCAGAATAAGACGTTTTAAAGTCTCCGTATCTTTAGTCACTACATCAGAATGATTCAAAATCATAACATTCTGATTACTTTGAGTTTAGCTGTTATTGATGTTATTGATTGGCTTTCTCAATGTTTTTACATGTTAAGATCGATTTTTTTTTTACTTGGTGTCTCAAAAGGTTGATGGAAAGTTTTTTTTTTCACTTTGTGTAAAATTTGTGAAGAAAAAGACTTTTTTATTTTAGTAAAAGGTCATGGTTTTGACTTGGTGTTTCAGTATTGAGAAATTAAATTCTCAATTTTGATGAAAATAGTACTTTCCTCACTCTTCTTTTTCACTAATGTTTTCACCAGATGACTCCAAATTTTCTGATAATTTTTTTGTCTTGGTTACAGTTTAAAACTCAAAGTAAAAAATTTGTATTTTGAGGAAAATACTGTTATTTTTGGCTAAATTCAGGGGTAAAGTATTTTTATACCAGGGACAAGTCACCTTGAAATATTGAGGAGGAAAAAAGTTTTGTTTTTACTTTGAGTTTCAAAATGTAAAATGGTTAAGAACTGTCATTCTTTCGATGAATTTTCTGGAAGTTTTCATAAATAAATATTTTGATCTGTTACCTTAAATGTTAGTGGGAGAAATCATTATTTTGGCTCCGGAGAGGATCTGGTTCATTCCGGGGCACAGATGAGTTTCCGTATTGATGAGTACTCTCAGCTGCTCAGATCTTCCTGGAAATCTCTCTTTCAGTCCCTGTCTCTCTGTCTCTCTCAGCTGTGTAACCTTCTTTCTTCCTTTTCTATCATTCTTTTTCTCTGTTCGTGTAGAACTGCGTCAATAAATGGGATCTGAATAAAAGTTCTTTTGGAAACCACAATCAACCCTTCCCAGTGTTTGTGAGGGATGTTCTCGGCACCCCTGCTCCATGCAGCGCTCCTGTCATTTTATTTATACAGCACATTTACAATCAGAAGTGCTGAAATTAAAAAAAGGCAAAATGCTGTTTTAAAGAACAGGATTAACTAAAAACATAAGCAATAATAACTATAAAACAGTTAAAGAACAACATATTTAAGATACACAAATATACAACAGCACATGTTTAAAATGCATTTTTTTTTACAATATCTTGGGGAAAATAGTCATTTCTTTACTCAGTTTGATTAAAAAGTTTTGTTTTGATTTTACCATGTTAAAAACTCCAGTAAAGCAAAGCAGAAAAATTCTGAGTGAAATCTGATTTTTTTATTTGTATTTATATTTTTGTTCAACTAATATATTTTATATAGAATGCTTTTAGGTGCAGTCGTTGGGTTCTGAAGATGTCAGTGTAACTTGCTTGACAGTAAATGGATTAAACCATTTCAGAAAAGCTGCAGGGGCCCCTAGGTCTTTGTTTGTGTGGCCCCCAAAAAGTTAAATCCATCATCGCTTTTGGGTCAGGAGAAAAAAACTCAAAAGAGGTCTGGAGCGAGAGAAGAAGAATATTTTATCTTCGGGTTTTCTTTTTAGTCTCGCTCGCTTTCTCTCTTGGCCGCAGGGTGGCAGTAGATACCCGCGCAGGATCGAACTACTCTCTTTAGATCGGTTCCTCCTGGGATGCTCTTTCCGGTGCAGAAACAGTTGCTTTCGTCCGTGAAATTTTTTTAAGCAATGCATTTTATTAATTTATTAATTCACATGTAGCGATAATTCTTGTTTTTAATTCTGAAAATAATACCAATTGCAATGTTAAACCCTTTAGTTGTTTAAAAAAGTGCAACGTTTTATTACTTTATGTTAAACGTGTGCCAAAAGTCAATTCGTAAAACCAATAATATGTTTTTATTTGTTTTGTTTGGAGACGACGTTATTTGTTGTTCTCCAGATTGTAACATGCTTTCATGACGACTTTAATGAGAGTGAAATGTTCCAAAAGCAGTAAACAACAGAAGAAAAATGCGACCTGTGAAATAGACGCAGGGTGGGAAAGTGTGCCCTTGATCCTTCCTGAATGTTCCTTATCAGACCTCTGATCTCTTCTTATTAAACCGGAAGACTCGTCTCCCTCCTCCAGGTGTAGCTGCGGAGCCTCCCCGCATGCGCACTGTTCGTGTCCAGGTAGCGCGGAGCGTGTCGCGCGCATTCTCCGCGTCGCGTCGCTGTGGTAGGACCGGGTCCGAGACGCAGATGTCGCTTCTGGAGAGGCTGGACTGGAGGGTAGGCTGCTGTTTCCCTCCGTTAGGGTTTGAGTCGGCATCGCTCGAGAGTTTGAGGAAACGCTTTCGGAACTCGCGCTGAAGGTGAGGAGTTAGATTTCCTCTGAGAAGAATCCTCAGCTGGAAGAAGATCTGGTGGAGCCAATCGCGTTCTTGAACAGAGAGGGTCTCAGGGACATTAAAGCAGCGGATGCGGAGCAAAACCCGACAGGGACCGAGTGAAACATGAAATAATAAATACTATAAAGATTAGTTACATACACTCTAAAATAGATCGCCTTATCGCTCACCCAAGATAACAATCTAATTTATAACTGTAACATTATAATTTCTAATGCTGGGTGTGCTCACAATCATACGATTAATATAATAATTAATTAATAAATATAATATAACAATGTAATCGTATACTATAATATTATAATAATATAAATATTATACTAATAACAAACTAAACGTGAAGTTAGCTGCTCTCACTCTTTAGAAAGTCAGGTTGAAAATAAATAAATAAGCGGATGAAAAATGTTTTAAAACCTGCGGTTTTAGTGTAAACTCTGTAAAAGGTTTGTTTTTAATTTGAACGGCTGTAAAAAAAAAACACGACCGATGAAATGTTGAGTGAATTCGCTGACTCGTTTTTTTCTTCAAAAGACGTAATTCAGAGTAATAATTATTCAGTTTTGTTGCTTGTTTTACGTGCCCTCGTGTTGAAAGCTCGTCAGGTCTCCAGTACGCTTTATAGCAGCAGTGACACTCTTCAATCAATCACTAATAATCAATCAATCGGTCAATCAATCACTAATAATCCGCCATACACTAATAAGCAATCACTCAACCAAGCAATCAATCGATCAATTACTAATAATCAATCAACAATAATCAACCAATAATAATCAATCACTAATAATCAATCAATCACCCCGACCCCCACCCGTGTTCAGTACAGAAATCATTACCGTATAGGGAATATCTCTCTCTGATTGGCTTAGAACGCGAATCCTCACACATATATTAAATATAATATTTTATAAAATATACGTGTGCTGGAGTCAAACAGAGTAGGCGTCTGCTGAACAAAATGGAACACAAGTGAAGTGATCAATAAAACGGTGATTTTTGATCAATCATGCATACATTTTTTTTATTTAATTACTGTGAACATCCGATCTAAAATATCTGACAAGAAATAAAACGGTTCTCGTTTTATTTGTTGAACAGCAAAACAGTAAAAAGCAAGAGAAAATCATAAGCTTTAAAGTGAAGCTTTCTTTAGGTCAGAGTCCGATCAAATATTAATATTGGGGAATGAATAAATGAATGAATACAGTTTCGCGTCGCCTCTCAGGGCTGCTGTAGACGTGTAATAGAATAAAAGTCTGCGTGACGCGTTCAGCTGATTAACTCGAACTCATCGAGTGCTTTTCGTTTTTGAAAGAGAAAATGAACTCAACTTAAAATACCCATGAAACCTCTTAACAATTATACACAACACACCTTTACGTGTTGTCTTCTTAAAACAGCACGTTAACAATATTACGCGATTATTAAGCCGTTTTAAAGCTTGACTTTGTATCAGGATCTACTTGAATATATCATGTAAAAACTCCCTAATTATTTAACCCAGCCACATTATTATTAAGCATTTTATTAGACTTGTTTCCCCCCTACTTAATTAAATCATGAAAAACTCCTAAATTAATCACCAGAGACATAATAAATGTAAAATCTTTTTTTGTTTTGTTTGGTTTTGTTTTAGCAGATAGCACTAAATTGTATTAAGGACTGTTACTTGTACATTCAGATGGTGTTTAACACTTTATTGCAGGTTGCAAATAACATATAAAAATAGAATATATAGCTTTAGAACAATTGTAACAGTAAACCACACTTGACAACACGAGAATAAAAACATAAACTGAGATATGACTGTAACATAACATCCCTAATTCCCACAATGCACCTGATCTGATTATAAGGCAATAAATAAAAAGTGTCTGCGTGCGTGAGTGTTTGTGTATAGCCTCGTGTATGGATAAGTTATTAATTATCGCTGTCGGTTAATGTCTGCAGGTCAGAGAGAGCGGAGCCTCTCAAGACGTTACAAATGCTAAGCTGCGATGACTCCGAAGATGATCAGAACTCCAGCATGAATATCAGGAAGATTTCAATAACGCGTGGCTCGTTTTCTGATTGACTCTCACCTGAGCATTCGTGTCCGAGGGAGTCCGAGCTTCTTGCGTATCTTCGTGCGTGCGTGAGTGCGTGCGTGCGATTGTGAGCTGGAAATATTTTGATTCGAAAACAATACCGAAAGTCTTCTCTTCCTTGAGATTAGCACACCTCGGGTTTCTCTAAAGTCGGATATTTTCTCTTTTCTCTTTGTGATTGATGACCTTCCTTATATTTCACTGAGAAGTGAAGAGGAGTTACAAGGGAAGAGAATACATGAGATTTAGGGGAGTCAGAAACAGATAAAAGAGAGAAACATATAGGAATAACGATTTAAATAAAGCTTTGGTGCATGGGAATAACTTCGCATCTGTAATAGGATAAGTACTTTTATCAAAGGCAGCTGTTCTTATCCTTAAGGTTGTGGAAATCATTCTTTCATTTCCGTATTAATAAAGCGCTCGATTCTAGTTTTGATCGAAAATTAAATGAAAGTGGGGGTGATTTATTTATCTTAATTTGCACAGACTGTTTTCGTGCAAAGCATGAAGTTGAAGTTTTAGGTTAGGAGAGACAGAGAGAAAGAGCAGAGGAGAGGGAGAGAGAGACAGAGAGAAAGAGCAGAGGAGAGGGAGAGAGAGACAGAGAGAAAGAGCAGAGGAGAGGGAGAGAGAGACAGAGAGAAAGAGCAGAGGAGAGGGAGAGAGAGACAGAGAGAAAGAGCAGAGGAGAGGGAGAGAGAGACAGAGAGAAAGAGCAGAGGAGAGGGAGAGAGAGACAGAGAGAAAGAGCAGAGAGAGAGAGAGAGAGAGAGATGGAGAAAGACTTTTACTTTACTTTTATTTTAACAATCAGATCAGTTCTGTACAATGTTTTAGAGCTACTCCATCAGCTCTAGTATAAAAATAATTATTTCTTAACGTACACAACATAAAACATTTTCCACACACCACATATATTTAAAACACTCAACATTTTTCATATGTTTACAAAAATTAAAATTAATCAAAATCCTAGCTTTCACGAGTCTTTTATGGCATCACAGTCCGTGTTCTGAGCAACTTGCTTCTTCCTGGATAAGTAAATGGCCATCTTTGCTTGTCCAAAAATAAAATTAATGAGCTGGCACTAGTTCTTGTGTTTCTTTAAATACTTAAAACCGGAAAAAAACCCTGAACTGTAAAATCCACATTAAAACCCTCCTTAAATACTAGTTAAAAGTACAAACAGTGGCTGTAAACGAGTGGAGTGGATAAAAGCATGAAACGTTTCTCTTTGGCCACAGAAGGGACAGTTGTGTGACACATTTGGGTTTAAAACCGAGATAAAGGAGATTACAGCCACAATACAATGTAAAATCCTCCACAGCAGGTCAGCAGTCTTATTGGGTAATGCTGCTGTCCACTCTGGTTTAAAATCCTCATTAAAACCATTCACTCTCCTCCACGGAGTGTCTACCCTCCCACTCAGTTGTTTCTTGTTTAAAACCTTCACGTTGGCTCTGTAGAGCACCTTCCCTGCCACCGTTGTCAGGTTCATCTTCTCTTCCTCCTGGGCTTCCAGAAAAGGTCCCACACAGTCGCCGAGGTCCAGGGCGAGGTGTTCAATGGTGATCTGTCCAATCCCAAATTTTAATGGTCCTTAAACCTTTGAATAGCCCACTGGCTGCAGCTCTCCACGTCAGTTCCTCCGGTCCTGTGACGAGCCTCTGTACGAACTGGAGACGGAAGGCTGCGGCTCTGCTGGACAGCTGGATCAGTCCTTGTCCTCCTTCTTCTTTTGGCAGCTGTAAAACGCTCTTTGGTATCCAATGTAGACCGTCCCAGAAGAAGTCCAGCAGCTGGGCTTTGGTGGTGGTCATCAAGTCCGGTGGCGGGTCCACACAAGCGAGCGTGTGCCAGAGGGAGGACGCGGCGAGGTTGTTGATGACCAGCACCCTCCCTCTTGTAGGACATCTTGGGCAGCACACTCTTCCACCTGTCTGCCTTTTTTATGCTCTACAGAGACCTTCCAATTCTTGTTTAAAACGTGTTGTCCCCTAGGTAGACAGCCAAGTACTTAAAACCACCCCTCTTCATACGAACCCCTCTGGTAGCGATGGCTGCTGCACTCCCTACTCCCCGATTAAAACAGCTTCACTATTTGCCCAGTTCCCTTTGACAGAACACAGCACTTGAAAGTCTTTTAAAACGTCCACTTAAACGTCCACATCCCTCTGCGTGTTCACCTCGAGGGTTATCCCCTCCTCCATCTCTTTTGTCTTTATGTTTTAGTTTATGGAGGTCTATGAGGAAAGAGTTCTCTATGGCGACAAATCAGGGTCATAATTCGAGCGCGCGCATTTGATAATCACGCGCGCATAATATAAAAATTTGAGCGAGCAGAAACAGATCCGCACGCAGACAAACAAACCGCGAGCTTTTTTTCAACCCGCGCACGCGCGCGACTGAACCTGAGAGCAAAACTATGGCGACAAATCAGGGTCATAATTCGAGCGCGCGCATTTGATAATCACGCGCGCATAATATTAAAATTTGAGCGAGCAGAAACAGATCCGCGCGCGCAGAGAAACAAACCGCAAGCTTTTTTTCAACCCGCGCACGCACGCGACTGAACCTGAGAGCAAAACACTCTGTCACGCGCACGGGGAGGGCCTAACCTGCTCGCTCGCTCTCAAATCTCCCTCCCTTGCTCGCTCTCAATCTGAACCTGCGCGCGCGACTCATTCCTGCGCGCGCTAGCATGATTTTTGTCCAAGATGGGGCGGGACCCTCATTTCCCGGAAGTCAGCTGTGATTGGATGCCTCTTTGTCAGTCAGTTCTGTCCCTTTAACGCTCAGTCACCCCCAACAAAGACGTTAACCAACTTATAAAAGTGACTCTTTAATCAAACAACAACGACAAGCCAGACATTTACAACCATTACAACAAAAACAATAAAGATGACTACAAGAACAATATAAATCTGACTGAATATTACTCCAACAGCTTAAAGAATACAAATAAAACAATCCAAGTTGCTTTTATGTTTAAAGGATAAACTCTAATCAATGTTTTTTTTAAATCCTGTCTCAAGAACAGTTGTTAGTTGTGTTCATATCTAGAATATGGATGTATGAATAAATACTTTTTGTTAATGTCAAATTAGACCACTGATAAAGTTGACATTGTATGGCATGTTTCTATCATTAACATGTAAGTTTTTGTGAGTTCTCGATTAAATAGTAATTACATTTTACTGTTTTGACAAAACTAGGCCTGCATTATTACATTTTTGAGTTTCTAGAGTCTAATGCAAATGTATAATTTCAGACTTGAATCCTGGTTTTGATTAATTTGTTGAGTTTGGGGTTTAAATTGCTGCGTTAGTTTGATCATTTATTTCCACAAGAAACTGTATTTTTAATCCTGATTTTAATGCAATCAAAGTTACTTTTACTCGCGACAGAGTGTTTTGCTCTCAGGTTCAGTCGCGTGCGTGCGCGGGTTGAAAAAAAGCTTGCGGTTTGTTTCTCTGCGCGCGCGGATCTGTTTCTGCTCGCTCAAATTTTAATATGATGCGCGCGTGATTATCAAATGCGCGCGCTCGAATTATGACCCTGATTTGTCGCCATAGTTCTCCACTGCCTGCAGACAACTCGCTGCTGTAGAGTTTCGAGTAGAAGCTTACTGTCTGCTGGCATATCTCAGAAGGTTCTGATACGAACTCCCCTGATTCGGTTTGCACAGCATGGATCAATCTTTCCTGTTCATTCTTCTGCTCTAGACCGAAAAATAACTTTGACGGGGCGTCAATCTCTGCTGCGCTTCTGAAGTGTGAGCGGAGCAGCACCCCCTGTGCTCTGATGTCTAATAGGTTTTTTATTCTAGCTTTTTTAGCTTTTTTAATTTTGATTTCTTCAATGTGTCTACCATTTCCATGAGTTTCAAGCTGCTGAAGTTCTAATATTTGATCTTCGAGGGCTCTTAAGGATCTGACGATGTCTCTGGTTACATTGAGAGTGTAATCAAACAACAATGACAAGACAAGGAGATTTACAAACATGATAACCAAAACAATAAAGATGACTAGAAGAACAATATAAATCTGACTGAATATTACTCCAACAGCTTGTAAAGAAAAACAGATCAAGTGTTCTGACTGCTGCTTTTGCAAATGGAGATCAGTACTCAAGATAATGTGCTAAACCTAACACAACAGGTTAACTTTGTACAATCAGAATTTAAATTAAGTAAACTATTTTTGCTGCTTCTAAAATTATATTTGTTTAAATACTAGTAAAATTTGAATTTAAAATATTTGACCATTAATCCCTGCTTGTAAAAATAACATTGATTGAATTTAGTAAAATCAGGATTAAAAAAACACTTGATTGTAGAAATAAGTTATCAAAATACAAACCCTGAACTCAACAAATTAATTAATCAAAACCAGGATTTAAATCAAATATGAAATTATACTTTTGCATTAGACTCTACAACTCAAAAATCAACTTTAACAGGGATCTAATTTGACATTTCCAAAAAGTATTTATTTATTCATCCATTTTCCGGATATGTATACAACTAACAACTCTTCTTGAGACAGCATTAAATCAAAACAATTTATTAATTAGAGTTTATCCTTTAAAAACAAAACCAACTTAGAGTGTTTTATTTTTACTCTTTAAGCTGTTATACTAATATTCAATCAGATTTGTATTGTTCTGTAATGTTTGTAAATGTCTTTGGCTTGTCTTTGTTGTTTGATTAAAGAGTCATTTTAATAAGTAGGTTAATGTCTTTGTTGGAAGAGACTTGACTGAGCGTTAAAGTAACAGACAGACAGGCGTCCAATCACAGCTGACTTCCGAGAAATGAGGGTGCCACCCCATCTTGGACAAAAATCAGAAATGAGTCAGACGCGCATCAAAATATTCGCTCGAATAATGGCATGGTTTTGCCGCCATACAGGGGATCTTCTGGATCGGGGACCAGGCCCGTCGCGACAAGGCAGGCAAACCAAGCAATTGCTTGGGGCCCCAAGACAACGACTGGTCAAGAATAAAATGCAGCACAAACTGCGTGAGCGCCCCATTGATAGTGAATGCGGTAAAGTGCAATGACACTGTTATCGGGTTCCCCCTCAAGGGGGCCCCCCTCGCTGACAGCAGCCAGCCAACTAGGCGATCTCTGCTGCCATCAAAATACAAAACTTCCTCGGCAGTCATGACGCGAAATTATGCTTCAGGAAGCCAAAAAAGAAAGAAGAGAAAGAAAGAGGAGGATAAGAAAAAACAAGGCAGTGGTAAGTGATAAATGACACACATAAAATAGCTCTACTTGTCTTGTACAAATAGTGCAATTTTGCAGCAGGTAGGCTAGCAGAAATATGTTTGTATGTTAGCTAAGCTACCTGCCTGACAGCAAATGCTGCTTGTAACGACCAGTTAGAGCAACTTTTTTTGTTGAACGGACGGAATATGGTTACATACTTTAATATGTTTTTTTACGGGATAAGAAACATGCAGATCTGTTCCAGAATCGCTGTTTATCATATTGTAGCGGCTGGTTGAACCTCCGTTCTCGGGATTGGTGCAGTGACGTCACGAGGGCGGGACACTGCACGCATATCATTATGGGGGCTTCCAGAACTAACCGTCTACAAGATTGCTGTTGCACTAAGTGGGATCTTACAATTCTAGTCGGCGCACTTGCTTTTCGTGTGAATGTGAATGCTTGTTGTTGATGCGGTGATTCACAATTTAGGCTATAAATGATGGCTCAATGGTCAGCGTCTTTGATTAGACTTACCTTTCTTCCAAAAGCAATACAAATTTGCTGACATGGCATTCTTATAGCTTTGTAAATGATTTCGATGAAAGTGGCATAGCATACTTTACTAACTATTCCACTGTGATAATCTATTTAGGAAAACCACAAAATAAGTCTTGTGCATCAGACATTCGCTTGTGATGTTTTTAAGCATTGGTAGTCGACTCACAGTACTACTAATAATTAGTAAACATTTAATTATAATTTCATTGTTTGTTAACAAGGCGTCACGGTGGCGCAGTGGGTAGCACGGTCGTCTCACAGCAAGAAGGTCGCTGGTTCTAGGCTCGGCTGGGGTAGGTGGCATTTCTGTGTGGAGTTTGCATGTTCTCCCCGGATCGATTTTCTCCGGGTGCTCCGGTTTCCCCACAAGTCCAAATACATGCGGAATAAGTGAATTGAGTAAGAACGATTGCCCATAGTGTTAAAGTGTGAATGTGTGTGTGTGTGTTTCCCAGCGATGGGTTGCGGCAGGGAAGGGCATCCGCTGCGTAAAACATATGCCAGTGAGTTGGCGGTTCATTCCGCTTTGGCGACCCCGAAAGGGAAGAAAGCCGACATGAAGATGAATGAATGAATGTTTGTTAACAGTAAAAGTGTATTTATATAGCGTGCGCGGGGGCCCCCATGTCCATTTTGCTTGGGGCCCACAAATTCTCACAAATTCTCTCGGGGACACAATTTTCTCACACCGCACGAGCTCTCTGTTGATCATCTCGCGGAGTTAAAAGGAGGAACATTGGACAAAAAAAAACTTTTTCGCTGGGGAACTGAGGGGGAATGCTACCTAAGCATTACCAATCACCACACCTGCCTGAATCACTGTCTGCGCTCACTCAACATGGTTCACAAAAATCATTCTCGACGCTGACACAATGTTCTCGTGACCCACGACATTACCGACAGACAAAAAAACTTCTTCCACACTTTCCTTTGACAGGAGCTTTACTCCATGCCGCGCCGCGTCAGACTCGCACACTCCATGATCACACACAAATAGCCCCTGTGCCCTCGGCCTCGCCCGCACTCACAGGGGTGTTTCACTGCACTCACTCGCTCTCAAACACACTAAACGCAACTCGATGCAGCAAAACCACAACAAAAAAGCTGAACTTCAATGCCAATGAAGGCACACCACCCTCAACTCGCCATGCACGCACATGCTCAGAGAGAGAGAGAGAGAGAGAGAGAGGAGAGAGAGAGAGAGAGAGAGAGAGAGAGAGGAGAGAGAGAGAGAGAGAGAGAGCGCTAGAGTTGGAGGGGGTGGATGGAGAAAGAGAGAGGGGGGAGAAGAGAGAGATTGAGAGATGGAGAAAGAGAGAGAGAGATGAAGAGTGAGAGAAATGGAAAAAGAGAGAGATGGAGACAGAGAGAGAGAGAGAGGGAAAAAGATGAAGAGAGAGAGAAAAAAGATGGAGAGAGAGAAAGAGAGCTAGAGATGGAGAAAGAGAGAGAACAGAGGGGGAGAGAAATGCATTTTTTTCGTCTTTTAAACACGATATAATAAATGTATCTAATAGTCTCAAAAAGCGTTGAAATAAGGCCAAACCCTTTTAGCCACGAAGTGGGCGTTAAGCAAAGGTAACAGTCTCGGGCTGCCAGGGGCCACTCTTCCCTTGCCATATATAATTTTTACAAAATGAATTAAAATACTGAGTTGCTTGCTTTTAACCCAACTTATTTTCCTTCGGTCCCCAAAACTTCATCAACTCATGTTCAGCACTTTCACCTTGCTTATTTTTTTATATACATATGACCATATCTAAATTTTTATTTTGACATTTCAAGTGTATTAACAGATCACACTCTTAAAAATGTTGCAAATTATACGCATTTAACTTAAAAACGGTCTAAAATCTCCCTTAAAGAGGGAATAAATAACCTGAAAATTGTTGTATTTTCTATGTAGGCCACAACAAAAGTAATTTATTGCAGAAATATCTTAAATATATTGCATAAATTCATTTTAATCAATTAGTTCATTACTAAAATAGAGGCCTCTGCATTTTTTGTCTTTGGCCTCAAAATGAAAACCTACCAGTGGGTAGCGATAAGTTAAAATAAAGGTTTGCGTTCCACACAGCATTTTTGTATTTGTGTCTCGATTTTATGAAACAATTGTTTGTTTTCCTGAAGTGAGACATTTGATGCTGAAAGGAAAATTTGGCTGATTTTTATTTAATTTAAAATGAAACAGATAGGAAAAAAATCTGATTTCAGGCCCATTTATAACCGTCTCTGTAGTTTCATAGAGCTACATGAGATATTTCGGACTCTCTTGTGCTTAAATGTAACATAAATTAAGGCTAACCCTCAAACCACCTTTATTTTTAGATTAAACCCTTCCTGTGAAAATAAACGTCTGCTTGTATCACTCCGAGATATATCCTAAACTTTAATAAAACATTCGTAATAAGGTAAAACGATCTATTAAAGTATTTATGAGCCGATTCCGTTCATTTCTGAGGAGAATTTCGCTGCAGCGTGAACGCTCTTGCGGACAGCTCTCTGATTGGCCCATTTCTCAGGCTACCACCAATGAGCGGAAGCGTTTCCGCTCGACGTCATCGCGCACAGCGCTGATAAACCCGCGCTCGTCCGGAGGCGGTTAGAGTCGTGCCAGGGCCGCTCGGTGGGAAATCCTCGTGGCGGTGTTTCTCGTTTTTCTAGATTTGAATCCTTTTTTATGACTTTGTTTGGTTCGTCCACTTCACTCGCATTCTTGCTGTCTTTTTGAGTTGATGCTTCTCTCGAGGACGCGCGCGCAGGACTCTGGATTACTCTCATATCGATAATATTGATCAGGACTCTCGAGATCATGCTGTGGAAATTAGCAGATAACGTCAAGTACGAGGACGACTGCGAGGTAAGACGAGCAGGAGCTCTAACGTGAGCCTTAATAATGAGATTCAACAGAGAATCAGGGGTGATTTATTGAGAGTTTTGGCCATTAAAATAACAAGAATTAGCATATTTTAGCAACAATCCTACATGGCACTCAAAATGTGCGGTTTTAGTGTAAAAATACCTCGAAGAAAAGGTTTGATTTTTTTGAAGCGTGATTTTTAATGTAGACGTTTGGGTGAATTTCTCAAAACCTGTATAAAGAAGGCTATAATGAACAAGTTTACCAGAACTCTTCAAATAGAGCTGCATTTATCTGCCCCTGGAACCTTTGTGGCGTGTTCTTTGGTTTAGCTGAGCAGATTTTTGGGTGATTTTCTCAACCACAAAAAGTAATGCTCAAACTTCGCTCGCTATGCGTGTTTCTGCAGCTGGAAACAACAGGAGAACGTGTTAAAGAGAAGTTATTCTGGCTTAAAATGTGAAGAAATATAGCGATTTTAGCTCCAGCGCTGAATATCTGATGCCGGCGCTTCTTACCTGAAGTGCTCGAACTTGTTTCGCCATTTTTGTAAAGAACTAAAGAGACGTGTTGATGCACTCATCTCGAAACGAGAGTTAATCGTGCAGCGCGCGGAGTTTGGTCTGAGAACGCAAAACTACTGCACGGGAATTTACGCAGAACTTTGCGAGGCAGCGCAATAAATATAAAAAGGGTTTTTTTTCCATAGTTTTTCCTGCTATGTCCTTTCAGGCGATCCGTTGCTGTTGTTGTTTTGTCCAAAGCAGACACTTTTCCAGAAGCTCTGTGCAGATGCGTGGAACTCAATTCCGCAAAGAACTGTTGATGAAATGCGTATTAAAATAGTTTTTTTTTCGTTTAATTTGCGTCCATTTCGTTTATAAAACTATTTATCTTCTTATTCTTATTGTCTGCGCATCGTAGTTTAATTTATCGTGTAATAAATCTATTATAGCAAAATTCAGAGAGCTGAATTTACTCTTTTCTGAGTTTATTTGGTCATATATATTTTTTTTTTCAAAATATTTTTTATTTAAAAATCCCTTAAAGATATTTTTATTATTATTATTATTATATAGAACTCAGTTTGAGTGCTTTTGAACTCTACCCAGAAAGAAGAAAGCTCTCAGGAGTTTGCTATATTTTATTTAAAACTAGTCTAAATCACCTGTAAAGGTTGTGTTCTGAGTTCTCAGACGTAATTAAACGATAATAAAAGAACTAAAGCAAATAATTTAGGGAGCTCTCTTCATAATTAAGAGTAAATATTGTGAAGCGCGGTCATGTCCAGCTTGTGTTTTAGAATTTTCTGAGGAAGTTGGCGCATTTATTTAATGTAAACTAATTAAATTTTTTTACGAGCTGAAGATAAACGCTAAACAAAATCGAGAGGTTTAGATAAACTTCGAGTTCGATTCAAGAGAATAAACTGGCTTTTTGTGAAAAATTATAAAATAGGAGGATCAGTTTACCTCAACTTTTTCCTTCAATATAATAAATGTGTGAAAGTGACATTAACACATAAATGAGAAAACAATCAACGTTTTTTTTTCTCATCTGAGATTTTATTACAGCTGAAAAAACATACAATCAGTTTTTTTGCTTTTGGACAGTTTCTCTCAAATGAAGCTTTTTTTCTCAGTTTGTAAAATGTCAGCATTAGAAAAAATAGTCAAACCTTTATTTTGTTTCTCATACATTCTTGCACACAGATTAAACATAAAAGCATATTGAGCATTGTTTTATTAAGTTTTGTTTATTTTATAACAGCTTTTACATCCACTTATATCAGAATTTTTTCTGAAATTGAAAATAAAATGGTAACTAAAAAGGTTTGATTTTGCAATGAATTGTGTCTTAAGAACACAAAAAGCTATCTTTTTTATTTTATTTTTTGAGACATAGCGTGAGGGTATGATGGTGCTCAAATACATGCAAATATTTGATAAAAGCCACGTTAGTTTTTAACAGCTTGTACCTGCAAAACAAATAATATTTGGCCTTTGCTTCATGCTAGGTAAAAATAAATAAGCTTTTATCGTTTTCTCTGTATGTCACGCGATCAGCTTTTAAATGTTGTTTGAGAACTTGCATGACTGAAAATGTCTGCACTGGAACACGATCTGCATTCAAAAACCAAAATGTTTTTTTTTGCACAAACTTTGAAAACAGAACGAACTCGGAGAAGATTAAAATTTGACGCTAACCTGATTATTTCTATCAGAAAATTGCCTTTTTCTCGTTCCAAGTCTTAAAAAAATTAGACCAATTCTTAAAAAATATCGTTAATCTTTGAGGTAAATTGAGGTCCGTCTCGAAGGTTTTTCTTTCTTTTTTTCCCACACAAAATTACAAAAATAATCTGCTTTTCTCGTCCACATCTGATGTGGTGAAAAACATTTTGAAGATGAATTCCCCAGAAGCTCAAGAACACTGTAAAATAAAAAATATACTTTACAAGGGAAATACGATTATGTTTACTCGATTAAGTATTGGTAAAATGTTTGAATAAATATTTCAGAGTACTGATAAGGCGCAAGTAAAATTGCTCAAACTTTTAGTACATGTCCTTGAACATATATAACGTATTATCTATCATTTATATATAAATATTTATTATTAAACTGACTTAGATGTTCCTCCTCTAACTTTGAATAAATACAGCAACCGGTTTCCTTAGTTTTTAAAGTAAACTGAACTATTTGAGTTTACGGTGCTCAGACTGAACAGAAACACGAGAGGGTTGATTCCCATTCTGTGCATTAAAATAGAAGTCTGGATGCGTGTGATTGGTCCAGAGAGCAGCGGTGGACCCGAGGGGGGCGCGGCTGTCTCGTGGCTGTTTTGTCATTCATGCTTCTCTGGTGACAGTCGCGGGTCTCCAGCTCCTGCTCACAATAGCACCCTCACAGCCCCAGATCTTTAATTCATGGCCTTCACAAAGACAACTAAAGACTCTGAGAAAATGTTTGGATAGCTCGACGGCTGCTGATGAGGCGCGTGCGTGCGTGCGTGCGTGCGCGCGCGCTCTGGAGGCGACCGTGACGTCAGCACAGACGTCGCTCTGTGCGGAGAAGGTTCTTTTCAGTTTGGGGTTGTTATTGAGTCAGTTAGATAAATACACACGTTTATGATTTGCAAATAAAAGTGGAGAGATACACGAAAAAAATCCGATTCTCAAACACATAAAGTTAACATACAATCCACAAATATATTTTTGAGGACACGTTCCTTTAGTTGATCTTCTTGTTATCAAGAGCACAAATGAGAAACTGGAAGCAGAAGGTTCGTCTGAGGAGATCGAATCGAGGCGAGGGAGGGATGGGAGACATGTTTCTACTTTATAATAGAGCCACGCAGGGGCGGATTTTGTTAGTTTGGGGCCCAAGGCAAACAGATGCTCAGGGGCCCTGTTTTACTGACTTTAATTAAATACAAACATTTCTTTATGCAATACATTGCTTTTTAGTACACTGAACAATAACAAGTAACATTTACTTAATTTTTATTTTGTAAGTTTTTCCATTCAGGTATTAAGTAGATGTAAAACATGTAAAAATTGAGTAAAACTTGCGTAACGATATTGAGTAAAATGAACAAAGTGCTTAAGTATATATTATTTGACCTGTAACATTTTTGTTTTGGTAATTTTTACTTTTTCTGGTCTGATGTAACTAATATGTATAAAATATTTGCTATTTTAATTTTCTGACGTTTGTTTTATGGAGTAGTACTTATTTTAATGTTATGCTTTGTGAAAGATTGGGACAATATTCTTGATGGCATAGTTTAATACAACAACTTGTATGCACTTACAGAGACTTACAACACGTAATAATACATTTTTAAACCCGTTTCAATACAAAATCATTATTTGTATGACATCTCCTTAGGGCGTGCAGAGAAAATATAACAACCTTTCAGGTTTAATACCCAAATGTTTTTATTTTACTTTTTGCTTTAAGAGATCTGTTAGGTTAAAAGCTTAAATTTTAAAGGTAAAAATAAGATTTATGAGGGAATGTCTTGATATAATTGATATTTCAAAATAAAAGCTTAAATTTGCATAATATTAAGAGTGAAAACATGATTTTTGAGGCATGGCCGGTTGATATAGTTGACATTTCAAAATAAAGTCTTTAATTTGGTAATTTGTAATGTAAAGTAAACTAAATTCACTAAATGTGCTGAACATGAAATGATGAAGCTTAAGGGACCGAAGGAAAAAAAACTAAATTCTTAGCAATTTAGCAATTCAATCGTATAATTAATTCGTTTAACAATTGTTTAGTCTGTTGCCTACCTTTGTTTACAAGTCAAAATAAACCATTAACGAAGGATCAAAAACTATTTGGACTAACCCTTTTTATTTAAACAAATCAAACCCCCAAAGGGCAAAAGGTTTTAGGAAAATATTTTTTAGTTATCTCTTCTCAAAATAAACTTTTTCTAGCTTTTTATAAAGTTAAAAATGACGACAGATGCATCACAAAACGTGACATTACCACAATTCTAACCAAGAAGTTTCTCTAACAGTGAACTCTTTTTCTTTATCTTTATGTTTGTCGTATAGTTGTGTTAATTGTAAGGTTACATAAATCAAGCTGTAGTTTTATAATAAGATGTTAATTCTGTATTTAAGATGAACCTTCTGGGTGTTTTTTGTTTACCGAGGGACGCAGCTAAGAGTAGTTCACAAACTGCATCTTGTTGTCTTGTATCTCTGTGTATTCTGTGAGGTGTCTTTGAGAGCCATCAAAAAATCACCTATCATTATTAGTATGGCACCATAAATTTAATTACTTCAGTTTACTTAAAAAAATCTTAGGACGCAGAATGCCTTATTTATCCTTATTGTAAACTTAGGGAGAAAATCTAAGTGGGTTTAATAATTATCCGTAGGTAATTTTATTGAATTATATTTGTGTACGTCTACTGATAAATATTAAGTTATATATGCATGCTCAAGGACATGTACTAAACATTTTGAGTACATTTACTTAAGTTTTGTTAGTATGCTCAAATATTTATTTGAACATTTACCTATACTTATCTCTTTTAAGTAAACTCAATATTTGAGTAAAATCAAGTAAACAATCAGATTTCTCTAGTAAAGTAAAGCACTTTCAATTACCCTCTGTACCGAATGTGCTTTACACATAAACTTGCCTTGCCTTAGTAAAACCATTATATTCCGCTATTTAGACTGTTTAGATGGTCACAAAATCATTGTGATGAAAAACCTGCCCTGCAGCTCAATAACAACACATGTTTAAGTAAAGTAAAAAGAAAAAAACTGAAAAGTGCATTCATAAAACAATGTTTACAATTTTTTTATCAGACAAAAAAAGGTTAAATCAGACAAAAATAAATGCACATGTGAGTAGGGTCGAGCAATTAAACACATTCACAATTACACAGAATAAACACAGAAGCTGCAAATTCAGTGACATGAGCAGACAGTTGTTTTTAGCTGAAAAATGGCATTGTCGATTTCTAAAAATATAAAATCAATCTACATTTGTTGGAAAAATAAAGAACAGAAAAAGCTTTAGGAAACAATAGCTGCATTTATATTTACCATCAAATAAATATATAAAATAATCCCAATTCAATTATTATCCAAAGTTATTCCATGTTATGTGAGTGTGTTTTTCAACCTGGAGAACCTCAGAAACAGTAAAAAAGCCATGGCAGGACGGCGGTTGTGTGTTTACCCGAGGGTGTCTGTTTGTGGGTCCTGATAGGAGCCGTGGTGTCTTCTGTTACACAAGTATCAGATATGATATGGCACTATTTTATCATTGTTTTTTGTTTACTTTTGCTTTTTTGACTCGTTCCTCTTTGCACATGCTCAGCTGAGGAATAGTATGGTTATTCTGTTGTTGAAACAAACTAATTTTTCACTAAACTACAATAAATCAATCTTCGTGAACAACTACAATATTGTTTCACAGTGAAAAAAGGGTTTCTCACCAAAGGATAAAACTATAACCACGTAAATAAAATAAATTTCCTTGAGAAATGTTGCACAATTGGTTCATGCCAATTTCATTTATTGATCATGAAATATGTACTCAGATCAGAGCTCTCACAAGAAAACACTAAATAATTATCTTTAACACAAAATATGAACAACATACCTGAAACAAGAATTATGTTAAAAATTAATAAGCTCTTGCATTTAAGCTCATATAAAAAATAATGAATTTTTATGTGCTTGTATATGCCCTAAATTTAACCTGATGTGTAATACAAACTCATTAGTTTACAATTACATTTTTGCCATTCTCTGTCGTTTCATCATTGTGTTTATGTAGTTCTTTAGATTTATTTGATAAATAAATAAACATATCCTCGGCATCATCTGCTCTTTGAGTGTTCCCACTACATTTTCTGTTTAAATTATTTTTAAACAAACTCAGCGCTTGATTCTCTAAATAGAAGAAAAGTTATTCTAAAATGTAAAAATAGAATTTTTGTGTTTGTTGGAAAAGTGATAGATTTTTTGAAGCGTTTATTTAATTATTATAGTATTTTTCTGAATATTTTTATTATTTATTTATTGTCCCAGCGATGCTGTTATATTCAAGTCATTGCATTGTATTCTTTTAAAATTTATTTATATTTTCATAATTATTGTTTATTATACATTCGCTTCTTAGGTTTGATATTAATAGTAAAGTGTTTAATCATCTATATAAGTTTAATCATTTGTACATGTTTGCATATAAGTTTTTCATAATTTTTTCAGAAAGATTTGTTGTGTACTAATATATTTTTTTCGTTTTCACGTTTTCAGCAGGAAAGGCATGATGTCAATAGCAACGGGAACCCCCGGTTACCTCACATCCCTGCGGTTAGCCAGCACCTCTACAGCCCCCCACCGTCCCTCTCGCACCCGGCCAGCACTGAGTTCCAGCCTCCGTACTTCCCCCCTCCTTACCAGCCACTCACATACTCACAATCCAGCGACCCCTACCCCTCTCACCTGGGCGACCCCTTCAACATCAACCCTCTGCACCAAACCGTAGCAGCCAATCAGCAGCAGGGATGGCCCGGGAGACAGGCGCAGGACGGCATTGTTGGCCACGGACGCTCCAGCTTGGTTAGTCCTCTTTTGGGGCTGGACGGGGGCTCTTCCGGAATGCGGCGTGATGGGTTTCGGAGGCCGGATTTGCTCGGAGGTCACGTGCATGGGATGGATTCGATCGGGGACAGCATGGGCCTGCATGAGCTGGGACACGAATTAGAAGACGTTCAGGTGACGTTTTTTTTATGCCGTTTGGTCTATCAAATACTCCACTCAAGGAGTATTTCTGAAACTTGACAGAGGATAATGATTTTCGGAAGAATTTGAAATGCACACCTTTATGAAAACTTAATAAAGACTCATTTACTGCAGTTATTATCTGTGTAAATGTAAAATAATAGTCTCTGCAGAGCCTTAGCCACTAAATTTACCCAATTTTAAGGTCTCCATACATCTAGAAGAATCAAAATGTTTTCGCTCAATAGGATGCTTCACTACAGGGTTTTTTTTCACTAGCTTCACACCTCTGCTATTTAATGTTGATGTAGTGATGCTACTCGCCCTTGGATGGCGCTCAAGGGATAATCGTGACATGCCTGGCCATTTTAGAATCTTTGTGAGCTTTTTGATTTTGTGAACTCTTGATTGTCAAACACCAACAAGACCAGCTTCTGTACGTTCATATTCTCTTCATCCATGATTTCCTCTTCTGCTCTTCTTCTCGTTGTTCTTTTTCTCTGTTACCTGTCGTGAGGTCAGTGTAAGAGTGTGTATGATGTGCCACCCAGCTGGTTTTTTATGTCCCAAAAGCACACAAACATAACATCAAAACAGCTGAGCTGAACTTATTTAAATTCATGTGAGCTCTTGTAAGGACCATTTTTGTAGCACAATGTGCGTTCCATTTAGATTGCAATCCATTTCACTCTTAATCTCTTAACACACGCTCAGATCTGATGTTCTCAGGGTTTCAGGCAGTACATGACTTATTCATTTCAGCATCTTCTTTATACATCTAAGCTTCAGGGGCAGAAATGATTTTGAGTTTTCATCAAGAAAATGTTTATATATATATATATATATATATATATATATATATATATATATATATATATATATATATATATATATATATATATATATATATATATATACACATTTTTTTATTAATTGAAAATTCCTATACTACTCTTTATTATAGTGAGGACAAGTTGGAGAATTATCTTACACCTAAACCTAGAGTTGAAACTGAAAGAATTTAGTTTTTTGGATCGAATGACAAATCCTATGACTTTTGATCTCAGAACTCTGTCTTCATATAAAAAGTCACAATGACTTTATTTTATATCAGGATGAGAAAACCCTTGAAATGTTTTTATACGCTAAAAAAACAAGATAAATAACCGCAAAAGCAGATTTATTATAAAGGTGTCCCTTCTAGTCCTGCTTGTGGGGTAATGAGCAGGACATGTAAGCGTTCGATAGTGTTACGTGCCTCTTTCCAAATCCACCCACTAAAATGTCATACACAAAACTCTAACTGCTTTTGAACTTCTGTCTGAAACTGGACTCCCTTTGGATAATGGTTGGATATATAATGTGATGAGAGCCCTTCAGGGGCTTAGGCAGACACAGGCTGGCCATCAGTAACCCCAACGAGTTTCCTGGTGGCCTGTGGACCAATTTGGGCTGCTACCAGTTATCACTATTAATTGCTGCCCTGGAAGCATTTCCACATTTACCATTTAAAGAATTAATAACTAACTCATACTAAGAGTACAGGGTAGAATTGTGTGTCTTCACATTGATATCAATCAATCATGCCTTTATTTGTCACATACACTGTTGTATGAAATTGGACCCCTCTGACTAAACACAGACATCACATTATGAGAGAAGACGGGTCACTCCAGAGGTAGCATATGAAATAAGATACAATAGGAAAAGCAAATCAAAACTAGCACTACTTATGTCTGCAGCTAGAGTAGTTTGCATGCTAGAACTAAAATGTGCAGTGCAGGGCTCTAGACCTCCATGACCAGATTTGGTTATCTCTTATATAAATGGTTACAGGTTGTTTTAGTTGTGAATATTGATTCAATTGAATTTACCTTTTTTTCTTGCAGCCTGAAGGTGATCACGGGATTATAATTCCAGACCACACAGTCATCAAGAAAGGTTAGTTGCATTTTTATTAAAACACATGTTTTGTGGCTAAACGTAGTAACATTCTTTGAGTTCAAGCCGTTTCAGAGTGAAATGATATCTTGGTCTTGCATCACCTTTAAAAGGGATATAGGTAATACTGTGATTATTTTCTTTAGGAATTTGTCACTCGGCTTGTTTTGAAAGAGTTTAAAATCAGTAGATCATTCATTTCTCAGTGTGTGAGCTTTCATCACTGCGTCGACTTTTGAAAACGTTAGTTCTTAAGCAATACCACTTTATCTCTTCCATTAAGTTTTGATCTGTCTGAACTGTCTGCTTGAGAATGCCTGACCTTTGACATTATGCCATGCCTGGAGAGCCACTGCCCTGCACAGATTATCACCTGATTATACTAATTAACATAAACTAAATACATCTTTTGGGCAGAAAGATGGCACAATGGTGTAGTGGAGCAGTGATCGTCCTGTAACCGGAAAGTGGGCGATCATTATGCCGTTATGGCTCTGGGTGAGCCACACGGCGTTTTTTGATATTGTGTATTGGTGTAGGCCACATCACCGATTGGTTTGATAGTGAAGTGTCGGGGACCCATATACAAGTGATTAAATTAATTAAATAAGAAACCACAATGTGGTTGGACAAAATATGATTTATTCATGTAGTTATTTTTTTTAGTCTGTCTGTGTTTTTGGTATAATTAGCATCTAGAAGCTTTTTACAGAAAGGCAAATGCTAGCTAGTCCCGTCACTTAGAGAAGTGAGCAGGTTATTTGATAGCATGTCTGAGAAATGTATTTTGCAAAACAAATCATGGAGCCAACGGAAGAGGAACAACCAATCACATCAGCACTGTGGGAAACTATAAAAGAAGGACACTTTAGCATCCATACGGGCACTGACGACTAGATGGCTTCCTGTAAACAACACTTCCCAGAATTCAAAAAGGCATGCCTTCAGACTGATCTTTTCTATAGTAAAGTTAAAAAGATTGTATCCTAACCTGTGTTTTATTTTAATTCTGTTATTGTTTATCCTATTCCACATATATTATTATATTATGGAGCAAAATTTGTGACAAAAACACAAACACAGTCTGCTTTTTAAACAAGAACTCAACTTAAATGAACCAATTTACAAAAGCATTTTGTATTTGTTAAAATATCCATTAGTTTTTTTTGTAAACAAATTTGAGACAAAATCATGTCAATGACAATGGGAAACAATGACTTTTATATTTGGAGGCTAATTGTGAGCTAGATACGTTCTCCATTCTGCTTTCCTGGTTCCAATTATCACTTGTCGTACTACTAGAATAATTAACAAGTCGATAACATGTTTATAGCATGGTTAAAAAGTTACTAGCCTGTTTCCTTGCATGACATCTTTTAGTACATAGCTTCCGCTTTCAAAAAATAAACGAGTGATTGGAGGGACATTAACTGGTTTCTTAAACTTTTGCTTTGACAATAACACCACCAAGACACCACTTTTTAAAACACCAGTGTTATCATTTCTATGAAACCAAAATTGGCTATTGCTGCATGTTTATTCAACAGCAAAACTTAACTCTTTTCCTCGATGGAGCAACCCCATTTTACCCTGTTTTGTGACTGATTTCTCCTCTCGGTCTCCAGGGCCATTGACACTGCCGAAGGGGAACGCGTTTGGCCTCCCGTTCCAGAAAGAGTCTCTACTGGGAATGGTGTCGAACCCCACCGAGGTCTTCTGCTCCGTTCCCGGTCGCCTCTCGCTTCTCAGCTCCACCTCTAAATATAAAGTCACGGTGGCTGAGGTCCAGAGGCGCCTCTCTCCGCCCGAGTGTCTGAATGCCTCACTGCTCGGAGGAGTCCTACGCAGGTCAGCCTGTCTTATATTTCTCGGAAACGATTGTGGGGGTGTATCCAAAAAGTTGTCCCCTGGATTATTATTATTTTTTTTTATCTTTTGCTGTTTTGGGAAACCTTTAAAAGGGAGTGCTGAGTTGTAATTTGGCTTTTCTCGTAGATTTTTTCCTTTTTTAAATCTTCAAAAGGTTTCGCCTCATTCATTGTTGTTGGCTGAGAGGTTTGCTGCAATACAAAAACATGGTAGATTGGGACGAGATTAAAAACACAAAGTATTTCTAAATAAAACTAACATTTTCTGTGAAACCAGTCCTGTCCCAGTAGAGATTGAGAGCTCTTTAACAGATTTGATGTGATGCAGGATTTTAGCTTAGAAACAGGCACAGAGAGAAGGAAGAACCAGCGAAGTAGAAGGTTTGGTGATTTGTATTTGTATCTATAATTGTGCAATACATTCCTTATTGTGCAAAATTTTTGTTTTAGTGCAAAATCTTTATAAATTTGGAATGCATCTATATTAGTGCAATATATTTATAAATTGTGCAACTAATTTACAAAACAGACATAAATGGTTACAAATGGCATTAATTAATTACAAAAAGATAATGTTATCTGCACAGGTTGATCCCTACCTGTGCAAATGCCTGCTTCGAAGGTCTGTAAATAAAGGGGACCTAACACTAAAATTAAATTTTTTTAATCTCTGGTAGTGATGCATTTTAGTGATATCATGCATCATGCAGAACACTTTGTTATTACAAGCTCTGTAACCAGATTAATTTCCAATTGAGGAAAAATTACAAGATCTGAAAGCCAAAAGAGTTAATTAAATGTACATCATTAAAACATTTTTTAATTGTTTTGGTCACCTTCACAGCCTCCCTGTGTTCGTGTTGATTAGATGCTCCTGCTCTTAATATAGTTAAACCCATTTACCCTTTGACCCCTCCTCCACTAATCCCGATATGAACTGGTTTAATATTCCCAGCTTAATCTCATTGGGAGAACTGTGTCGTGAGCGAATGAAGCTAACATGCTAATCTTTTTTTAAGTAGGTCAAACAGCACAGGGGGTAAAATAATGCACTTAATTATAGACTCATTCTGTCCGACTTAAGTGTGATGGCAGGACACTGATCTATTCATTTGCAGCACAAAACCCCTCAAATTGGTTTAGAATGTTGTTGAAGTATGAATGTAGAGAGCTCGGCCTGGATTAACACCAAAATCAAATCAGAATAAGAATTAAAGGCACTTTTTAGATTTTAAGAGGAGTGTATCTGTTACTAGCATGTTCCTAATATGAATACTAATGTGAATATAAAGGCACTAGAAGGCTCCTAACATGATTAGCAGGTCATTAGCATGTTCTGAGCTTTAGTAGTAAGTCGTTAATTTGTTCCTAGCAGGGCTATCAAGTCAATAGTATGTTTTTAGCATTTGTAAGTCACTAACATGTTCAAACCATGATTAGTAAGTCACTAGAATAATAGAGAAAGAAATGAAAATAAAAGCGAAGACGATTTTATGGAAACTGAACAATATTCTGGTACATGTTATTGTTATTCAAAAAGCTTTCTTCCAGTTTAGTTTCATTGTGCCTATAAACCCTGTCTTTCACTTTAAAGGGCAAAATCAAAGAATGGTGGTCGATCCTTGAGGGAGAAGCTGGATAAAATAGGCTTGAACTTGCCGGCGGGCCGAAGAAAGGCTGCAAATGTCACCTTACTAACCGCCCTGGTCGAAGGTAAGCCTTTTACTTAGGTAATCTGGTGTTACAGGAACACTGGATAATCGTTAAATGCTAAGAATTTGACCAGAAATTGTTTATATCTGAATCTGACCCTATTAGTGACTGTGTTACAAATGTTTCCCTATGTCCCTGTGTCTAGTATTTCCTGGGGTTTCTAATGTTTTTAATACTCTGTTTAACCCTGCCTGGTCTAGTGTTTACCGCTGACTGTATATAACATGGAGAGAGTGTTCGTGATGTCACCCGTAAGGTTCTGGCAAAGTCAAATGAAGCTCAGAGTGGGGGGAAGCAGTACTCAAAAATGCATCCTCAGAGACAGGACATGGCCTTAGTGAAGGGGTCTGATTGACTATAAGGTTTAAATTTTAAATATCCTAAACAAACAATTAAAAAAATAATTCAACCCCCTCAGAGTGTTCATGAAGATCAGAACAAGCTAGCTGAATCAACAATCCTAATGGAGCAATGGGTGGAGATATGTTTTTTTTTCAACTCCAAAGGTTTTAACATGGGAGTGAATGAGAACTTGCTCCCTTTTGGAGTTAGCCTCAAGCTGCTACTCGAGAAACTGCAGTTCAGTCACTTCTTGTCAAGCTTCAAGAAGGAAAAGAGGAGCTTGCCCCTTGGATTTAGCCTGTGTGTTCTTTGTGTTGTGGTAACCAGCTAGTTCAGTTCCTCTTTAACTTGTTTAAGTCTCAAGCCCTTACCTGGTAGAATCCAGTTCCCTCGATTGTTATCTAGTGTAATTAAGGTAACACCTCCCAGTGATTTCAGTTGCGCCGGAATTGTTCTCCATTCTGTTTTCCTAGTTTTGATTATAACTTGCTGTGCTACAATTATCAAATCACTAGCATGTTCCTAGCATGATTAACATGAAAATTGAAATCAACAAAAGACGATGCTGGGCCATGTAGCTCAGTGGTTCCCAACCTGTAAGCAAAATGTAAGCAAATCAGGTACTTTTAAAACACAGTAAAGTCAGATACTTTCTCTATTGCAACTTTTGTCAGTTTGGAAAGTATTAAATGAGTGCTTTACCATGTTCTAGACGGCAAAGTTTAGGTGAAATGCTGCCTCAACTATTTTATTCAGTTAGAATGGTTGAATGTTAGCCCGAAGGGGTGTTATTTCCATTTTGTCAAAGTATCCAAAATCAAAGACTCAATGCATTTCTCGTAGGCGATCTGGAACTTCCCGAGTAGTTCACCTTTCTTACGAGTATAACTAACGATAACACACAAATCACGAGTTAATCATCACCAGGAGCGATACTGGGTACATTTAGCTTCCTCTATGAATGTCACCGTTCCCACCACGAATGGAGCAAGAGCATGACTGGGAGGAGAAGTTATTTCCAGACCTTCAAAGCTGAATCAGGGCTTGTTATCACATGTTCGCTAGCCAAGAGGAGAGGCTGACCTTAAAGACGACGACTGTGAATAATGCGCCCGGCTATCAATAAGAGCCTGTTGGGTCCAGGGGATCATTAGAGCTGCAGGGGCTCATTAAAGACAGCAGCATGACCATCGTTAGCTTCGAGAGAGAGAGAGAAAGAGAGAGAGAGAGAGAGAGAGAGAGCGAGAGAGAGAGAGTCCATTCATCAGTTTCGCTCGGAGAAGAAATGAGTCAGTTCTGAACTGTTGACTCAGTCATATGCATCACCTGATTCTCATCTGATATTGTCTGCAGGTGAGGCTGTGCACCTGGCCAGAGATTTTGGGTATGTCTGTGAAACAGAGTTCCCCGCCAAAGCCATCGCAGACTATCTGGGTCGACCGCATGTGGATCGGAATGAGGTCAACTCACGCAAAACCATGCTGCTGGCTGCCAAGTGAGTTACCATCAGAGCGTTCTTCCTCCATTACATTCTTGAGATGTTTAGAAGCATTTTGTTCACCACAAATCACTCTCTCTGCTTTCACCTCTGTGATCTTGGTGTACTGGTTGAATAGAGCATAAGATATTTGAATAAATTTTTAGATAAGTGTTAATCACTTTCAGAATTTACAGGTAATTATTGTAAGAATTTTTTTTTTTACAAAAATGTAACAAATACGTTCCACCTTGAACCCATAACCTATGGGTTTAGAGAGCAATGTCATCCCTTGTGGACCACCAGTTCACAGTTTAAACATCACAAAAAGGTACAATATTTTAAGAGTTTTTGGTGTTTTGTGGCAGAAAAGTAGTAGCTAATTTTTTAGGGCTTCAACCAAATGAGAGCTAAAGGACTTGAGCTGTGTGATTGGAAGTAGCGCAAAATAATAACGTTTCAGTCCTACGCAATTGAACACTTATTAAAAAGAATAAAGTGTGATTAATGCCGTTTGAGAACATGCAACTATGTAAATAGAACATTCAACTCCTGAAATAGAATGAGTTCTTCTCCTGAAGAGAGTAACCTCCAAGTAACTCCAACTCTGAGAACTGTTTAGTCACTGAAATACTTGCTTATCTTCTTTCTTTCTAACCATATGTGTTATGTCAGTACAGAAAGCTGATTTAATTTGTAAAAAAAAAAAGGCACAAAATATTATTGGTACCACAATTATCCAAACACTATCTGAATTTGCACTTGTAGCCAGTGCAGGCCTCTGCAATCACCAAGAATTGCCTGTTTTAGAAACTCTCCTCTCATCCATGAAAGAGTTCCAAAAGAAGCCGCCCTTTAGGGTTAATCTGGCCAATCCTGTTTTGATTGAGCCACTTAGAGACAAGTCCCTGTATGAAAAGCTCGCAAAATCTAACCCATTAACTCATTTAATCTTTCAGGCAAATCTGCAAGGAGTTCACTGACCTGCTGACTCAGGACCGCTCTCCTCTGGGAAACTCGCGGCCGGCTCCCATGCTGGAGCCAGGGATCCAAAGCTGCCTGACTCACTTCAGCCTCATCACTCACGGGTTCGGTTCTCCGGCGATCTGCGCCGCCATGACCTCGCTGCAGAACTACCTCAATGAGGCGCTCAAGCAAGTGGACAAGATATACGTCAGTTCCAGCGGAGACTCTTCACAGGCTTCCTCTGAAATCGCCGGTAAGGCAGACAAGATGGACAAGCACAGAAAGTGAGCTGGATTAACCGCGACGAACGCTCATTTCTGTTTCGCTTTGTTTTATGACAAGCTTCAGCCTCAGTCTTCCAGCACTTTTCTCCTCTCTGAAGAACACATTTCAATGCTAGGTGCACAGTCTTCTTTACCATTGTGGTTCAGAAAGATGTGTGCAGGATAGCAAAACCAGCTGCAAACCTCTCAGGTTCAGAGGTTTGGTTAGATGCAGATCTCGGGAATCAAACCTCTTTTTAAAATTGTCATGAGAAAATGATGGTTTTTTTACATGTAAAGACCCTTCAATAACGAGAGTTACCTCTTGGCTGAGGATTGGCAAAAAGGAAGTTGTTTCCATCCATATCCGTCCGCTCATCTGGGCCGATTTGAGCAAGGAAGCTCAGAGCTTCCTCAACAAGAACACTTCCCCCAGGTTTATCGGGAGGATACCGAGGCATTTCTAGACCAATCTAGAGACATAATCTCTCAATTGTGTCCTTGGTCTTCCTCTGGGACTGGAACATGCCTGGAACACCTCCCAAGCCATATTTCCATGCTATCTTCTCAAAATCTCAAAATGTTTCCACCACAGATGCCGAAAAATCGAACGTCTTCCAAAGTGTGTCTTGCACTTCTGATCTGATGCTTTTTTGTAATGTGGACTCTGAATTTCGGACTGGGCACTGCGGACAGGAAGACAAGTCGAGTTTGCTAACTGTCATGGAGAACATTGTTGAGAGCTCATCAACTTCTAACATGCAAAAAATCCCAACTCTCTACGTCTGTTTCACCCCTGAGCGTACTGAATCCTCTCTGGCTGCGAACAGGAAGCTGTGTTTCCTTAAGGAAACCATTTCAAGAGTCAATTTTAAACTTTGTTTTCTTTTGCCACCGATCTGGAATCCTGCAGAGCTCCAGGTTTGGAGACTGTTCTATGCTTGATGTCACTGAACGCAGTGTTATTGTTCTGTTTATGTGCTGATGGAAGGAGTGTTTGTTTCCATGGATTTAAACCCCTAGATTCACTACATCTGTGAAGCGATCGACCGCTTGATCGACCCGATGGTTTTGGAACTGACCAAAAAATTGTGTCTGTGAGTTGCTTTTAGAGTTGAACTTGTCTTCCCTAATTGTATATATTTTCTAATTTATGTTGTAATTTAACAGGATTTGTAAATACTGGTGCAATTCTGGTGTTTGGTTCCATGCTTAAAAGCTTTCTTTAAAGGGTTAACCATGTAGAGGTTAGGGTCTGGGATGCTCTAGGTGTGATATTGGTTCATCTCAACACTCTTGTAATGCGACGCATACCTGGCCACTGAGGCATGTTCAAGATGAGGATTTCATGTGTGTAAAGATTCCATTTTTAAAATAAACACCAGCGTTGCTCTCAGAAAGTATTGGTCGTCATTCATGGAGGCGTCAGTGTGAAGGAACCAGCATAAACATATGTGATGTAGGAATACAGGGTTATTTTTACGTAACAGCCCCCAGACCGCAAAGTAAAATTTTGAGAAAGTAAAAGACATTTTGCACACATTTAAATTGAGTATTGTGAACAAAAAACAAGTTTCCTCATTCCCATGCTCACTCGATATTTCCAATCAGAGAGGAGGCTTCTATATTCTGATTGGCTGGCCTGAAAACCATCAGCGCCTAAAGGCAGTAAGTGGATTAATTC
Organism: Danionella dracula; assembly: GCA_900490495.1. Classification (NCBI taxonomy): domain Eukaryota; kingdom Metazoa; phylum Chordata; class Actinopteri; order Cypriniformes; family Danionidae; genus Danionella; species Danionella dracula. Next base: position 864,695 of record UELW01000345.1, on the reverse strand, counting down.
ACTTACTTTGCTTTATTCTGTGTTGTTCTTAAGCCGACGTATTTATTTTGTTGCATTTTTTTTCACACACATACACACGTCACACTATCTTATGCTGGTTCACGCTTAGAGCTTCATTTAAAGTCAGAAACAAAGCTATTTCTGCACAAATCTATCTAAACGACTGATTTTGCCCACTAATGATCAACAGTAAAAATCCCAAGTTTTACCTCAACCAACCAGAGAAAACACCAGCAAAAGCGAACACATGATTATATGGAGTACTGGTGCTGCGATCAGAAAATGTGGTTCTAATAGAAGTCAGTGGAGCTCTAGCAGTAAACAAGAGAGAACATCTGATGCTGCAGAAACACTAAAAATGGATGAAAGCATGTTGCTAATCGCTCATGTGCACAAGAAAATAATAAAGGTGAAAGGTGGAGTAATTTTTTTCCTCAAATCAGTTGTTTAATTTATGAATTTGGCAATTAAAGAGTCAAAATCATTTTGATCAGTATTAAGGTAACAAAAGTAACAAAAAACAAAAACATTTCTGACATCTTAGAGATTGTTTTTGTCATCTCATGTAACAAAAGTGTCAATTTGAACAATGCGTAAAGGCTCCGAATAAGGCCTTTTTACAGGACGTGATATCAATATTATGGCTCTCCTGAACATGGCATGTTAATTTTCTGTTCAAAAACTTATCAGATCTTTCTAAGTACTTTCTAAAATTTAAGGTCAGACAATCACAAAACTCCACACTGTTCCTCAGGGATTCCTTCTATGATAGAAGAAGAGGAAGCTTTTTTTATATACGACTTTGTCTAAAATCTGCTCAGACTTTTATTGAAAATTTGCTTTTACTAGTTGGACAAAAAACTATCAATAACCATGCCAAGCCAATCAGAAACGAGAGAGGTTCTCATTCTCATTCCTCATGGCTCCAGATTGGCCTTTCAACCGAAACTGTAATTTACATATTTTAGGAAATAGGTGGGCAGCAGACCTTCTTCCACATCTTCTTCTCTTCTTCCATATCTTCTTCTCTTTTACATCTTTTTCTTCTCTTTTTCCACATGTTCTTTTTCATGTTGTTCTTCTCTTCTACAAACTTTTCTTCTCTGCATCTTCTTCTACATTTCTTCTTCTAATCTTCCTCTTTTATTCTTTTGTGTCTTCTTCCATGTCTTCTTCTTCTCTTCTTCCTCTTTTATTCTTTTGTGTCTTCTTCCACGTCTTCTTCTCCTCTTCTGCATATTCATCTCTTATGTATCTTCTTCTTTTGTTCTTGTCTCCTTCTTTTGCGTTTTCTTCTACTCTTCCACATCTTTTTCTATTCTTCCACATCTTCTTATACTTCTATTCTTCTATGTCTTCTTCTGTATTTTGTTCCTCTCTTTTTCTATACAGGTACAGCAGTAGGAGCGCAGCGAATAATAGATGAAGGCATTATTTTAGTGAGTTAAGGAAAGATTGAGATTTGAACTCTCAAATAGACGAAAGAGAGGATGTTAAAACACACACACACACATGCACACACGCACGCACACGCACACACATTGTTTTGACCCACATGCTGATAGATATTGTACAAGAGAAAAGGATTGGTGTGAACTGGTAGTTCTTACTGAAGCTTATGGAAAGACGAGTCCAGACAACAGTTTATAAGACACACCACTCATCCACTATTGAGCTTGTGAATGCATGAGCTATTTTTCTGCAGCCAAACACAATCAGCTCTTCCCTGTTTATCTTTGGAGCATCTGTCAGACCTGTGTTTGTGTGTTTGTTTCATCGCCGTTCCAAGCAGAGGGTTCCTCTTTTCATACTCGTGCTTATCTTGGCATGACAGGACAGCAAATTTCCGCATGGAGTAATATTTGAATCCATGCTGTGAAACTCTCTATGTGGTTTCAGATGGAGCGATAAGACTGCAGAGAAGAGATAAACAAATGCTTCTTGGTTCTTGTGTCAGATATGACAGCAGCTCTGTTTTCAACTTAATGAGCACGTTTGTACTCTTTGAACGAAAAGATTTGAGATACATGTGAGGAAATGGATCAGGTTTGAAGCAAGGGAGAGCTGTGTGTTTAATCCCTGGCATCGGTGGCTTGAAATGTTTTTATACACATCGTAAACCTGTATTTGTAAAGTTAGAAGCCTGCTGACATCTTGAGATTAAGAACTACGATAAACCTTCTAACGAGCACACCTTCTTATCAAAACCACCCCGTATCTCTCTCCAATCTCACTTTCAGTGTTTTCCTTATGCTGAAATCACAGGTGTGTGTGAGAGTGAGAGAGAGAGCGTGAGAGAGAGAGAGAGAGAGAGAGAGAGGGAGAGAAAGAATGTGTTGGTCTCTGTTGAGTGACTGACTCATGCAACTGAACTGAGAGAAGAGCAAGTGCTAGCATCTCCCTCAGAACCTGTTGAACAAGATTCGCAACTCGATGCACACCGGGTAACCGCCGGACTTTCTCAAACTTTCTTCTATGCTAAGACTCTCAAACTAACAACTCGTGCTGGTAAGAGTTTCTGGAATGAGAAAAATAACTAATAAACAAAGCAAGTCTGTCTTCTAGTTTTAGAAATAGCAAATATGCGTTTAAAGAGCCCAGGAGTCTAAAAATGATATAATCCTACTCAACAGATTTACAGGTGTGTGTTCGGTTAAGTGAAGCATCTGTATTTTATGTAAAAATGTTTAAAATGTGTGTGCTTTTCAAACTCAGTAGGTTTCATCTGACGCTGACATGATTTGTTGTCACTCCTCGATCTGTGAAGGTGACAGAATTAAGGCCATCTAGACAAACTTAAATTTGCTTGCTCGCTTGTATGGCCTTCTCTTTAAGGGGCGCTAGCATCACTCCTCTGCTTTTTCAAAAATTCACTCTTACTCATAAATGCCTATTATCACAAGCATGGTTGGCGAGAAAAGGAGAACTGTACTCGGTAAGCTGTCCGAGTGTTAGTCCAGGACCGTTGAGCAACCTGGGCCCAGAGTCAGTTATCAGCTAAGCTCCTCTCGAACTTATGGTAATCGGATGATTGACCTCATTTATCATTTCTGCAGAGATGATCCTCACCTTTTGATGGTGCTCAGGGGACAACCATGACACACCCAACCACAGGGAGGTGCAACTTTGAATCTGATGCTACGTCCCAATCGGTGCACTAGACACAATTTTATGGGTGCAAAATGAGAATTAGTGCGTCCCTAACCGTAGTGTATGTAAAAAAAAAAAAAAAAAGCTCACTCTCGTCTCACACACTAAAAAGTATTTTCATGTTCTTCTGAAAATGAGTATATACTTTAAGGGAGCAGTGTATAGTGAGTGGATTTGGACACAGCCCTACACTAGCCTTTAAACACATAAGAAGAAAGTGATTGCACGCGAGGCATTGTGGGATATCGAAGAGGGATCTACTATATTTCCATCTACATTTCACTGTAGATGTTCACTGGCAAACAAACCACGAGTAGGTCCAGAAGCTACAGCACCAGCAGCTCCTCTGGTGGTGAAGAGCTTGCCGTTCTGTATCTCTCTTCTTCCTTGTCTCCTTCTTTTCTTTTCTATCTTTTTCTTCTTTTGTGTTATCTTCTCTTCTTCAACCTTTACTTCTTTTTTCTTTCTTCTCATGTCCTCTTCTGTTTTTTCTTCGCTTCTTTTTGTTTTCACCTTTTCCTTTTCCTCATTATCTTCTCCACTTCCCTGTTTACTTTTTTGTGAAGTATCTTCTTATTTTCTTCCAAATTGTCTTCTCTTCTTCCACGTATGCTTCTTCGTTTCCTCCGCGTTATCTTCTTCTCTTCCTTTGTGTTTTATTCTCTTCACATTTTCTTTATGTGTTTAGTAATACAAATTAAAATGTTGAAATATTTGTATCATATTGGACAAAAATTATAAACTATACCAGGAGAGGACAAATGTAAGGTTTGGTAAAATAACTTTGGGACAAAGACTTTCCTAATGTTTTCCACGCTCCTCACTTTTTTATTTGCGGGTACTCTGGGAGAGTGTGTTCTCAGTGTTTTTCAGATATTTGTACAATAACGTGTTACAACACAGATCCCGCTTTGCCATCATCTGTCTCCCGGAGTGTCTGCGTCTGGTTTGTGTTAGCAATCATTAGCAATGACACAGAGGAAAACAGAAACTCTAGACCGCTGTAACCACTCTTTAGGTCTCTTTAAATGAAGCCTGTAACATCTTGTGCTGAAACTGCTTTCAGAAAAAGAATCTCTCCGGTCTGAGCAGAGCGTTTCTGATTCTGAACCTACCAGTTCTGGAGCAGGAGAGGATTTTGTTGAGTTGAGAGTTTGAGGAAGCTGAATAATGGGAACATAAAAGGGATTTTAGGATGGAGGGTTGTCTGAGTTGTAATTTAACGAGAAACACAGCGAATTCTTGTTGAAAGCAATCAAGGGTTTTTCCCTTAGAGAGTTTTTTATCATTGAAATTTCTTCTTTGTGACACAAAGCAAGTCTTGCTTTAATCTTGACACATTTTTTAAAGAAGTTATGAGGTCCACTAATAGCCATATCACAGCATTTTATTTGCTTTAAAAGCATCAAAACTGAACATTTCAAATGGTAATTGTTGGACATAAATAAAAAAAACATTGGCCCTTGTTAAATGTAACTCAATGATCAATTCCATTCAACTCAATTCAGAGTGTAAACTCAACTGTCTGTTAATTACTGTTAACATTTTGGCTGGGTTTTTACAGGTCCAACAATTTACTCAGAGTGGAAGTTTGCAGTGTATTTCAGTTTTAAAATCAAATATTAAATTAAAAGTTTTTTAAAGCACTTCATTACAATTATATACATTTATATTTATACACAAATATTCTAGAAAAGTGATAACTTGAAAAGGTTCTTTAAGACTCTGTAACAGATCTTTTATGCGTAGGTTATAATTGACGGAATGCAGCGCTCTGGGAGGGGTGTAGATGGGTAGTAATTTTTATGACAGAGTGGTTTTGATGCAGATGCAGATCTTTGTTTCTTGATGCAAAACAGGAATCTAATATTTGATTCTGAACTCCACTGGCAGGAGAGCAGAGAGTAAAATATTGGAGACCTCTTCTTGGATTAACTCTGCTTTTTGGTGTGAAAACATGGTGAAACTCAGTTATTAAATCTCTGTTCCACTTTCATTGTTGTTTGGTAAGAATTTCCTCTACTTTACTTCCTAATGTTGTGTTTTTAGTTTCAAATGTATCTTAAATAATAAATTCTTCTCATCTCATTCCCTTTTAACACTTTGCGAGTTTATATATATTGTACCAGTTATCTCGGAGAGGAATGACTCCCTGGAGAGGGCCTCTGGAGACCCCGTTCAATCATAGGTGGGTTCACTAACAACAACAACAACAAAGTGGAAGTTTTGCTAAACTAAACTAAAAACTGAAATCTACAATTAGGCTCAAAATGATCACAAGCTCAAAATTTTAGTTGAATTGATGGATTGAATTTGACTCAGAAATATGAGTAACCTGAACTAACTCAAGTTTTACTTTAGCAAATACTTTTTGTTCTTCTTTTGATGATTTTTCTCTATTCGATAAAGATAAGTGGAAAATTGTGTGAACATAAAATAACTCTTCCACAAATTCTCAATGGTGGGATTCTTATGAGGTGGGAATTAAATCTTCCTTTTGCGCGTTCTTGTTTGGTTTCTGTGGGAATTCGATGGTCTGCCTCCAGTGTCGTCCACCCATCCTCCCCCTCCTCCCGGCACCACAGGGACACCGTTAATTAGCCCAGCGCCGAGGCCAGTGAAGCGGCCTTTCCTCAGACAGCAGATGTCCGAGTTTCTGCGGGAAACTTTCGGCTTCGACCCTCTTCCAGAGTCTCAGACACAGAGCAGGAAAGAACCCGCCAGACTCATCCAGCTTAATGAAGAGCATCTGTTTGATGCTAACGATACGCTGCATGTGCTGTTTGTTCCCCGATGATGCACTAAACAGAGCTAATGGAAACAAGCTGAGTTCCTTTCAGTTCAAATGCGAGCTCTTTCAGGTTTCTCTGAGATCTTTTTCGCCTCAACTTTTTTCAACATCAGAAAAGTTCCTGTTTCAATATCAAAAAGACCATTGTTGAAAACTGCAGGCAGCTTTCTATCCAAAATAAGACAATGATTGTAAAAATGAGCTATGGTAAAAGATCAGGTTTTGTTTTTTTGTGTGTGGGGTTTCATCCAAATGAGATCTACTCTCATGTATTAGTTTTTCATAACGCCACACACCTATGCATGTAATGATGTGAGAAATAAGTGAGAAATAATGCATGTACACACCTGGGAATGGGGAGGATCTAATACGTATGAGATGTGGGGGTGCGCATGCACCAAAAACATTTAGAAACACATTTTAAAACTTTTGGTCATTTAGAAATACGGTGCAACTTTCTAATACAGAAAAAACATATTTAATACAGATAACATTGAGAGTGTTTGTGACATTGAGGTTTGTGACAAAGTTAAATGAAGCTCAAAATGGGCGGAGCCTGTACTTGATACCCCGTAGTGAAGGCGTCTGATTGGTTGAAGTTTAGAACAGTTTTCAGTGTTCATGAAGATCAAAAGTAATCTGAATAAACAAACCTGATGGACCTAGAGGTGGAAACAAGTTTTTTCAGCCCTTAAAGTTGTTCAGTTTTAACATTGAAGTGAATAAGAATCTGCTCACTTCTGGAGTTGAAACTTCTTTTGAAAATTTGCATCTTGCTGCGAAACACTACACAATTTGTATATATATATATATATATATATATATATATATATATATATATATATATATATATATATATATATATATATATATATCTCGCTGGAGGGCGGTCAATACTCACACTCACTTTAATCTCACAACAGAAAACCACATCAAAGAACTTTGAGAAGAAGAGCAGAGGAAGAGACCGGGAAAGAGGAGAGTATAAACATTCAGAAGCTTGTATTGTTGGTTCAACTTGGTGCTTTTGACTCTTGTTCATTTAAAAGAATATGTCATTTGAACGATTAATTTGTTTCGCTCATATTGGGGGGAAAAATCTGATCTAATTGCTAAACATTATGACAAAGACCCAAAAACAGAGAAAAATACAAGAATCTGAGTAAATAAACATGCTAACTGGTGCCTTCTGAGTATTATCAGTGTAATCTGTTCGCACCAAATAACTCACAAAAAGAGTTATTACTAACAAGTCAGATTCATTCTTTCACGAACGACCCATCACTACACATGAGCACCAACCAATGGCAAGGAGCATCACTGCATACATTTTTAACAGTAGCTTGTGAAATGAACCCTCACAGGAGCCATCTGAGGGCTCAACTCTGTTTTTGATGCGGTAAAGTATTCTCAGCCTTTATCTAAGAGAAAAGAGAATCACCAGGATACTGCCTGTAAAACATACTAATTTCAACTGGTCTTTTTCTTACTTAAAAACAATTCCAATTAATAAAAAACTGTTGCTTTGGAATCGCCTATAACTCTTCATGATGATAATGAGGCAATCTCTTCTCTGGCAGCTGACCGTTAGTTTCGGGGAGCTCATGATAATACTGTGTGTTCATTTCTCTGCAGCATATGGAGGTTTCTCAGCTCTGGAGACGCTTCTTAAGCTTTAAGCTCTTGAGTTTATGATCTGAGAGATGGATGTGAATGTCCTTCACTTCAGCACCTGCCAACAAAGCTCAAGCTCTTTCGATTGTAAGTGAGGTCTTGCAAATCAGGCAAAATGTGTTTGTCTAGGACACGAGGATGATCTTTGGGTTTTTTCTGCTTCAATTTCTTTTTGATATTCGTTCAGTCCACTATTTTCTTAGTTAACGGTTTGGAAGGGATCGAGAAACACAATTCATTCACTTTAGAGCATTTTATCCTTTAACAATCAATTAATCAATCAAAAAAGAATTTATGTAGCACGTTTTTAGTAGTTGCTTAAAAGCAGATTTATAGAGACCTAGTGAGAATTAGGTAGGGTAAATAGGAGTTCTTGGTAGATAATTCTATCGGGTAGAAATAGAGCTATCATATACTGCTATCATCATTAAAAAGAAAGAGTCGACTCTGATTCGCTGAAGCAAGTCTTTTGTAAAAAGTGACATAGAACAGTACCAAAATGTACTAAGCTGCTCCTACCGCTCGCGCAAATGTTCTCCAAACAGAGCTTCTGGTAGTTGTGAATTAGCTACATCAAGCTGAAGAACTGTTTTTTTCTTTTGGAAAATATTCTCATCTTTATATTCTCTGAGAAGTATCCTGGTTCAGTCACTAAAGGAAAGTTAAATAGTACAAACGTGTTGTTTTAAACTGTCCAATCAGTAACTTATTATAAAAGCCTAGTTTAAACAGTTTTTATCGTGCAATAAATCAAACTTAAAACTTTTTTTGTTGATGTGAGAAAAAAAATGGAGAACCCAAAGTAAAACACTCACACACGCACGCAGAGATCACAGGCACTAATCTCCCTTAGTGAAGAACCCTGTGCTAATCATCTCGCCAGCATAAAGGTTATTAGAACTTAAGATCCATCGATTAACATATCAGTTAGAACAGTCACAACAAACAGCTGATTAGTATCTGCTGCAGGATGAGTGACAAATTATGGGGATAGGTTAGATACGTACATTGAATCTTTTTGCAGTAATTTGTATGTTTATAGTGCTCAGACACTGAGACAGTCAGACATTTACTAATCGGTGGAATAATCAATAGTCCTGCTTCTTGTGATCGATGAGAAAGAGCTGGAATATATCGTGATAGGAGACTGCTTAGGTAGAAAAGAGCCAAGCTATTCAAAAAAATAAAGAGCCAGTATTATGATTCATTGAAAATAATTGTTAATGCCGTGCATCACATAGCTGTCACAAGTCTGAGGAACATCCAGTTTGAGGTTTATTCGTGAAAATTATTGGTGTGTTGAGTTATCATCTTCAAATAGATAGAGTAGACTCTGATTCGCTGACAAAAGTCTTTTAACAGGGCAGCCAGCACTGCAATGTTTTACAGGAAGCCAATGAAGAGAGTACAGAACTGGTGTAATGTGATCATATTTCTTTTTTCTTCTCAGAACTCTAGCTGCTGCGTTCTAGACTAATGGTAATTTATGTTGCTAGGTGGCTGAGCAGCCGGCTAACAGAGCGTTAACATAATCCATTCAGGAGGTCATGAAGGCATGAACTAATTTTTAACATGAGAGATATGGTTCTTAAACGTTATCAGCCAAGCTCCTCCTGAAGTTGTGTTACTTGAATAATTAAACTCATATATGACCAACTTTAGAGTGTAGAAGAAAAATACAAATATATATATGCTTAAGAGATGTAATTTGAAAAATATTGTTACATTTCCATGGATCGTCTAAAAAGAAAAGAAATAATCATCTTGTTTTGTTTTTGATGAAATTACAATTTTTGCAATACTTTTTTTTTCTGTTTTTTTTTGTATAAAAAATCTCCTGTCTTCGTCAGCACTGATAGTGCAGCAGGCAGTGCCCTGACACATGGTACAGATTTGCATCCGGCGTCAGGAGTTCGAATCCAGCCCCAGCCCTTTGTCGGTCCTTCTTCCCTGACATCCTTCTCCCCTGACACCCCCCCCCCCTCCACCCCACACATACAAAAGTTTTTCTTCCGGTTTCCTCTCTACTGTCCTATCTAATAAAGTCATTAAAAAGCCTCAAAAATATCTTTCAAAAATAGACTCATAGACTCTTGTTTTCAGCTGGTGTGCTGAGAATCATGGGACATCTGTAGCTGTTGCAGAAAGAGCTCGAGATCTAAGCTAAACCTGATACCTCTGCTAATCTTTCCATCTCTAACGACAATTTATTTTTCCATAGGAGTATGAAGAAGCTTCGAGGAAACAAACGGCCTGCAAAAAAACATAATTACACCACTATCAACAATTGCAGAGCATCGTCTGTCAGACCCTTCACATGGTAGAAAACACTGAAAAAAGATCACAGCTCTCTGGTGTCATTTCTCTCTGTGTACACTAAACATAAACACTGCTTTATTTTAAAAAAAAATTTTTTCTCAGAAGTCAATAATATTGATTTCTGCTTTTTTTAAATCATTATTTCAGAGCTCTCTGTGGTTATAGATTATTGAAATATTTTCTGGGCTAAGATAAATATTTATTGAAATATCTGAGATTATAGCATCTGATCTGTTTGGCTACAGATTATAGATTATGGTTTATGGATATCTAAGATTATAGATTATTATTATTGTTACTATTATTATTATTTGTATTGTTTGTAATCTGTGTCTCAGTGGTCTCTTAACTGTACCATCTCAGATTATAATTTTCAAACTATCTCAGATTATATTTTATTCACTGCCTGAAATGATAACATCTGAACCATCTCAGATTATAATTTCCAAACAATCCCAGATTATATTTTATTCACCGGTTGAAATTAGAACTTCTGAACCATCTCTGATTATACATTTCAAACTATCTCAGATTATAAATTCTAAATCATCTCACAATTAGTGTCTCGTTATAATTACAGGACTGCCTCAGATTTTTGTTTTTAAACAATCTCAGATTGTAGTTTCTATATCAACTTTATCCGTAACTGTCTACATTTGTAATTTTTAAACATCTCAGATTGCAATATTTAGCCTGCCTTGTATTCTTATTTCAGTTTATAAATTTTTATACGTTTCTCAGATTATAATTTTAAACCATCTCAGATTATAGTTTTAAATAGTCTCAGTTTATAGTTTCTTAACAACCACAGATTGTAATTTCTGAACTGTCTCTGAATAAAATGACTGAACTATATCCGATTATCATTTCTAAACCATCTCAGCATTTCATTTTGGAAAGATCTCACAATGTGGTATTGAATTACAATTACAAAAAGTCTCACATTAATTAATATCTTAGGTTACTGTTGTTAAACTGCCTAAAATCAATTATTATTCTTCTGGATTCTTACAGATTTGTTTTTTTCGGGACTGTTTTAGGTTTTGTAATGGAAAAAGTGCAGTTTTTTTCTAAATTGTGTAGTTTATTATTTCTCACTCTTTCCACAGGGGTCCACATCTAGCCACAGGGGTTTCAAGCCAGTGACTTCTGTGCCGGTCCCAAGCCCGGATAAATATAGAGGGTTGCGCCAGGAAGGGCATCCGGCGTAAAACATGCCAAAACCAAATATGCAAGTCATCAATTCGATTTCCATACCGGATCGGTCAAGGCCCGGGTTAACAACGACCGCCACCGGTGCTGTTGACCTACAGGGTGCCGGTGGAAATTGGACTACTGTTGGTCAAAGAAGGAGAGGAGGGAGAAGGATTCGTAGGCAGAGAGAGAAGAGGAAAGGCAAGAGTATAGGTCTGAGAATAGGGACTCTCAACGTTGGTACAATGACCGGGAAAGGTAGAGAGCTGGATGACATGATGGAGAGAAGGAAGGTAGTGGTGGGAGCAGACTTCAACGGTCATGTGGGCGAGGGCAACAGAGGTGATGAGGAAGTGATGGGCAGGTTTGGTGTTAAGGAAAGGAACCCAGAAGGACAGATGGTGGTGGATTTTGCCAAGAGGATGGAAATGGCTGTAGTTAACACTTATTTCCAGAAGAGGGAGGAACATAGAGTTACCTACAAGAGTGGTGGTAGGAGTACGCAGGTGGACTACATCCTAAGTAGACGAGCCAATCTGAGAGAGATCACTGACTGCAAAGTAGTGGTAGGAGAGAGTGTAGCCAGACAGCATCGGATGGTGATGTGTAGGATGTTTCTGGTGGTCAGGAAGAAGAGGGGAGGAAAGATGGAAAAGAAGACCAAGTGGTGGAAGTTGAAAAAGGAAGACGGTTGTGAGGAATTCAGACAGAAGCTGAGGCAGGCTTTGGGTGGCCAGGAAGAGCTTCCAGAGGACTGGGAAACTACAGCAGAAGTGATCAGGGAGACAGGTAGGAAGGTGCTAGGTGTGTCAGCAGGAAAAAGGAAAGAGGATAAGGAAACATGGTGGTGGAATGAGGAAGTACAGCACATCATCCAGAGGAAGAGGCTAGCTAAAAAGAAGTGGGACATCGAAAGGACTGAAGAAAGTAGACAGGACTACAAGGAATCACAGCGCAGAGTGAAGAGGGAGGTGGCAAAGGCCAAACAGAAGGCATATGATGAGTTGTATGCCAGGTTAGACACGAGGGAAGGTGAGAAGGAATTGTATAGATTAGCGAGACAGAGAGACAGAGATGGGAAGGATGTGCAACAGATAAGGGTGATTAAAGATAGAGATGGAAGGGTTCTAACAAGTGAGGAGAGTGTGCAGGGTAGATGGAAGGAGTATTTTGAGGAGTTGATGAATGAGGAGAATGAGAGGGAAAGAAGGGGGGAAGAGGTGACCATTGTAGAGCAGGAAGTTGAAAAGATTAGAAAGGATGAGGTGAGGAAGGCTCTGAGGAGAATGAAGAGTGGAAAGGCTGTTGGTCCAGATGACATCCCTGTGGAGGTGTGGAAGTGTCTAGGAGAGACAGCTGTGGAGTTCCTATCTAGGTTATTCAACAGGAATCTAGAGAGTGAGAAGATGCCTGAGGAATGGAGGAGAAGTGTCCTAGTGCCAATCTTTAAGAACAAGGGTGATGTGCAGAGTTGTAACAACTACAGAGGTATAAAGTTGATGAGCCACACAATGAAACTCTTGGAAAGAGTAGTGGAAGCTAGGCTAAGAAGGGAAGTGGATATTTGCGAGCAGCAGTATGGCTTCATGCCCAGGAAGAGCACTACTGATGCAATTTTTGCTCTGAGAATGCTAATGGAGAAGTACAGAGATGGTCAGAAGGAGCTGCACTGCGTCTTTGTGGACTTAGAGAAAGCGTATGACAGGGTGCCGAGAGAAGAGCTATGGTCCTGTATGAGGATGTCAGGAGTGGCAGAGAAGTACGTCAGAGTAGTTCAGGATATGTATGAGAGGAGTATGACAACAGTGAGATGTGCTGTAGGTCAGACGGAAGAATTCAAGGTGGAGGTGGGGCTACATCAAGGATCGGCTTTGAGTCCCTTCTTGTTTGCTATGGTGATAAACAGATTGACAGATGAGGTCAGACAGGAATCTCCATGGACAATGATGTTTTGCAGATGACATTGTAATCTGTAGTGAGAGTAGAGAGCAGGTGGAGGGACACCTGGAAAGTTGGAGGTCTGCTCTAGAAAGAAGAGGAATGAAAGTCAGTCGTAGTAAGACAGAATACATGTGTTTGAATGAGAGGGAGGGAAGTAGAACAGTGAGGTTACAGGGGGCTGAGGTCAAGAAAGTGGAGGAGTTTAGGTATTTGGGGTCAACAGTCCAGTGCGACAGGGAGTGTGGAAAAGAGGTGAAGAGGCGAGTGCAGGCAGGTTGGAGTGGGTGGAGAAAAGTGTCAGGGGTGTTGTGTGACAGAAGAGTGTCAGCAAGAATCAAAGGAAAGGTGTAGAGAACAGTAGTGAGACCAGCTATGATGTATGGGTTAGAGACTGTAGCAGTGAGGAAGAGACACGAGGCAGAGATGGAAGTAGCAGAGATGAGGATGTTGAGGTTCAGTTTAGGAGTGACAAGGATGGACAAGATTAGGAACGAGCACATCAGAGGAACAGCTCAGGTTGGTTGTTTTGGAGACAAAGTCAGAGAAGCCAGATTGAGATGGTTTGGACATGTGCAGAGAAGGGATAGCAGTTATATTGGTAGAAGGATGTTGGAGATGGAGCTGCCAGGCAAGAGGGCGAGAGGAAGGCCAAAGACAAGTTATATGGGTGTGCTGAAGGAGGACATGAAGGTAATTGGTGCAAGAGTAGAGGATACTGAGGTCAGAGTTAGGTGGAAACAGATGATTTGCTGTGGCGACCCCTAAACTGGGAACAGCCGAATGAAGAAGACTCTTTCCAGGATTATAGCTCCTGTAGTTTTAATAATTGATTATCTCAGATTATTATTGGTTGACCATCAGAACTTTTGTGCGGTTTCTTACCTAAAACCTTTCTCTAATAAAAGTTTTTCAGTATTGTCTTTGCTCGGCTAGATTTTTGAACTATTTTAACTTGACGAGCTGAAGTGCAGCGTGTTTCTACTCGTCAACTGATGAGCACTTGGGGTTGTGATTTATAGAGACTCTGAAATCCAGATGTATGACCTGGAGATTACTAAGCAAACTCTGTGATCCCGCTACACGAGTGAAGATACCAGTGTGTGGAAACTAAGAGAGAGAGCGAGAGAGCGAGATTAAGAAAGACAAAGAATGAGAGCAGAGTGCCTAAAGGCTTCATGGTTCAGCGAGAGGTAAAAGTCATTACTGGTTCTGCCATCTCCATCCAGCTGTCTGACTGCTAAAATAAGCATTGTTTCTTGCAGAAAAACCCAAGGGTTGAATTGACTCTGTTTGAGTCTATTTGGTTCCACTCTTCAGAGTTAATATATATATATATGTGTAATAAAATTATATAAATAAAGTAATAACGTTTTTTCAAATAGAAAATTGTGACACTGGTGATTTTTTTTATTAGTGAAATATTAATATTTATTACAAGGGTATGTTTTCAGTGAATAACAGGCAGTTTAGATGATAACCTTGTAGATATTTTATCCCAGTTTTAGTGTTATTTGTTTTCTATTCAGAGTGTAATTTGTCCTTCTCTGGATTTCACAGTGTACCAATAAAGACGTAACGTGATGTGAAAATGTAAAATAAATGTCTGATTTGTTCAAACAAAGATTAGGTGGAAAACATTTTTTTAATTACTTTGCTTTAATTTGACAGAAAAAACAGGGTTTATGCTTCTGAAATAAAAAATTCCTGGTTTAAACCAAATATTCAGCAGGAGAGAGATGTTTTGAGTTCCTCTCACCTCTTAAAGTGTATTTCTTCTTTTGCGTCAACAAAATTTAAACAGTTTTATATGTACCTTTTAAAATGGTGTACAAAGTTGTTTTAATTTTATGACAAAGAAAATACAATAGAATGCATTTTTTTCATTCGAACCCCCTTTTTTCCCCTCATGACCCTCATTGATTTTCTGCAAAAAGGCTCAAGAGCCACTCTCACCCCTGTTATCTGTTTCATTGATGATGATGTAAATTCATACTATTTGTCCCTTCAACCTGTTCTGCTAGGTTCAACACTTTTACGGTTACATTTTTAAACATTATCTGCTAAAAATGTTGAAAAAAAATTTTGTCTGATGACTTTCATCTCAAAATATTTAGAGATATCATGTGATCATGATATTCATTTTATTTTATATTCTTCAACTAGACTTTTGACAATGATGAGCTCTTTCTCTTAATGGTTCATACCTAAATACAATTTCTAGATTTTATATATTTTTCTCAGTATAGAAGACATCTGATTAGAAGCTTTACTGAATATTAGCATAAATGCGTTTAAATGAAAGAAATAAAAAACACTATAATGTTCATAACAGGGTTGAATAATTATTGTGACCACATCTTGAAATATTGAGCAATAGAAAAATAAACTAATGTCTGAGATGAAAAAAGATATTATCCTTAAACATACACAGGAAAATTTGAAACATAATCAGTTGGTAAAAAAAAGGAAAATATTTAAGGCTAATATGGACCCTCCTCATGGAATGATGGAGATGTATTTTTGTACGCCTTTTGATTTTAAATGTAAGAATAAATTAGCACACGTTTAATGTTAAAAGATGGTTGGTAATACATTAAAAAGCAGTTAATGCATGTGTTAAAATAAAAAAAAATCTGTAGCATGGTCTGTTGATATACATGACTTTTAAAAAAAAGAGATTAAATTTGTCACTTTTAAGAGTAAAATTTAGGATTTCTGAAGCTTGGTTTGTGTATAAAATTTATGTTACAAAATAAAAGCTTAAAAATGCCTCATTTTAAGTGCGAAAAGATAATTAATTCTGGAGCATGGTCTGCTGATATTCTTGACATTTTAAAACAAAAGCTTAGATTTGCCTAATGATTAATAGTAAAATAAACTAATGTCTGAGATGAGAACAGAATATACTTAAATATTTTATTAGTGACGCGGGATAGATAAATGAAAAAAAAAAGGAAAAATATTCAAGGTAATTTTGAACTTTTCTCATGGAACGATGGTGGAGTGTTTATATGGGAGTGATTTTAAATGCACTGCTTTCATTGGAATAAATTTTGCACACATTCAATTTTAAAAGTGGTTGATAATAAATTAAATATTAATGAATGCATTAATCAATCAATCAATCAATCAAGTTTTTATATAGCACTTTTTTAACAATTGCTTTCAAAGCAGCTTCACAAAGCCCTCGTGAGGATCAGTTGGAGTAAATAGGAATTCCCTCTGTGAGGGGAATCTCGCTGACTGAGAAACAATGGTTAGAAAACTGTAACACAGAATGTATGCATTAAAGTAGTTCACTTTATTCCATGCGATTTCAGAAAAAGTTTTCTTGAAGATCTTGAAATTATGTTAATTTTTCTGTGGAGTTTTTTTTAAACTTCTCTTCACTTCTCCACAATCTCAGAACTGAGAAGTCAATGGACCAGAATCTGAGGAGTTTCAAAAGTAGGTCGCTCCCATAAACAAAAACAACAAACAAGCAGTAAACAATCTCATCTGGTGCTGTAAACATGCCGCAGTGTGTCTGAAAGCTGGGAGGAGTCTGAGGGGCATTAAGTGTTTCCAGTCTGAAACGAATCACAGCTCCACCGCACTCATTTCCTGTGTGCATGCATGCGTGTGTGTGTGCGTGCATGCGTGTGCGCGTGTGTGCGTGTGTGTGTGTGTGTGTGTGTGTGTGTGTGTTTGTGTGTGCGTGCATGCATGTGTGTGCTTGTGTGCATGAGTGTGTACATTGGCCTGGGCTTGTTCAGTTCATCTCTGGTGGATGAAGGGAGGAATACACTCAGGTCCTAAGTGTTTCAAACTGCCTAGAGATTGTACTCAAAAACAGGGCACTTCAGGGTCTCTCATCAGGGATTGTAATGGAACTCAAACCTTGCTGTGATCCAGAATAATAAGAAAATTGTTTAATAAAAAAAATTTGGCTATCTGGATTTTAACGGAAGTTCAGAATGTGAAAGAGACGTTAAAAGCCATCAGGGCTCTTTTTTAAATGATTTTCTTCAAGGACTGCATGGGTCTTCTGAACAATTGTCAGATCTTTTGTTAAAATGTTTTAAAAAGTCAAATTTTGATTAAATGCTATTGTAGGGGTCAGTGGCAGATCGTTTTGGGGCCCAAGACAAACAAATGCACAAGGGCCCCTAATTCTAAAAAATGAAATTATTTGATTACAAATGTACAAAAGTACTTTTCATGCAGGGCATGTCATATAGAGAGTAAACTTATGTAAAATGTAAGATTTCAAGTTAATTAGCCAAATTATTGAACTTACAGAGCCAATTTTGGGAGTTTTTAGGTTCAAAGCTTAAATTTTCTAGATTTCAAAAGTCAAATTTATGATAAATTTATGGTCTGTATATATAATGGAAATTTCTAAATGAAAACTTAAATTTGCCTCATTGTAAGAGTAAACTTTTAATTATGATTTCTGGACCATAATCTGAAGATATACTTAAAATTACAAAATAAAAGATCAAATTGGCTAGATTTGAAAAGTAAAAATTATGTTTTCTGAACCGTGGTCTGTTGATGTACTTGGCATTTATAAATAAAAGCTTATATGTACCCCATTTTTAGAGTAAAAATTATGATTTCTGGATCATAGTCTTAAGATATACTTGAAATTTCTAAATAAACGCTTAAAGTTGCTTAATTTTAAGACTGAAAATATATCATTGTGAGCAGGTGAGCAAATTCTCATTGACATCCACATTAAAGTTCTTCAACTTCACTGCTTAACTTTAACCTGAATATAATTTAATCAAATGAGTAACCCATAGGTTTCTGGCAAAGTTAAAAGAGGCTCAAAGTGGGCGGAGCAAATAATAAAAAATCCGTCCATAGATGTGGCACATGGCCACAGTGAAGGCGTCTGATTGGCTGAAGGTTTAAATGTTAATATATCTTAAACAAGTATAAAATAGTTCACCCCTCAGAGTGTTCATGAAGGTGAAAACTAGCTGAATCAACAAACCTAATGGAGCCAGTGGTGGAGCCATTCAGTTTTAACATGGGACTGAATGAGGACCTGCTCACTTCTGGAGTCAGCCTCTAGAGACCGTCCGAGATACTGCAGTTCAGTCACTTCCTGTCAGTGTTGCCAATTTAGCGAATTTGTCGCTAGACTTAGTGACTTTTCAGACCACCTATCCTACCGACAAGTCTAGTGACTTTTCCTGCTGTTCCTGGTCACTTTTTACAACTTTTTACTTTCTGGTTGACGGAATCTTCAGACAGAGGAACCGCAGCGGTGCTGTGCTTCCCTGTCATTCACTTACTGTTTAGCCACCCCGCCTTTGTCCCTGGGCCTGCCAAGTGCTGACATCACAATCACATTCGATAGAGCAGGGGTGTCCAAAGTCAGTCCTGGAGGGCCAGAGCCCTGCACATTTTTTGTTCAACCATCCTGGAACACAGCCATGGCACTTATTATGGTCCTGTGATTGGCTGAAGTAGAGTAGTATGCATACTACAGCAGGGTTGCAACTAAAATGTGCAGGACAGTGGCTATCCAGGAACGACTTTGGAAACTCCTGCTATAGAGGCTTATTCTTCTTCTTGGGGTTTTATGGTGGTTTACACCTATATGTATAGTGTATTAGCACCTCCTACTGCTGCGGAGTGTTGACCAAGCTTAAATTTTATTTATTAAATCTGCTTTTTCCAAAAACTCAGAGTACTTCATTTAACTTTCTTGGTAATGTCATTTTTGTTGTTGTTTTGAAATTTGTAACGCATCCCTCTCTTAATCGCTTCCTTTTCAACCTATATTTTGAACATTCCATTATCATATGAATTATGCAATTTTTGCATGTTTTTAATTCACATCCCCAACTGTTTCCTGTCTAGTGTATTTGTTTTCACTTTTGAATGCCCTAATCATATTCTGTTGTAAATTACCTTCTCATTTGTTCTTCCTAGGTTTCTATATATTGTTTTAACATTTATATTAAACTAATAAAGCAATCTACCCTTTGTTTCACCATCCCACTGCTTTTGTCACGATTCCACTGTTTAATCCAAATTATTTGCAAAAGAGTAGTAGCCTATGCCTCTGTGAGATTTTCCTCCCTCAAACAACCACCATCATCACATAAAACACAAAGTAACCCAACCTTTTGACACTATAAAAATAATTTTTTAGATATTTATTTCCTGACACAAACTTTTCTTGTATTTACATCATTCCATTGTCATTGTTTGATTATTATTTCATTTTATTTAGCATTACATGTTTTTTAATAGGGATGTCATCTAGCTTCTTTAAGCAATTTTTGGGCCAAAAAATAGCGAATTTTCCTACTGAGGAGTTGGCAACAGTTCTTTCTGCTACGCATCAAGAGGGAAAGGAGGATAATAGGTATGTCTCACTCTTTTCTTCCCGGCCAAGATGGCATCTGAAGTAGTTGGAATTGGTCATTGTTAGCATCAGTTTGTTTTTCACTCTCTAAATTGTTATTGTACGTAAGTTGCCAAATAATCCTTGACTACTAAGAACGGGGCAACAAACCTGGTCAATTTTTGTTAAGCACTGCTTTAATACCTAGGCTCATTTTAAAGTTTGCCGTTTGTTTAAAAAAGAAGAAGAAAAAAGTTTGACCATTCACGGGTGTTGTAAAACAATTGACTTGCGTTCTATAGACAGTTCAAGAATTTAATATTTAAGTTACATATTTATTCTCTGGTATACATGTTTTCAGTAAAGACATCTCTACCTGTATTTCTCAAAATGTAAGTTTTGGTCTATGTAATTCTATGAAAGGAAAAGCATTTTTTCTCTTTTTTAAAAGTAAGAAGTCACATTGTGTACTTTTGCAAGAAACACATTCAAAGTCTGAAGATGTTACGTTTTGGTTTGGTTACGTTTCAATGGGGTGACAGGGTAGTTTGCATACACAGTTCAACACAATCAGCAGGGGTTGCTATTTTATTCAACAACTTTCCTGGAACAATTTTTTAAATCCAAATGTGATTTAAGTGTTAATTGGATTTTAGCTGTGTTAAACATAGAAGGTGATTGGTTTTGTTAGGCGCGGAGACCAAAAGAGGAATGCGGATCCCAAATGTGTGACAGTCTTATAGTAATTTACTTACGAAACAAATAACAAGGGCAAACAAAGGAAAACCCACGAGGGGGAAAACACCAAATAAGATACAAACTGAAAACTGGATTAAACAAGAACACAACTTACAGCACCAGACCAAAAGACCACCAAGAGCAATGCACCAATAAGGGGTACCATGAACCACCCCCAAAAGAAAACTGAGGGAAGCTTATAAAGGGAAACCAATCAAACATAATGAGGGAAACTACAGGTGTACTAACTGAAAGCTCTAACAAGAAAATGAGAAGGGCGGGGAAAGGGAGGAAGGAAACTAGACCATGTGCAAAAACAAATCAAATATGGCCACCGTCAGTCACCTGACCCAAGCCATATGGCTGGAGGTGGCAAAACAAAATAAGAGAGATAACTGAAAATAAGGTGAAACCAAAACTGAGGGAAGGACTGTCAGTGATTTGACCCCTGGCGACAAAGAAGATACTTGGCAGATCCTGACAGGTTTATACTGATTCATGATCATGGCTATAACAGTCCCCCTCTAAACATTAAACTATTAACTGAATATTAAAATTGCTGACTGAATTAAAAATACAATACCCTGCTGAGAATGTAATAATAGGTGGAGATTTCAATATGGTAATGGATGAGGCTTTAGACTGTTACCCACCTAAACCTGGTATTTCATCCCCAAGTCCTCACTTTTAAAACTTTTGCATTGAGAATCATCTGGTAGATATCTGGAGAGAAGTTAACCCAAATCTAAAACAATTTTCACGTCAAGAATTGACTATTGGCTAACTTGATCTAACTTAATGGAATTTGTCAAAGACAGTTGCATTTCTTCAGCTCCACTATCTGATCACTGCTGTGTGTCTTTATCTTTAGCCTTAAACAATAAAGAGTCACGAAACAAAGAGTATTGGAAACTTAATTCTGATTTATTAAATAATAATGGATATTGTTCACAGACAAATGTATTAATAGAAAACACCAAAGCCAATTCTGATAGTTCATATGCAAACAAATGGGAATACCTAAAACATAATATTCGTGAATACTCTGTAAAATGTAATAAAAGTCTGAATAAAGCTAAATCCCACCTGGAGGAAGAACTAGAGAGTTAAATGAATTATGTAAAAATAGTGATACAAATGATGAAATAAAAAGAAATTCTGTCTTTGCAAACCAAAATTGATCATTTATATGTTGAAAAAGCCAAAGGGGTCTATGTGAGATCCAGGACAAGATGGCTAGAGAAAGGGGAGAAAAGAAATAGTTACTTTTGTAGACTAGAAAACAAAGACAGTATAAACTCTCTTTATGTAAATGTAAGTGTAACTTCCCAAAAGTAATTTCTGCTGAGATATTAAAATGTTATAGTAGTTTAAATAATTCAGGCTTTTCTGCTAAAGATAGTGAAATTTTCTTTGAGGGTCTAAATGGTGAAATACCACAGATTAAACCCAGCTTTAGGAAGTCGTGTGAGGCTTTAAGATATTAAGATCGAAGAACTTGAAATAGGTATTGAAAAATTATCTGCTGGAAAATCTCCAGGGTCTGATGGCCTTACCTCTGAATTCTATAAATGTTTTAAAAAGGATTTGAAACAATTATTAAATAATGTGTATTTAGAATGTATAGCTTCCCCTATGAAACGAGGTTTGATCATCTTAATACCCAAGCCAAACAAAGACTTTAAGAAAATCGATAACATTAGACCGATTATCCTCCGTAATTCTGATTCAAAAATTTTGACTCACATATACACTATTAGATTAAAAAAGAACTAGACCAAATCATAAGTACCTCTCAATCAAGTTTTATAAAAAAGGTAAATCAGTACATAATAACATCAGGTTAGTTTTAGATATATTAGATTATTGTGAATGGATTGAAGACGAAGGTTACATTTTATTTTTGGATTTTAGAAAAGCATTTGACACAATTGAACATTTTATATTTGACTCTCTCAGTAAGTTTGGTTTTGATGATAAATTCATATCTTGCATTAATAGTTCTATTTCCCTGCCAGACGGGACTACTCAAAGATTTAACATTTCTCGAGGAATTAGGCAAGGCTGTCCCATCTCCCCCTTTCTATTTATCTTGGCTGTAGAGATGCTCACCATTTATTAATAAGGCCGATAGCTTTGAGAAACATAAGGTGTTTGAGAAAGAAATTTCAATTAGCCAACTGGCGGACGACACAAGCCTCTTGCTGAAAGATAAGAATAAAACTAGTGAAGCTATTAAAACAATTGAGCTTTACTCAACTACATCAAACTGCACATCAACATAAATTAATGCGAGCTTTTCAGCATTCATAATAAGAATAATAATACTTTAGATTTTATATGCAATATTCCTGTTAAGAAGTCTTTTAACTATCACCAAAAATAATACTCATAACATTCAGGAAAACTTTACAAACAAATTTCTAAAAGCTTAACAGATGGGTACAAAGAGATATCTCTATTTTTGGAAGAATCTTTCTAAATGGATTTTCTTTCGAGATTTGTCTATTCAGCCTCACCCATGGCCATCCCTCTTCAGTTAATTAAGGAATATAACAAAACTATCGTTAATTTTAGTTGGACAAACAAACATCACTATGTAAACAAAATGACATGGTTCGCAGTTATGAAGAATGTTATGAATGTTATCGATTTGGAATTATTAAATAGTGTCCTAAAAATTTAATTGCTACGATCATTCCTCAATGACACAAATAGTTTATGGTTTACAGTTGCATCATCGATATTTGATAAAGTAGGAGGCATTGAATTTTTTATTAGATGTGATTTTGAAATCTCCAAAGTTCCGCTCAAGCTCTCTTCTTTTCATCAGCAGGTTTTAATGTGTTGCAAACTAGCTTTCTCTCACAACTTCAGTCCTCACAAAACTTGCATTTGGAATAATCATTTTATTTTGCATTCTAATAAGTCTTTTTTCTTAAAAATTGGTTTAAGCACAATATTATCTCTTTGATTGATATAACGGATGGCCATGGCAATGTTCTCAGTTATGATGACTTCTGTTTGAAACATAACTTCTCATGTCATCCTAAAGAATTTTTCACTGTTTCAAATGCCATTCCCAAAAGCTTATTAGTAACTCTGAAAGAAGTCCTCTCTCACTCCTCTGTGTCCTTTTCACTTCCTTCTCTGTTGTTGGATACCTTCTCAGTCAGAGACAGAAAATGTACTAACTGGATCATAAGAAAGGTTATTATTCATAAACTCCATCCTTATAGAACCAGATACCACTTTGCCTTTCAATACTTTGATTCTACTTAAATAAAAGATATACAAGTAAACTATGTTTCCTTTCCAACCCTTCCTAAAGTGAAAAAATGTAATTTTTAAATTATGAATGGCATATATCTATCAAAAGAGTTTTTAAGATTGAAATTTGGTTTTGAGGATAAAATTTGTCAATTCTGCAAGTCTGAAATTGAAACTACTGAACATGTCTTCTGTAGTTGAACATGCTGTGATCCTTTTTGGACTCTAATGCGTAATAGACTTTTATTGATTAATATTGACATTGAATGCATTACCTTTAAACACATTCAGTTTCGAGTTCTGAGAAAAAACAGCATGCAACACTTCTTTGTGAACAATCTTATCCTATTTGCTAAATTTTTTCTACACAGTTGTCACTTTTGGAAACACCTCCTTCCCTCACACACTTCCTGAATGACCTAAGGATCGCTACTTCTTCACTATGCACCCTAATGGACAAAAAGGCTTCCATATTAACCATCTGTACCAACTATTGTATTTTTCCCCTTTTCTCTTTCATTATTTTTAATTTTCTTAATTTTGTTTTTCTCATTTACATGTTTGCACTACTATATTTTTCTGTATTGTTACACTATACACTGTAATATTCTTCTTTTTGTACTGCTTTTGTTTTGTAATATCTGATATTTCAATAGAAAAAGAAAAGCTATGTCTAATTCCAGGTTCTGCATATGCATACGTCACAACCTCTGCACATAACAACCCTGTCCCGTTTCGACAAAAATCGAAGGATTAAAATGAGTCCTTCAAATGCATACTCTATTTCAGAGAATTTTCGAGGGGAGAGGAGAAAATAAAATACGTTTAACCGGATTTAAACAACAATGATGCGTTTGAAAGAACCGGTTCAAATGAGTCGTTGCTTTGTGACTCCTTCTATCTGTTACACACAAGGAAATTAATAGTTTCAAAGGAGTCAACTTTTTCAGTAGCGAATCAATTCAATATGGCAGACCAGGCCGAGGCAAAGCGTGGAGCAGCTAACTCTTGTAATGCCAACATTTTTACGTATATTTCACAAGTGTTCAGTTCATATTTTATTATCTTTCTCTACATTTGTGTCACATATCCTAATAGTCATCTGAATAGTACTTCTTTAAACCAAAAACAGTTACAAATTACATCAAGAGTTGTGATTAATTGTGTGGCATGTGTTAACAAAAAACATGTATTTATTCTCAACAGACTGAATTTTTTGTACACCAGAACCAATTTTGCTTAAAATATGAGCCAAATAGTTTCAGTAGCAGCTGCTAATAAGTGCAAGTTCAAAGCTAGTAGTAAATGCTTTGCCTTTTAACAGCTGAACTCTTCCCATTTGCTTAGAAAAACAAGACAGAGGCCAAATTGAAGCTCATAATTGTTTGTTCTGTCATTCACAGGAGAAGCATCTTTGACCTGCACTCTATTGGAATAATTTGAAGGTGAGTAAGTTTAAGAAATGATTGCCATTTTCTGTAGAAATGTTTTCTGTTTCACTCTTCAAAGGAAAA
Source organism: Danionella dracula (assembly GCA_900490495.1). Classification (NCBI taxonomy): domain Eukaryota; kingdom Metazoa; phylum Chordata; class Actinopteri; order Cypriniformes; family Danionidae; genus Danionella; species Danionella dracula. The sequence goes on along the minus strand of UELW01000345.1, from coordinate 839,758 downwards.
GTGTTGAAAGCATTTCTCGCTCTCCTCATTGAGCAATGGACGAAAGCATCCGCTGTCAATCATGGTCAATCTCTCTGTTTAGAGTGGACCAGAAAAGCCGGTTTAGAGAAGTGTGTGGAGCCCCACCCTCTGTATTTTTTCTCAGGTATGCGAGTACTGCTGTCAGATAAAGGAGATCTCATCTTCTTTGATGTTCCTTCAGCGTCTTGTGCTGTTGGGTGTGGGAACCAAATCAAACTGTACGATCGCTTCGTGTGACTCATCGAGGACACAAACACCTTCAGATGTTTGTTGGCAGATGTTTCAGCTCAGATCAGAGCAGATCTGTTGGGAAATATCATGTTTTCTGAAGAAAGAATGGTAGCAGAGGCCACGGTTCACTGCCTTGAAGGAGGATGTTGCTAAATTATTCGTGTATTGTATTAGAAACAAATTTGTTAAAAAGTTTAACAACGTGGGTGTTTAGTTTGATTGGTATTTGATACAATTGCAGCATACACCTTTTTTTGAGGGATGGCTAAATGTAGAGCTGGACTGGAACCCAAAAAATGCATTTTTGGTCATGGAAGCCCACCATGATCATTCACAAGAGATGTTATGACATATACGGCAAGGATTACTGGAGGATGGATGTAGGTTTTTGTTTTTTCATACGTCTTTTATTTGCACAAAAATATTACAAATCAGTCATGCATTTCAAATCCAAGTACAACTTACATAAGACTTTACCTTACAAGATGGTAGAGAATGAGGTAGTTAATGAGAATGAGAGTTACTTACGGTCTATGTTTTTTCCCTCACCTTGACTCACACTCGTTTAACACCACCTCAGTGAGTATTCAGGCGAGTAACAACCACCATTCATTAGTGCTTTCAAAATTAATGTGTTAAACCATTCGATTAACTTAAATTGTATAACGCTTGAAAAAAAACCCGCAATAACATGGTTTCAGTTTTTCCTGGATCCTGTTGTAACGGACGTGCTTTAAACGAAGTATGAATAAGACGCATGCGCTTTGTATGACGATGAAAAGGCAAGGAGAACGAACACGTTACAGCATGTGACACACATTGCGCTCACGGGGACCGATGGGCTTCTGTGAGCAATGACAACTACTAAGGCATCACAGCGCCTTTGCAGACATTGCACTCGTTCCATCTAACTGTGTCTAAAACTGAGGAACGACAGTATGTGTTAAAGCACGCTTACGGTGCTCATAATATGTTTGCTGCCACGAGAATAACGTTACTTTCATGTGAACACTTGTCCTGCACAACCCACATATTACACCGAACTTACAGGTTTCCATTTACGGCAGTGGTTTTGTGAGTGATACATGCTTTTATCTCTTCATGTCTGGACTACTTTAGTGCTCTCTACGCTGGTATAAATCACTAGATGCTTCATCGCTTACAGTTAGTCCATCGCTTACAGTTAGGCAGCTCGTCTTTTAACAGGAACCAGAACGAGAGACCACATTACACTAGTTCTAGCATCCTTGCACTGGTTACAGGTACATTTTAGGATTCATTTTAAGATCTTACTGTTTAATTTTAAGGTATTAAAAATACTGAACCCTGAATATCTCACTTAACTCGGTAAGATACACACATCTGTGTATTCTCTGAGGTCAGGGGTTCAGCTACAGCTGGTGGTTCCTAAGATGAGACTTAAAACTAGAGGAGTCGGTACATTTTCTGTGGCGGGACCGAGATTGTGGAAAGCACAGCCTCATCTGTTAGAACGGCTCTCTTAGTAAAATATTTTAAGTCTCATCTTAAAACGAATTTTTACAATGCACGATAGCAATAAAGTGGATTGTATTGGAAGTTTGCGGCTGGTGAGAGAGTTTCAGTCGAAGCGTGTCAGGCTGGGGCATGTTCCTGCTGAATGAGCGCAGGACATGTGTAATTATGTGAGACGTGTAACCCTTTACAGGTCACACAAGAGAAGGAAAGCTCTTAATTCCTCGCGATCAATGCAACGGATTTACTCTCCAATCTCAGTGGATGCTTTTTAAATAAGAGGTGTTCGGGGAGTGTTTAATCAAGAGCTGACACCGAGACTTTGTCCGCTCCTCCGTTTTTCCTTTCAGTTTTTTTCCCCTTTGAAACTTGCACAGCAGATGTAGGAGCAAAATTGTTGGCGCCTTTGCAATTTTGTGAGAAAATGCAAAACTTCTTTTAGCTGTTTCTCTATTCATGTGTTTGTATGCATTCTTTTGCCCTGCAACAACACAAAACTAAACTAAAAGAAACAAATAGAACTTGAAAATTTACAGCACAACAAATAGTGGTAGCTTACAACAAATAGTGTAAAGCACTTACAATTGCCAACGTGTACGTAAATGTGCTCTATTAATAAATTGTGCCTTGCCTCATGTTTCCACCACATATTTGTCAAACCAAAGCAGTTAGAGTACAAGGTTATGAATCATTTTCTGGTTTTCTAAGTGGTGTAAATAGACTGGTGACATGTTTTTTTTTAATAATTGTGATTTAATGAGACACAGTCACTGTTTTAGCACATAGTTTATTTTAAGAATAACTCTTGGTTTAGAATATTTGTTATTTCAGTTATTTTCCTAACACAATATTCCAAAAAAATGCAGTTATATTGGAATATTGAATAATAAAAAACTGTCGACGTAAATACAGAAATATAGTGTTAAAAGGTCTCCTCATTGAAAATTGGATTTAACAATAAAATTTTTAATTTGTCAATCATATCAGGTTGACACTTCCTCGAGAAGCCTTTGATGATCTTTGCAGTTTATCAGTGGACTCAAATTCAGGCTCGTACACTATTACATCAGATTTAGTCGTTATCTATCCAGTATTTATTGTATCGATCTCAATCACTTATTAAAACATGACATTTCTGCCGTTTCTCTCATGTGTTTGTGTCTGCTTCATCAGAAACACGAGTTATATTCAGATCGGTTCATGCTGGTGTTTTCTTTTTTTGGAGCTCAAAACAACTCGATGGCTGTAGCCATGCTCACCGACCAAAGCTCTTGCCTGTTAACCAATCAGACGTAGTGTTAATGCAGATGAACATGAAGAACGTACAATCTGACTCAACCGTAACAGAGCACTTTGGATGAAAAGTGTTTTTAGCTCCAAAAGATGAATGTTTTGTTGGGAAATGGGAGGATTTTCTGAGTAAAACCCAGCAGGGAGTGTGGTGAGAAGCACAGCTGTTTGAGGAGATTCAGAGGCATTGTTTAGGATAAAAACGGCATTCTGAAGGTTATTAAGAGTGCGGGGATAGTCTAGAGGGGGCAAATATTTATTGCCAATATTAAAAGGGGATGGGTGGGTTCATGTTTCATTTGTTTACAGCACTTTCAGGAAACATTATTTCTTGCCAAACCACAGTGAGAGAACAGCATGAAATGCTGTTGAGCTGTGGAACGAGTTGTTAAATAACGATTTGTTGAAAGTTTTTAACAGTCTGCTTTAACAGTCCAAGCACACTCGTTGAACCTGCTGTCCACATAAAGATATTGTTGCATCCTCAAAATCAACCTTGATTTAATTTCGACACAGAGTTCCACCTGAAAGTAGCCCTGCAGGACACTACTGTGTTTGTGAGTATTCCTCGGGGGTCAAGTGAAGGAAATGCATGAAAGCCGGTTCAAGGGAACAAGGAAGCGGGATGATGAACTTCCTGTGGGCATCCTGGGAAATATTAGTCTTTACTACTAACGCAAAGAGGCAGCCAGAGCTTGATCTGGCCACCGGCTGTTTTTGCTCAAATCTGAGGAGAAAAAGGGGCAAACGATAGAGGGAGAAAGCAAGAGCATCGTTTACTCTCTCACGGCTGGGACGGTGATCGTAAAGGGGTTAAACTGTTGTGAATATAGAGAAACTGTTAAAGTAAGGCAAATACCTTTAATCGTGTATATAGGCATGAGCTGGAATATTGAACAGGAATAAAATATTTTTTTTCTTCTTTTTTTTCCCATAAATCCACTGATTTGCGCCCTACTCTCCAACCCCTCGTCTATAAACCAAAATGACACCCACGCAGGCTTTGTGGCCGATGGCAAACGTCTCAGCATATAAACACAATCTGGGAAAAGGAGAGGGAAATGTGCTCCGACACAAGGACAGCCATCCCAGTGTTCGGGGTGAGCGACCCCAGGGCGTCCAATCAGGTGCAAGGGATGAGGGTCATTGAGGGTCACCGGGGTGTTTGGAAAGGAACCTGCAGGTCTCCGGAGAGCTCCTCTGTCACTATGTGTGTTTGTTTCACATTTCCTCGAGTCTCCAAAAAATTATTTCTTCTGAAACATGCATTTTTTCAATTTCTCACAATTCACAACACCTACATGTTTGCATCTCTACACCCTGAACACCCTCCCGAGCTCTTTCTTTGCAGAGTCAAAGATTGTTTTTGTGCAGGCAAATATCACTTGCCCATCTCATTGTTAAAACAGGAGTCTGTTTTCTCTCGGCCGCTGAGAGCGGTGCGGAGGTAGACGTGTTCGAGCATGCAGGCGAAGTAGCAGAATGGAATAAATTGCGACACGCTCACAGTTCATGTGGAAGCAGGCCAGCTTTTATTTCAAGATTTACGGTTGTTCCTCTGCACTGGTTTCACTAGATTTCAATGGATGGTTCTCTTAAAAGCGATCTGTCATCATACTGTGCTTGTGTAAAAGATTGACTGTGTTTCAGGTAGATGCTTGGAGAAAAGTTAAAAACTGGTTTGAGCCTTGGGTCTGTTTTCGAGCGCCTTTGGCTATCTTCTCTGACTGAACTCATGAAACTTTGCACATAGCTTAAAGTTATCCTGGAGTTATCAGGATAAAGCAAAAGATGGAGTCAGGGGGTTTCAGGTGTCAACACACAGTTTTGTAGCTCAAAAGGCACAGAATCATGTTCCACGTCCCAATCCGAACACTTATTCTGCAAGCTTACAGTAGATACTGTTTTTCAGAAAAAATTATACATTCTTTTTATTTTATGAGACGAGAGTGTGTCTGGTCTGGGATGCTCTAAAACATCACGTTACAGAAGTGGTTTTGATGGCACACACCACATGTGATCATGCTTCTTTATCCATTTCTTGCAAATGAAAATATTCTACCAATAAATACAACCCTCTTTATATTGCCATTATTATTTCTGTGCTTCTTTTTAAAAAAATCACTACTTGTAAACATTTTTACACTTCTAGAGCTGGAGGTTTCTTGCTCACCATCATGTTTGTTGAGGGTGTTCACGCAAACTTATTTGGGTCGAAAGGAAAACTCCTTCCGCCCTAGTACAGGGAATCGGGGACATTTCACTGGAAACAGTAACCATTTGGGCGTGTTCGAATACCCAATTACTAATGCAATAATTTGAGATAACTGTTCTCATTTGGTACACTTACAAGTATGGATAGTGTGCAGATTGGGACGAACAAAACAGTTTATGTTTTCTCTGTGCCAAACAGGAAGTGAATTACTTTTCAGAAGGTTTCAGAAGCTTCAAGTTCTCTAAAGCTGGTGTGAAATGTTGTGTTCAGAAGCAAAAGGTCTCCTTTCATTCTTTGTAGATTTTTTGTAATTGTATAATTAATATAGTTTTATATGGAAGCCTGTTTCTGCCATGATAAGAACTCAGAATTCTGAGATAAAAAGTTAGAATTCTGAGATATAAAGTCAGAATTCTAAGATATAAACTCGCAATTCTGAGAAATAAAGTCGCAATTCTGAGAAATAAAGTCAAAATTCTGAGATATAAACTCGCAATTTTGAGAGATAAAGTCACAATTCTGAGATATGAAGTCGCAATTCCGAGAAATAAACTCAGAATTCTGAGATAAAAAGTCGGAATCATGAGATAAAAAGTCGGAATTCTGAGATAAAAAGGTGGAATTCTGAGACAGTCGATGAAATCTCTAGCTGCTGCTGTAGTAAGAAAGTCGCCACTTCAGCCTCATCTGTTGTGTTGTGTCTCACGGCAGTTCGTGATATATTTAATCTATTGATTCATGCTCAAGGTCACAATTAATAAGATTTACAAGTGGGTGTTGCTTGGGCAGGGATAAGGAAAAAATGCTGGGAAATGGATCAGCAAAAAAGCTCAGAAAAAAGGAATAAAGGATTACTCAATCATGCATGAACTAATCTGAATACTACTTGAGGCATGTTTTTGATGAGGGAACAACACTTCAAGATGCCAGGAATGTCAGAAAAGTCACGTTAAAATGCAATGGCATCTTTAATTCACTTGTTCGATCTGCAAGTGCAGTTTTATAGAACTCATCTGACTATTTAGCTTCACGTCGATCTATTTCTTAAGCAATATAATCTTAAATACACTCGTTTGAGTACAGCTTTCTAGCGTTTATCCAGTAAGGATTTGCATGTTTTCCTATAGAGCAGGGGTCTCTAAATATAGTGCTGGAGGGCCGGAGTGCTGCAGATTTTTGTTTCACACTCCAGTTGCACTAATTAGGGTCGTCTCTGATTGTTTGAAGATAAAGTAGTATGCATACTAGAGATGGGCTGCAACTAAAATGTGCAAGGCTACGACCTCCAGGACCGGATTTGGGGAACCCTTTTATAAAGGGTTTTCACATCCATGCAGGAGGTGCTACTCAGAGAAAATACCATCGAAAATGCTGAATTACTATCATGTTTTTGTTTGCGTGTTCTTTTTTTTGTTAATCTGTTGGACTGTTAAAGACATTTGAAATAACAAAGACTCCTGAAGTAGTCTCTTGAACATGGCTTACAGTTAGATGATGTGCCTTGAAAACACTCTATTCCTAGTCTTAACACATTACGGAGTTTCTTTACGCTGTGTTTTGTTTGGAAGAGAGACTGCAACAATATTTCACATGCTAGCAGAGTAAATCAAGCTGAATTAAATAGTGTTTTCATGCCAGCTGTATCATTGTGATAGAAATTTTAAATCATTATATTTGATATTAGTAATAATGAGTAATGAGTATTCATAGTATTTCATGAATCATATTGAATGTGTGTTTAAAGTCTGTGAGAAAGGTGAGTGGTGGAGAAGGCGGGGTTTCCGAGCAAGGGTGGGCCTTTCTTTGTGAGGGCATTAAGTAGCTTGCACAAAAAGTGTTTCCCTCTTTCCTACTTTCTTCTTTCCTTTACTACCCAAGCATAGGGCTTTCAGGTTTAGTAGAGTGTAATTTCAATGTTTGTTTGAACCTTGGCTTCCGCTAGGGAAAAATGCTACCTAGTCTCGAATCCCAGCTAGTCCAGGGATGGAGTCACTGGACCTCCACTGACTAATGCTTGGGATTTCCTTGTTAGCTATTTTTTTAATCAAGTTGGCTTGAGTTCACAAATGCTGATCTCAAGTTCAGGACTTTAGCCATCTTTCTCATCATCAGATTCTATCTTAAAATTTTTTTAATACTATTTATCCTGACTGCTTGTCTGAGCTTGGAAACCAAACCAAGCTAATTCATCTCAGACTTTCTCATCTTCAGCTCAGCAGCTCTACACAACAGCTTCCCAGATCCAGTTCATGAGTAAAAAAACATGTGATTGCAATGAATCACCTGAACCGAAGTAGAGTAATAACTGATGTGATCTCAAACTGGGTGATGAATAACAGAGGCTAATGTAATGTTAATCGCAAAATGAAACTCCGGCATACATCCTAACAAATGGAGGTAGTTCTGCAAAAGAACTGCTAAAATGAAGTTGTTAGTTAGGTGACTTGTTTGTTGCTGTTGTATTTTTTAATTTATTTATATATTCATATATACTTTAAACATTTAATATGTTATTCAATTTTAAGCATTACATTTTTTCGTTCAATGAAAATGTATTTTTGAGCCATCCACAATAATTTTGTGACTTTTGCCAAGTATTGATTCAGGGACTGATTTGGCACTGTTTTAAAAGCATTGATTTGACATCAGTATCAGTATCAGTATCAGTAAAACACCTACACAATGCCCAGCTCTAATACCAGAGTGGGAAAATCCTACAAGTTTTCAAGCTCGAGCCGTCTTGGTGAATTTGTTTTTTGAAAGTCAAAGAGGCCATGGCAGGGACTAACAGAAGCTCTGTTTTGGTGATTTTTGGCCGTCTTCATCCATTTAAAGATGTTAAGAATCCATCTCTGTGAATGAGGAAACCCAGGGAAGTGGTGTAGATTGAGAAGAGAGAAGAACTTGTAACTGGAACTACTACTTTTTCATCTACATTATTTCCTTGGTTCACATCTTCTCCTTTCTCGACTTCTTTTTTTTTTTTACTTCTAGAATGATGGTCTTTAAAAAGTGTGGTTTTAATTTAATTACAATTTAAGAGCTTTTATATCGCAGTTATAGGGCTTGGCGATAAACTGATTTTATTGATTAACTCGAGTGTGTGGTTCACATCAGTTTGCTTGAATGTAAATCAGTTTTCTCTTGAACATAAAATGCAAGAAATTACATTTTGATCTATATCACCCAGCCCCACAAACATCACAAATTTGTAGAAACACTGATAACATAAACCCTTAAACTTTATTTTTAGTATGTTGCCTTGATCTAAATCAATCAAAACATTATAATGCATTTTTTGTTGTTGCCCCAAATAGTAGTCCACAATATCCACAATATAGAAGCCCCAAACATCTCCAATAAATGCCACTTAAATCAGACGTAAGATATCTTCCTCTTCGTTATTATGGCTCTTGTGTGCTCGGGTAGTGCTCGGACACAGGGCAGTTTAATAAGCGAGAGCCTGTGGTGTTAGAAGGGCAAATTACATGGCTGTCTCCTCCGCTGAGCATCAGACGTGCACTGCCGTCCTTCCCCAAAGCTCCGTCTAACCCTGAAGAATGCATTCAAACCCAGAGTGAAGAGAAGGATTGGAGTCTTGGAGAAACGATGAACGCAGTCGATTTCACACAGCTCTTCAGCTTGCTATAAATCTGCACAGTCTCTGAATCTGAGCGCTCATCTTCAGAAAGCACAAATTCATGTTTCTGGCCAGTTACTGTCATTTCAAACTGAAAAAATAAACAAAATATTCACTCATTTGACTATCCTTTGAATGGTAAGAAAGAGTTACATTTAATAATTTTTAAATATGATAATTTAGACATCAATCTAAGATAGATGAAAGAAAAAAAATATGGACCTTTTGAACACAAAATAAATCAAATTAAAAAACAGGTTTTTGTACATACAATAAAAATACTATTAAATTGGCTTTAAGTTAATGCAGAATAAAACAAAAATTCTAATTGGAATTTTCATAAAATGTAACTTTTTTAGTAGTATAATTATAAATAATATTTGAGTTACAAATCTTGAAAAAAAAATTGTAAAGAAATAATAAATAACAGTATTAAAGTATACAAAAAATTTGGGGAAAATAAATATATAGTAATAAGAATAATACAATATATTTTAAAGTATTAATAAATTATTAACTGTAAAAACCATTTTTATTATTACTACAAAAAGTTTTTATCTCATTATTAGAGTAAAAAATAAGTGTATAGTTCCAAACAGAACAGAAAATACTAACATATGTATGCCTAACCTTTAAACCTCTCCAGCAGTTGTTTTGAGGCAAGCAAGTTGGTATAAGGATGCTTTACGCAGAGGAACACCTCCACCTGCACAATTAAGAACTACATTTCCCAGCAAGCTCTATCATGTGACTTAGCTTTGCTGCTATTGGCCATAACTTCCAGAGAACACATCACAGAGACCCCACTCACACACGCAATGAAATTGTTTGATTCAGACATCTTTCAATCAATTGTATTTTAACCCTATTATTTAACAAAAACTAATTTGAACCAATGTCTAACCTTTTGGATGACTTTCTTAATGTGAGTCCAGTTGAACCGAATGATGACTTTTTTTTCTTTGGAAAGAAAAGCATCATATGACATCCTGGGAGATTGCTGATTGGTCGATTGGGTTCCCTGATTGGCTAAAAGCAATGGCGCAAATTCAAAGGATCTCCTAAACTTCTCAGCATTTTTTTGGAGGCTTTAGTTTGTTCAAATGTTTCTTTTTTGGTAGATTTTGAGCTTTTAATGTTGGTTTTTGGGGTTAAATGTTTTTTAAAGATTTAAATGGTGGTTTTGGAAAATGTTTGTGGATCTAATGTTGTTTTTGGGAGATTTTGAGGTTTATATGTTGGTTTATTATTTTTAATATATTTAATATTGCTGATTGATCAATCTTTGAGCTCCCTGGAAAAAAAGTTAGCAAACTTTTTTAAAAAGTTAGGGGTCTCCCACGCTTCTAAGCAGTTCTTCATCAGTCTTTTGAACAAAGCCTTTCATTACCACATGCAGTGTAAAGAACTCCACTGGAAAGAACAATGTCGGCTTTTATGTCGTCAATCGGAACTTGACCGACTAGCTTCTAAAACCAGCCCTCTCAGAACTGATCCTGAAAGTCAATGGAAATCAGGCAAGTCATGTCGAAGCCACACCAAGCCGAGTTGATTCTTGGGCACCAGTTATACAGCACACGTTCTCATCCTTGAATCAGGCAAGGTCATAATCTTTCAAGAACCGCTTCTCCATCTCTTGTCTCCCCCTCTCTCCCCTTCAGCCATGCTGATGACTCTGATGAAGATTAATTAGTGATTAAAGAGCCCCCCTCACTCAAGGGAAGCGTATTCAAGCACCCTCCAATTCCTCTGGGTGATTTTTGGGGTGGAGGTTAATTAAATTATCATTAGGGTCTGTCCTAATTAATCTCTGTGTCTGTCAGACGTCCTGCCCACAGCGACAGCTTCAGAGCGTAACATGGCGAGCGCACAGCTTCAGTGGATGACCTCTGATCTGAGCCTTCAGAGAGAAGCTTAAAGGAAGAAGAATGTGTTCCAAGTGTTTCCTGCTCTGTTCCATGTAGGATGGGTGATATAGCGCAAGATAGAACTAACCGGTGGAAATGTGTTGTCAGATGGCGATATATCAATGGAGGACACAATGAATTGCACATTAAATAATTCTTGTTCTTCCTGTTCTTCATCTCCTTCATCTTGTTCTTCTCTTTTTTCCTCTTCCTGTTCATCTTTTTATTCTTCCTCTTCTCCTTGTTTTTCTCATTCTTCCTCTTCTTTTTCTTCCTTTTCTTCATCCTCAGCTTTCTCTTCATCTAATTCCTTCTCTTCCAGTTTTTATTTTTCTTTGCCCTCTTATTCTTGTTCTTTTTTATTCTTCCTCCTCTTCCTGTTGTTCTTTTCCTTATACAGTTGTTGTTTGTCTTCTTCATTTTATTTACATTCTTCCTCTTCCTTCTTTTGTTTTTGTTTTTCTTCCTCCTCCTCTTGTAGTTCATCTTCATCCTCCTCTGCATGTTTTTTTTTCCTCAAGTTCGTCCTTTACTTTCTCTTGTTCTTCTTTTTCTTTTTACCTTTTTTCAAGTTTTCTTTTTCCATTCTTCCATCCTTCCATCCTGCTTTTTTCTCATTCCTCTTCCTGTTCTTCTTTTTCTTTTTCCGTTGTTATTTTTTTATTTGTCTTTTTCTTCTTCCTGTTTCTCCTTCTCTTGTACTTCATGTTCTTGAAACAGTTTTGGGATTTGGGTTACTTTGTTCACTCTGGTAAAACAAGTTAAAATAAGATAAAAACATTAAATGTACACTATGCTCATTTTTTTTACTTAAAATAATGCTACAATTCACAATTTATAAAAATGTACAGTATATAGAACAGTTTTCTTCCTGTTTATGAATTTTCAGATACAAATTGCTCTATTGTGATTTACACATGAATACCGATACTTAGAAAATCTGTATTTAATCAAAGAAAAATGAAGGAACCATGTAGTCAATCAGATTACCTATCAGAACAGTACTTAACAAGCCTCAGAGCTTTCTTAAATCAACAACAGCTCTCCTTATACCAGGGTTATATCATTGGTTATATTGCTCATCCCTAGTTCCAAGCAAACCGACTACACTTTGGGCTGAATGAAGATCTTGAGTTGTAGGCGCACGAGGTAATGATGATTGTCCCTTTAAGTTTGTACCTCTGGAGTCTCTGGTGTCTGCATTCTACATCTGCAACTGATCTCGAGCACTCCAGAGTTTCTCCGGGAACAAACTCGAAGCTGTTTAAAGTGCTCGGGTACATCCTGTCCTAATGAGAGCCCCCATCTGTCCCCAGCGGGACGAGGAGAGAGTAGGGAATAAAGCGGGCACTCAAGGGGCCCCGCGGTGACCCCTACGTTAGGACGCCTCTCATTAGCGTAAGCCGGGACGCTAGTTAACCTGGCTAATCGCAGGAGGAGCTTGCAGAAGTCACTGCTGTTCTTTCTTTTCTCGTTCATCTTGTCCCTTTTCATGTTCTTACTTTTCTTATTATTTTCCTTCTTCTTCTTCTCCCTCTTGTTCTTTTTCCTCCTCTCCCAGTTCTTTTTTTTCTTTTTCATTTTATTTTTTCTTGTTCTTCTTTTTGCTCTTCTAACCCTTCTCATTTCTCCTCATCCTCCTCTTCTTCTTCCTATTTTTTCTTTTTACTCTACCAATTCCTCCTTCTTCCTTTTTCTTCTCCCTCTTCCTTTCATTCTTCTTTTTCCTAGTCTTTTTGTTTTTTTCTCTTCCTGGTCCTCATCCTCTTCTTCAATTTCCTCTTCTTCTTCTTGTTTTGCTCTTCCTGTTCCTCCTCTTTTTCTTCATATTTTTTGTTCTTCTTCCTCTCTCAATTCCTCCTCCTCTTCCCCTTTTTGTCTTCCTCTTCTTTTTTGTTCTTTGTTCTCACTTTCCGTTCCTTCTCCTCCTCTTCTTCTTCCTCTTTTTTATTCTTCCTCTTCCTGCTGCTCCTTCTCCTCTTCTTCTTCCTCTTCCTCCACCTCTTCTTCCACAGTTAGTTTTTGTACACTATATACATATTTAGAAATTTTGTTGCTATTATTTGGATAATCAAATCAAAGGTCTCATGGCTGATGAGAGTGATTGTTTCTGTGATGATGTCGGTTGTCAGGTATTTATCTCTCTTGTTGGATTCAGGCAATTCATTTTCATCGGAGACAGTCAATCCTATGTATTTTCTTCTCAGGGATTTCAGTGAATCAGTTTCATAGATTTTTGTTGAAAGAGGTTTTACCTAGTTTTTCAAACACCACTAATGTTAATTTCCAGGTGATTATGTTAATGAGGGTTGTGATTGCTCCGGTGAACTGATGGTTTCAATGGTTAGTTTCTGTAATTGCTTCTTAAATTGCAGTAATTAGAGCGGCATCTGTGAGAGGCCGGTGGAGATGACGGTGTGTTAAAGGTGCAATATGTGGCTCCCATCATGCGTGAAACGTGCGGCGCTTGCTCAGACCTGTTCCTCTGCACAGAGATGAGGAGCTGGAAACTCTCAACTAGTCTAAATCCAAGCTTTCATAACAAGCAAAAATTCTCCAGGATTGATCAGCATGTTCCTGCTCTGGACTGGTGTGTAAACCAGAAGAGTCATGCCTCAGTGACTGCGGCTCAGTGCATTGTGGGAAATGTTGTCAGCAGGGCTTTATGTGTGTGTTCATAGGGTGGTTTTTGTCTCTTTGTAAACGGTTAAATCCTGAGGTGAAGACAGGAGGTGTGTGCGGAGGACATGTAATGCACGCTGTGACTCTTATCTGGTGCCTCTTGAAATCCTGTCTGTCAGCCTTCAGACACTTGTTGTTTTATCATTGAGAGAGAGAGAGGGAGAGAGAGAGAGAGAGGGAGAGGGAGAGAGAGAGAGGGAGAGAGAGAGCGAGGGTTCACATCCAGCAAGTGTACACATGTACAGTATGTCGACACAAAACCAAGAAGACAGCCTCTTTGTATCCTCTCGAAATTAGTCTCTTAATGCTTTTTTGGGTCATTTTTGGACTTCCTGTTTTGAAAGGAGATTTCGACAAAATCGACGTTGAACCAAATGGTATTTTGGAAACATCAATAGGAAACATCACTAGGTTAGGAGTCAGGGCAAGGGCTGGGTGATCATTCAATATTGATAAATATAGTCTATATACATTGGTTGGTAAATTCCAGTCCAGCGAGTTTCAATCGATACTTCCGGGTCTCGTGCACGGGAATGTTTTTAACATACACTTATTAATCTGATTAAATCAGCTGCACTTTTATTCTTTATTTCCCAAACAAATATATATTCTGTCCATTTGCCGTGTCACTACAAACACTTCATATACACGTGTTACATGATGTGGTCAACTGGTAGACCAATCAGAAGCTGGGCTTTGCCTGAAGGCCCGGCAAATCTTTCTTCTGATTGGTTTAGCTTGGTGACTAACATCTTTTTGATCCTCTGGAGGCACACACTCATACAATGCTCAGAGTAGCGTCATCTCCAGAGTTTATTAGAAACATGTGTGAGTTTATCACAGCAGCTCGTTCTCTTGAGCTCAAATTCAGTTCTTTCTCATCATGAAGATAAGGAACACAGAGCATCAAGAGAAGATCATCAGCTCTTGTTTAGAGAGAGTAAAGATGAGCTGAAAGTCGAAAAAATATGACTTTAACAAAAAAAGACAGTTCAATGTTTCAATGTTTGAGTTTTATGAATATCATAAGCTCATTTTATAAGCACATATATAATTGAAATAAATAATAATTGTTAACGAGAATAAATACAAATAAATACTCTATATCTGATATTTTTGCCATTTTTTTCTTGTTATGAATACATTTTTAATGACAAATTATCTGAAACTGGCTCCAAAATAAAAAAAAAGGAATTTCATGTCTTTAAAAAATAATTAATCAGGCCCTATTATATATAGTAATAAAATAAAATATTATTATAAACAGCTAATGTTTAGAAAATTTTTGTTTTCTTTTGACAATAAAGTAGTTGATAAAATAGTAGTAGTAAAATAGTTGAAACCTATTGATCAGGTTTGTGCAACTATCAATTCAGAGCAAAGACCTATTTTATTTGTACCAGAAATAAAGTGAAAGTGAGCAGTTGGCCAGATATGGAGTGACCCATACCCGGATTTGGTGCTCTGCATGTAACCCATCCCAGTGTACACACACAGCAGTAAACAAACACACCAAGAACACACCCCCGGAGAAGTGGGCAGCCATGACTGCGGCGCCCGGGGAGTTGTCGGGAAACTGGTGCTTCCTCGAGGGCACCACAGCTGTGATTATTGAAGATGGAGAGCAAGTGTTTCATTACTCACACCACCTTCAACTTGGTGGATTTGGGGATAAAACCGGCAACCTTCCGATCACAAGTCCATCTCTTTATCCACCAGAACACAACTGCAAATAAAGATTTGATAAAACCATGATAATTATCGATATCGATTGGTATGCAAATTTATTATGGTGATATATTTTGTCCATATCGCCCAGCTCTAGTCAGGGCTAAATTGGGACAAAAAAGGACCCCTGGTATGTGACAACTACTAAGGCACAGGGTTACAGTCATTCATTTTATCCATTTTTTTCCTTTTTTTTGTTTGTGCATTAACAAAACACATTATATTTAAGATTACATGCAATTTTATTTAACATGCCATTTTTGTGACAAGTCTATGTTCATTTTAACTCGGACCAACCATTAGATTTCAGATCTTCATCTCGGATATTTCATCATCGTAGGTTTATCTGCTGAGTCAGCAGTCATGTTATATTAGCAGAGAGTAAGATTATCATAAACTCCTGCTGTTAAATGCACCAAACGTATTCAAATTTTATATGTCTGGTTGAAATAAGTTAATTCGGGGCTAAAACTATTAACAAGAGTACCATAAAGTCTTTCTTCATTCCAACTGCAGACTTTAGCGATGCAATAATTTATTTTTTTCTAAGTTTGGAGCATCACTACAGGGGCGCACAGAGAGCGGAGAATGTGCACTTTAAATATCCTTCAATAAATGTTGAAGGTAATATTGCTGACATACTTACAAAATTTTAGTATTACATTTCGATTTGAGGTTAAATATAGAACAGTCTGTTTTCAGCGAAGGTTAAAATCGCTACTCCACAGAGGCCAAAGCAAAGGCAGATTTATACACATGGGCTGGAGGAAGGGGCCTGTGATTTCTTTGGATTAGCCCAGTGTCCATTAAAGAATCAGCCAATGGGCGCAATTCAGAACTCTGCTCAGTGCTGGGTGAGAGAGGCTGCTCAGATACCTGTGAGCCTGTGAGTTTTTTTCACAGCTCTTATTTTTAGATGCCAATGTAAAGCTCATCTTATTTGTGTTTTTGTTGTTGATTGCTGTTGCCAGAGATTGAGAAAATGTTCTTGAATGCTAAAAAATAATGTACAGATTGTGTTGAACTTGAAAGTCATGGTTAGGGTTGCAAAAAAATTGAGAAAACTTTCAGAAAAAACATGAATTTAACACATAAGTGAATTTAGGCATTGCAATAGCTGGAAAAAATTCTCAAACACAGCCATAAATCATAAAAGTGATGGTTACGGTTTCAAACAAGGATGTCACAATGTAAACTCAAACACAATGTAACACTCTTAAAAAAAAATCTTTCAAATCTTAAATGTGACCTTATGACACTTTATGTTAAAAATTCTGATTTAATTACACATTAAAAGCCAACTCAAATAGGTGAGTTTAGAGGAGTGACTTAAGCTCATCCATCGACTGTGTCTCTCGTACCAGGGCAAGTAGAGCATTGCGGAGTCCAGGAGCTTTACCACACTTAATAACATTCACACTTTTTACTGACTTTTTACAATTGCAACAATCCAAAGAGCAGCAAGTGTTTCATATCAAACAACTGAGTCGTATTACTCTTAGCCGCCGGGCCAACAGAAAGACATGTGCGGCAACAACTATTAGAATGAGATTAACTGCACCGCGCTGGGATGCACTAAAATATCCATGCAGAATTCTACACTTAGACATTTTTTTATTAAAACTTTTTACGATTATGTTTACGAAAATACGATTGCATTGCTCTTCAGCGCAAAGGGAGGCCAGTGATACCCCTAGGTTCAATCCTGGAGATGGGATAGCTATTGTCAGCTGTCTATTAAGCAACTAGAGCAGCTAAGTTTTGACAGTTCTTCACCCAGACACACTCAGAGAGGGAGAGAGGGGCCTTGAGGGGCCAAACACCAGCAACATCTGTGTGAGATAGAGTTCCCGCTAACATCAGACGAGATGTGACGTCGATCTTCACGTTATGTGAAGCTACATTATACTTAGGCTCCGTCTGAAACTACAATCTGAATCATTAGTGTGTTGCATTTTCGCTTCCTTAGATCATTGGATGTCATGTATATCACCAAATGCATAAAAATCACATTCTCTTTCATACCGAAGGAACAAGAACCTACTCTTATTCTTAAGTTAGAGCATTTTTTTTGCAATGCAATGAATGAGTGTGCACCTCTGTTTGATCCTGCAATTCATGCACATGCTCAGAAAGAAACAGCTGATTAATATGTTATTTCATTCCTTCATTTGTTACGTGTAAAATATATCAGCCTCAGAATTGGTTCAGCCCTTCATTTCTTTTTGTATTAACAAAAAAAGCTTGCATATTCCACTGCTCCAATGGTCAGGGCAGATCGGTCCACCTGGTTCCGCTACGTGCACTTTATTTTTAAAAACGTTTGCTCTGACTGCAGCATGTCTGCTCAATCAAGAACAAGCAATGATACGAGGGGTAAAATCTGTTCTGAAAAGCAGATTGCAGTCTTGTAAGATGGAAAGAAACGAAGAAAAATAAGAAGAAGCTGTCAGTGCACTTGTCACTTCCAGCATGTCATCTCATAATGAGAGCGAACGTAGGCCTCTGGCGCTGTGACCTTTAGCAGAGCACAGCAGAGATTTGTTAATTAACCAAGCGCGCCCCCTTCTCTCTCTCTTTCTCTCTCTCTCTCACACACACACACAGCTCTGGATCCTTCATTAGCTGCGCATGCAGATTGGGAGATTAATCTGCATAAATGCAAATGAATGTGTTGGGATTACGACTGCAGTCAGAGCTCAGACATCGACTTGCGCTTTCTAACGCCATGAAGTCGCGCTTTGAGAAAGTCACTTGTCACAACGTGGTTGCAACTATTCTCACGATTATTAAACTCAAAACTTGCTCTAATCTGACACTAATTTGAGTTTTAATTAAAACTCAAAGCCTTGTTAGGATGCAGGATGTGAATAAATTAGAACATACATGAGCCGTGTGTGTTTTGCATGATTTGCTTACGTTAAACGAGAGCCACTAATCTGCTTCTCCTCAAGATTCGAGGTTACACGCAGCACGCTGAAGTAATCTGAAACAGACCGCACCGCTCTCCTTTGTTTGGATGCTTTATAAACAAAACTCTTTACAATGTTTGCAAGCTGTTACGAGAAACATGCCTCTAATGACAATTCTGTGCATTGACAGAAAATGGACAGAGAAGGGAAATTGTTTTACACGCACAACACCACAAAATTATAAAAAAATTAAATGATAAAAAAATGTTACAAGCTGAATAAAGGTATAGCAAATGGGTTGCAAAATGCGATAAAATACTTCATAAACATAAAGTAACACATTTAGAAAAACTACAAAATATGAATAAAAAACATTTAATAATAACAAAAAATCAAGCAATAAATTAAAAAGGACCAAGCAAAAAACAAACAAACAAACAAAGGGGAAAAGCGAACTAAAACAAAAAAGTTGGCAAACAAAAAGCTAACAAAACAATACAAATAAGCTCACTAATGAAAACAAGCAAGAAAACTATAAAACAAGCTAGCAAACAAAGCAAATTATGCTAATAAAAACCAATTAGTAAACAAACAAAAGCAAGCTAATAAACAATAGCAATAACAGCCAAGCAAGTGAACAAAAATGACTAGCTATCAAAAACTACAACCAAGCAAACAAACAAAAACAATCTAGCACACACAAAAAACCCCAAAAACAATCAAGCAAATTAATACAAACAAACAAGCTAACAAGGTTTGTGTGGTTGCGCAGATAGCTGGTGGATTGTTTGTGCAGAAGGTTGGTGGGATATCTACATACAAACATAAAGGTTCTTAAAATGGCAAATAAACCAGCGTCAAACCATTTTATTCATTATTTACAGGTGTCTTTGAGTAAATTCATCCTTTTTAAAAACATGTAAACTTTTCAACAGACAGATGAACAAAAGATGCATTAATAAGCTGATTAGTCAGGTTTTGTTATTTTAGTGACTTTCATTGTTAGGGTGAATATTTATTGTTAAAAAGTAATTGTTAAATGCACATACATTAAATTAACACCATTAATAATGATTTAAGACAAAATTTTGAGTATTCTCCAGTGAGCGTTCTCTCCAGTAATTCTTCAAATTAGATGTACATTTTAATTGGGTGCTTCTTTTTGATCCGTGGCGAGCTGAGGAGAAGAGAAGGAGTTAGCTTCTCTGGGAGGAGGGTTCTGTGTGTGAAAGCTGGGGTGAAGACAGAGCGTCTGCAGCAGCCGCCAGAGAAAAAAAATGGAGCAGTATGCATGTTTGAGGAGCATCTGAACCCCTGCCGAGGGCCCATGCAGCTAGTCATCACTGTCTAATAGCTGCTCCGCATGCACAGACCCGAAACTGTTCTACTGCCGCGAGCATGTCCAAGGTTCTTCCCAGAGAGCCATGCCCCACACAGCTTAGCTCCATCCTTCAGGAAACACTGTACTTGAGGTATACAGTAACATTAACAAAAACTGTAAAAAAGGGGAATAACAAATTATTCTATTGCTACAAGCTAAGTGAATTATAGGAGATTTTGAGAGATGTGAGATGTGGTTGGTTTGAATGTTGTTTTTGGGAGATTTTGAGGTTCAAGTGTAAGTTTTTGGACTTTTGGTTAGTTCAAATGGTATTTTTCTTGTGAAGAATTTGAAGTTCAAATGTTTTTTTTTTGGTTGGTTTAAATGTTGGTTCTTGAGCTCCCAGAAAAAGAAAATAGGATTAAAAATACATACATGAAACAATCGGAATATGACTCAAGGCACGTTTTTTCATGAGGAAATAGCTATGGTTGGTTATCGTTTATTGTTGTTCCGATACCAGTCCCAAAACAGTGCCTGAACCGATACTTTACAAAAGCCGCAAAATTGTGCCGGATAACTCAACAATACATTTTTATATTGAATAAAACATTTAATGCTTAAAATTTAACAATAAATATAAAGTTCACACTATATTTGAACATAAAACTAAATAAACAATTAAATAAAAAATACAACAAAACAAAAAAAAATTTACTGATTCAAATTGTTTGACCATTTGTTAGCATGAATGTATGATTTGCTATTAACATTACATTAGCTTAATAATAACCTGAGGAAACACTGCTGCTGTCATCATCATGATAAGTGACTCCTGTTTGTGATCGGTGTGACTGAAGCTGGGGTCAGGGCTGGGAGATACTGCACAAAAGGGGATTGATCCCATACCAACAGGCTCAGTATCACTCATGCCAATACTGATACCAATTTTTACAAAAACATTTGGACTGTCATTTCTTAATATAATCTAACACCAACAGCTTTCAAAAAGCACCTGAAAGATCTGCTCTTCTGGGAACACCTACTCAATAATAATTAAAAAAACAAGCCTCCTCTGTCTTTATGTTCATTTTCTTTCTGCTATGGTTTATTGATCAGTTGATACAACTTCTTTTATGAGCAAGCTGAGATAGACTTTGGCTGTGTAACAAATTCTATATTGTCTCTCCCTTGCTGTAAGTCACTTTGGACAAAAGCATCTGCCAAATGTGTAATTGTGAAAGCAATATTATTAACAATTAATCATTCCAGTCGTACACATAAACTGAAATTTTTTATTTACATGAAAACTAAAATAGATGGTATTTTTTTGCTCTCAGAGCTTATATAAAAAAGGTTAAAAAAATCAAACAAACTTGTAACTCCGTAATTTAATGGCAGACATTTAAAACTGATGACCAAAATGTATTTTAAAATTATGAAGCTGTGACTTTGCTTTTATATACAGATATTTAATGAATAAATACCAAATTTAGAATTCACACAGTTAGCACCACCTGTTGTTCACATGCGGTTGAACAGTGAACACGGGACATCCTACTGCTTTGAAGTCTCCTCCGTGTGCGTTCAAATGTTCAATCAATTAATCACGTTTTTGTATAGCGTTTTTTTAGCACTTGGTTTCAACTGGGAGCCTTAAGATAAACTTAAGATCCATTGACAAAAACTTTGGCGGACAGCCCCTGACAAAATCTAAACAAATACAAACAAAGAACAAACAAGAAACTAACAAACAAAAAACAATGGTTAGTAATATGTAACCGACAACAAACAGGTGATCAGCATCAGCTGCAGGATGAGTGATAACTGATGAGGATAGGTTAGATATGCACATTGAACTACGTTGTTTTTTTTCAAAGGTTTTGATGTTCATAGTGCTCAGACACCTTTTACATTTTGACAAATACCAGGAGCAATTATTATAATGGTAGAATAAACAGATATGTTTTTAATTTAGTTTTGAACTCTGTGAGCGTAGCTGAGCTCCGGACAACATCCGGGAGTTTTGAGTATTGGTTTGTTCCAGAGTTTCGGGGCTCTACATGAGAAAGCTCTTCCCCTTCTTGTGAATTTACCAATCTTCGGAATAATCAATAGTCCTGCTTCTTGGGAGCGAGCTGGAATATAATGTGATGGGAGACTGCTCAGGTAGGCCGGAGCCAAGCCATTCAGCACCTTAAAGGCAAGGAGAAACATCTTACAGTAAATGCGATATTTTTACAGGAAGCCAATGAAGAGAGTGCAGAACCAGTGTAATGTGATCATATTTATTTGTTCTTGTGAGAAACTCTAGCTGCTGCGTTCTGTACTAACTGTAATTCTTGTAGTGTTACAGAGCATTATAATAATCCATTCTGGAAGTCATGAAACATGAACTAATTTTTCTGCATCTACGATAGACAGCATGTTCCGCACTTTAGCAATGTTCCTGAGGTGAAAGAAGGCGGTCATAATAACATAAGAGATATGGTTCTTAAACATTAGTTCACTATCTATAATAACCCCAAGATTTTTGACTGTAGTGGAGAAATGAACAGTCTGTTCCCCCAGCTCCATATTTAAGACTGGATTTTAGATTCTGGAATGATTTTTTTGAGCAATAAGTAATATTTCTGTAATAAGTAATATTATCAGGATATAGCATAAGGAAATTTTCATTCATCCAACCATTGATATCAGTCACACATTCTGAGATCTTATTTAGCTTTTAAGGTTGAGTGGGTGCCTCCTGCAATGGAAAGCAACCCATGTCTTCTAATAGTTTTTCCAAAGTGCAGCATGTAGATTGATAATAGGATGGGTCCCAAAACAGATCCTTGGAGGAACTCCATACTCTGCTACTATTGTGTCTGATGAGTCTACTTTTACATGAACAAATTGACTCCGGTCAGAGAGGTAATGCATCGTATCGAAGGCTGCAGTGAGATCTAGCAGAACTAGGAGAGATTCCCTGATCAAGTTACAGATTGTTTAATATTTTAACCAGCGCACTCTCTGTGCTGTGATGCGCTCTGAATCCTGATTAAAGATCTTCACAAAAGTTGCTCTTCTGTAAGCAGGAGCTGAAAGGTTCATTACATTTGTTGTGACTCCTCCTTTATAAGGAACAGCTGTGAAACATTTGCAGCACTTTGTGGTGTCAATTCTAGTCATGTGTAATGTAGCCACACTTTCGACCGTTTTGTTTCAGGCATTTAGTTTAATGAGAGTCGTTAAATTTAGCAAGCTAAGCTAACAATGTCCCACCTGCTTCCGTATGCATTTTGCTGCAATTGTGCTATTCTAATTGCTTTTGAATTTTTTTTAAAGGGGAAATGAGGGGGAAATGACAGAAAAGTTTGAAAAGTTTAGTTAACGAGATACAGCAGCTTTAAGTTTAGAATAACTTTTACAGTGTCCTCTACATTAACAACATCTGCAGACTCTTGTGCCAAACAGCAGAGCAGAATCACATGGTTATGATCCGAATTCACTGTGTGACGTCTCCTCACTGGTCGTTTGTCAGACGAGGATGTTTATAGGTTTGGACATTTCAGCCTGAACAGCTGATGCTAACCCTGATCACACGTCTCCACAGTAGCTGGAAGCTATGGCCTCCCACTGGCATCATACACACGCCTGCTGCCAGATTTCTTGAGAGAGAGAGAGAGAGAGAGAGAGAGAGAGAGAGAGAGAGAGAGAGAGAGAGACTGACTTTGAAATCAGTTAAGGACAGTGTGTTGAGTGCATCGCTCTTAAGAACTGCAACATGGTATTTGTACTTGGTCCGTTCCATTTCTGTTAGCAACATTACAACTGTCTGAGGAGACTGTAGGAGAACCAGCAGAAAAGCATCTCCATCTCTCTCTATCCTCTCTTCTTTCACTTGTTCTTCCCTTCTTTCTCTCTCTATTTTCTCTACTCTCTCTTTCTCTCCCCCCCTTTTTCTGCTTATATCTGTTTCCCTATCCCATCTCTCTCTTCTTTTTTCTATGTAACTCTATCCTCTCTCAATCTCTTTATCATTTCATCTCTGCCTTTTTTCTCTCTTTTTTACTCTACCCCTCAATATTTTCCACCCCTTCTCTCTCCTCATTTGTCTCTCTTTTTTTTCTTCCCTCTCTATCTCTCTCCCTACTCTGTCTCTCCTCCCACCCTTCTCTCTGTATCTCTTCTCTCTCTCAATCTGTCTATCTCTCTCTATCTGTCTTTTTTTGCCTCTTCTCTACTTTACCCTACTGTTTCTCACCCCTTCTCCCTCATGTCTGGCTATCTGCACTCAACAAACTGTCCTTAACTGATTTCAAAGTCCTCCTCTATCTCTATCTCTCTTTCTTCTCTCTCTCTCCTTCTTTCTACACCCCTCTCCCTCTTTTTTCTCTTTCTCTCACTCGGTCTATCTCTCATCTCTGTCTTTTTTTACTTTTTTCTACTCTGTCTCTTTATCGCTCCACCTCTCTATTTTTTCTATTCTCTCTACCCTTCTTTTTTTCTCTCTCGTTCTCTGTTCATTTTTTTCTCTCTTTGTCCCCTCTATCCCAAATTCTCTCCCCTTTCTTTTTGCTCCCATTCTGTCTATTTTGCCCTTCTCTATCCCCCTTTTTCTATCTCTCTCCCCTTCGCTCTCTTTTTGCTCTATCTTTCTGTTCTTTTCATCTACCCTCTCTCCCATTTAGTCTTCTCTCCCCCTTCTATCTCTCTTTCTCTCCCCATTTTCCCCTTATTATCTTTCTTTCTCTCTCTTCTTCTTTCCCTCTCTCTGTCCTTCTCCTCTCTTTCCCTTTCTCATTTTTCTGCCCATTCTGTCTCTTTCTTCCCCTCTTCTCTGTTTCTCTTTCCCCTTTCTTTTTGATCTCTCTTTCACTCCCCTCCCTTCCTCCCCTTTATCCCTATCTTTTGCTCTATATTTCTCTCCTTTTTATCTCTCACCCCCCCCTCCCTGGATTGTGAGTGAGAAGGACAGTCGTTGTGCTGGTGGGGCATGTATGCCAACGGCTCCTGTCACCACAGCTTACAGTGAGCAAGGAGCTGTTCAAACCTCCAGCGAGGTTGGCGGGGATCAACTGGAGAACAGGGCTTGGGATAGGCAACGTCTGCCTCGGAAGGAAAAATGATTCCAAAAAACGTCCTTCAAAACGACTCGCCCTGGAGAACACTAGGACATGCAGTGCGTGAAACTAGTTCAGGAGCACACGGACTAAACCAACATTTGTAGAGTTGCAGAACTAGAGAATTGTGTTAGTGAAGGATTCGTGAGAGCTGCTGTTTTATCAGTTCTTTATCAGGAAGAGGATTAATAAATTGAAGTTTCTGTGCTCATATTCATGAGTTTCTGAAAATGAAGGCTTGCTCTCTCATCACTATTGGTCCAGCAGCTCTGTTGACAGCTCGTCCTCTAGCCAATCAATCTCGGAGAAGAAGAGTAATGCCATTGAAGTGAAGGTTCAAAGATTAGCTTAATATCTTCTGATTGAAACCCTCTGAGTACAAAAAAATATTATAATCTGTGTCATATAGGTAACGAGCCACATCGCTAGTGAGTCCAAATAATCCTTCTCTTTATTTTTTTTTAAAGGTTTAATTGATTCAAATGTTTTTTTTGGAAATTTGGTAAAATTCGAATATTTGTTTTGAACTCTCAGTCTGTTGGATTTTGGGAGATTTATTTGGTTTGGGAACAAAAAAATGTTTTGTGGGATGTTTGTTTTTTTAGTTCAAAAATGTTTAATATTCGAAGGCCTTCAAATTGCTGCATTTTTTCATATTTCATATGTCAAAGGAAAATTCCGAATCCTTTTTCAAAGCTCCACAGAATCAACACTAAAAATGAAAAAAAAAAAAACACATTAAAACCAGAGAAACAATAAAGTAGGATTCTTCAAACAAACAGCATTAGGGTTAGAACTGACCAATAGGAGAGCAGAACTGTTAAAGTTGACTGCAGTCAACTGAGTGTCAGTTGTCCAAATTTCAAAATGTCTGTACGCACTGCATGTTTTTCATATCTTGGAATTCTTTTGCTATCATGGAACAAAATATTCTTCAAATGGGCTTTTGTAGCATGGTCGTCTCACAGCAAGAAGGTCGCTGGTTCGAGCCTTGGCTGGGTCAGTTGACATTTCTGTGTGGAGTTTTCATGATCTCCCCGTGATCGTGTGGGTTTACTCCGGGTGCTCCCTTTTCCCCACAAGTCCAAAGACATCCGGTACAGATTAATTGGGTAAACACAATTGTCCATAGGGTATAAGTATGAATGAGAGTGTGTGGAGGTTTCCTGTTGGTATGTTCATTCCGCTGTGGCTAAGCCGACTAGAGGATGTGTGGATGTATGGCCTTTCGTATCTTGAATTTTTTGTAACGTGAAGCATTCGTATCTCGAGGTACCACTGTATATAGTGGATGAATATTTATATTATCCAAATTGGTATTTAATTAGTTAGATATACCATTAAGTCCTCCATAATGAGAGGGCGGTATTAACTTCTATGGAAAAAAATTTGAGCTTTAGAATGCAACGTTTTTTTTTATTATTAAAGTGATTCTCAGCTACAAACGTGTGAAAAAATGTGCCGACCTTTTCCAGACGCGCTGGGTCTGTGGTGCTTCCTTCTGACCAGATTCTGGCACTCTGTATTCGTTTACGTGTGTTTACATTAGTTTCACTTCTCTAACCAGAGAGAGCACGGTGTCTCCCTCGACTTTACGTGAAAAACCCCTGACGGCTTCTCCCTCATTAAGCTGAGAAGGATGGCTTATAAACGCAGTGTTGTAATCAGAGCGAGCGATGCTGTGAGTGTGCGCTGCTGAAGGGGAAACGCTTGTTTGCTTCAGGATCCATTTAACAACTTCCTCTAGAAATTGAAAAAGGAAATAGTTTGGGGAAGGAGTGCAGGGGGGTGAAGGCCATATGAATTCCAGATGAAACACTGGAGCACAGAGATGCAGCTCGTGATTGTCTGAGTTTGTTTGAGCTTCGGAAGTGTGTAGAGCTGCAGCTGTAATGAATGAGTGATACTTTAACTGCATTACGCTCTTCGTTTTCAGTTTTAGACTAATTTCTTTGTACAGCTCCAACAAAACAGCTAAAAAATATTTGCTGAAGAATGAGAGAGAGAGAGAGAGAGAGAGAGCGTAATAGACAGGACAATGAAGAAGTAAATAGGTGGGAGAGAGGAGAAAGAAGAAATAGAGAAAGTAGAGAAGAGGAAGAGAGAGAGAGAGAGGATGGGTAGCGAGTAGAGGAGAGGGGAGAGAAAGAAATAGTGTGAGGAGAAAGAAAGGGGAGATAAAGTGGGAGAGAGAGGATGGGAAGAGAGAAAGTGGGAGATTGAAGGTGAGAGGAAAAAAAGAAAGAGGCGTGAGAATGTGGGAGAGAGAGGGAGGGAGAGGAGCAAGAAAAAGATAGGGGAGAAAGGATGGGAGAGAGAGGGGGTGGAGGGAAGGAGGGAGAGAGAGGGGAAAAGGAGAGAGAGTGTTTGTGTGTACGTTTAGGGGATGAGTGTGTTTATGAGGTCATTCTTCAAACTCACGTTTTCCTCTCATCTTCAGATGCTTTGTTCTCTGATAATTGTTTCCGTTCTGCCCAGAGGAGAGAAATTGAGGAATTCCTGCTCTCTCCGGAGGCTATAGATGCAGTATTTCTGTGTTTAATTATAGAGACCTGATCTTTCCTAAAATATGTTGTAAATGCTTTGCTAGCTTTAGAATAATCCCTACACTTCTATTCGTACTTCCATAGCTTCATCCTTCAACATTTTACAGTTTATTTATTTCCTCTGCCTAAGAGTCTGAGGGTCACTCAGAGGAACAGAGGAAAGAGCGAGGGTTCATTGATGATAACGACAGACACAAAGCTGGCTGCAAAGTAGACTTCCTCTTGTTGCAGTCTGACTCTGATGATGAGAGTGAATGGCATCAGTCACTCACTCGCTCACAGTCACTCTCTCTGCCCTCAGACCTGATGCTCTTCCGTGGCAGCCACTGGCGCTCAGATCTCAGCCTTCGTTAAAAACATCACTCGTGACTCTGCCCGCATCACATCTAGATCTCTCTCGTTCTCTTGTTCTCACTCTCTCTCTCTGTGTGTGTCTTTTTCCTCCTCTCTGCCCACTCTATCACTCCCCACTCTCTTCCCCTCACTCTCTCCTGTCTCTTCCTTCTCCTCTTTTCTCACCCCTTCTCTCTCTTCTCTCTCACCTCTCTATATACTCTCGCAAACCTCTCTATCTCCTTTCTATAACTCTTACCTCTCTCCTCTTTCACTCTCTCTATCTCTCTCTCTCTGTCTCTTATCTTTAAAATAAATAACAAACATGTGAATTAAAATAATAAACACATTAATTAAAATTATATAATAACATAATACATACATATGTAAATAAAACAATAAAAATGTGAATAAATAATACAAAAAATTAATAAATAATGAAAACGTTAATAACATTACAATTTTGAATAAAAATAATTATTGAATGTAAGAATAAAATTAAAATAACCATACATAAAATGATGAATCATTATCTCGCCTCAGGGTTTAGTTTCTTACAGAAGCAGATTGTTTAGAAGAAACACTGCAATTGTTGCTAAGCAGCTATTTATACTTTTTGGGGGGGTTTGTAAACATTTTTGTTAATATAATATTACAGCAGATTGCGTATATAAATGTAGGCGTTTGTGGTTCTCCTCTGTGTTTTTGATTCTCAGGGGGACGGAGGAGCTGCTGAGGGAGAGAGCGCTCTCTAGTGTTTGTCTGGAGACTCTGCAGATCCTCAGCTCAAAGTCAGTTTCTGATTTATTATAGCGAGTTTTCTGAGAGCATCAGTGAGTTAAAACCTAGAAGAAAATGCTCCTCTGGTTTAAAAAATGGTTCAAACAGAACAATAACGTATGTTATATATAATGTTTTGCTTTTTAAATAATATATAGATTTATTTAGATTATTATCAGCAATAATACTAATTTTTGTGAAACAATTAAGTGTTTTTTTCTGAGTAAAAGATTAAAAGTGGTTGCTAAATACAGCTTAAAAGGACTTGGAAGTTTTACAATACAATAAAAAACAGAACAGTGACTGATTCCTGATGAGAGAGAGAGAGAGAGAGTCAGCGTGAGGCAGCTTCTGATTGGCTGCTGTGCTCTGCAATTAGCAGCTCAGTTTCTCTCTCTATTGTTGTGCTCAGACGCTCAGCAGGACCCGAAGTCAGCGCAGACAGCATGCTGAACTAACCTGGGGTGGTCGGGGTCACCAGATCAAGTGCTCTGATAATCACCCCAGCGTTCAGGATTAGTGGATTCTCCTCTCGGTTATTAAATCATTATCTTTTCAGAGTATCTTTAAATAGTTTTAAAGCAACTCTGCAGAGTGCTTAAGCTTCCAGTGAGTTTGGTTCCACAGCTACACATAATAGCTTTGATCACATGTTTGTAAGGCTGCAGCTATTTATTATTAATCTGTAATTGTAATCGATTAATTAATCAAATTAGCTCTTATTTTTTCATCCCCTATTATTTTACATTACAGGGAAGTAAAAAGTGTATAGAATTAATCAATGAATAAATGAATCGTTCAAATTAACCAAACCTTAGAATGAACAAAAAATAAAAGAGACAAGCACCTAGTTGAATGAATCTTCCCATCACTGCTAAGTTGAGAACAACCACACACTGCTGTTTTACAATATTTGAGGGCTTTGTGGAACTCTTGATGGTGGAACACCAGCAATATGAGTTTCTGAATGTTTATATTCTCCTCTTTCATGGTCTCTTCCTGTGCTGTTCACCTCATAGTTCTTTAGTGCCTTTTTCTGTCGTGAGATCGAAGTGAGAGTGTGTATCGAACGCCATCTAGCAGCTCTTCCATGTGCTCTTCACTTCATCAAAACAGCAGCTCTCATCGGTTGTTCTTTTGAAAAAGACCAATCCAAAATGGCAGAGCTGAAATCTTTTTCGCTCGCACCAATCGCTCGAACAAATGTGTGATGTGCCATCAGCACCCGTGGTTTCCTATCGAGGCATGTTCACGCATGTAACAGCGTGCATAGGATGCTCGTTCAGAGCAGGTGACAAAACAGGAAGACAAAAACACATCGCCGTAGAAACTGCTCGAGCGTAACAGTCACGAATAACTAAAAGGAGAAATGCCAGCATTTTGAACGTGTAGCTGTCTCCTAAACATTTTTTGGTCACTCTCGTCTACAAAAAATTGTGTGCATTTCATTATAACAGACACATTTTTAGCTAATTTTTGGCGTCATTGTTAATGAAGCCAACACTGATCTTAACCCTTCTGCTTTGTGTTGTTTTAAATCTGTTTATTTTAATTTTTTTCTTGATTTTGGGGTATGTTGTTTGACCTCGGTGAAGGAAGTGGATGGTGATTGGATGGTCATGGCCTTCGGCCCTTTTTTGGTTTATCTTGTACAATTTGGCCCTTGGGTAAAAATAATTGGAGACCCGGGATTAATTGCACCCATAACCCTCTGGTGTCAGGGTTCCATTACTTTTATACATAGCTTGTGTGTACTTGTACTTTAATCGTATACCTTTATAAAAGTCTTTCATTAATTAGAGCATGGTTCACAGGTGAGAGACTAGTTATTTGTTGAACATGAGGATCATAATGTGGAAACTAAGACAAGGCACAGGTTTACAAACCTGGAACACTGACAACAAATAACGATGAATTTTATCACAAGCTAATCCCACAGATGAACCTGTCCTGATGAGGAGTGGTATGTGTAGTGGGGCGTCCGAAAGACAGTTTCCCACACTGAAGAGGAAAACAACACAAGAACAAACACATAGCTACATAATGACCCATCTTACCTCGGCTTTCTGCTGCTGCTGACAATGGAAACCTCTCGTGTTTTTCTGGGTAATTACTCTGAGCAAGAGCAGGCGCAGGGGAGAGCACCTCCACCCTCTAAAGTGAGGCAGATTAGTCTCTGAGTGCTGGAGAAAACCTTCAGGTGCCTTCGGACTCAACTATTGCTTTGCTCGATAGGTGTCTAAGAAAAATGTTTTTATTATTACTGCTTTACGATTAAAGTGAGCATTATGTGAGACCATTATTTGAAATTTCAACCTCTTTTACAAAAGTTAATAATGTCTAAGTCTTAAATGGACTTAGATTTCTTACTAATAAGCATTTTTGGTAGTGTTTTCTTTTCCTGAGCTGTAACTTTTTGGACATAAATGAAAAAATTTTTGGACATAAATGACTGTGTGTAACAATAAAGCAAATCTGTGTTTTAAAACACAAAGCGTATTTTTGAAACGCCTCCCTTCCCAACCTTTGAATAGCGCTAGCCCCTTAGCATCTTGTAGTCTGCAGTGCATTCCAGCAAGTAGTTCTGAGTCTGAATTTATCAGGCTTCAATCTGGAACAAGAAATTAAATTGAATCAATGGACAAAATCTTCATAACACAAGCACTACGTTCTTGCTGTATAAACCAAACGCTCTAAATAGGTCCAGATTGCAATGAGAAGATTCTCAGTTCAGGAGGCTGTTTACACTGCTTGGCTTGGCTTGGCTGCACTAACAGCTTCAATGGCAGTGAAAATTCAGTTACTTGGTACTGTTGTTCTTTATGCTACGACACCAGATATATATTGTGACGAGCGTCCCGAATACAATCAGCGTCGCCTGGGAAGCAAACAAGGAGCAGCTGCACCAAGTCATCACCGGACGACCTGTCACAGCTGCGGATTATTAAGAGATGGCTAAAAAGGCCGTTCAAAGAGGACGCTAAGGAGAACGCTCAGCTCTTGAATAGAGACTAATGCCTTTTCTCCGTTTCTTCCAGAAAGCAGCTCGTGACCGGTCTACGCTCACATCCGCACCAGCACACGGATCACCACCCGAGCATGTGAACATGGAAGTCCCCTGCACCCCCTGGATTATTTCACCACCCAGCCTCATATCTTTCACTTACCTGGTTCCTGAAATAAATCCACCCTCCGGGGACTTGTAATCCGCCAGCTCTGTGTTGTCCTCCTTCTTCACCTGTGACAATATGGAAAGGAAGCCTTAACCCCAGCATGACTGCCTGGAACAGGTTGCATCTAAATCGATCCAGATGCCAACGAGAAGATGTTCAGTGCTGTTTAAGTATTTCTCTGTTAGGCCTCAAAACCACCGAACATCTTCAAAAATAGAACCTGTGGTTTCCAGCTGAATACTGTCTACTTGTTCTAAATTGGTCCAGATATCAATTGGAAAATGCTCACTGCAGCAAGTTGTTTACAATTTCATTTGCTTGGCTGCCGAATCACTGGACATCTTCAAAAGCAGAAACCTGTGTGTTTTCCAGCCGAGCACTGCATGCTTTTTCTAAAGACAAAAGCTATAAATTTGTTCAGATGTCACCAAGAAGATGCTCAGTGCAGCAGGCCATTTACAGATTCAGTTGCTGAACTTTCAAACCACCAACATCTTCAATAACAGCAATAGCTCAGTTTATGGATACTATTAGTCTTTGTAGACCTACTACAACACCAAGAATAGATGGAGAGGCAGATCTAAACACATCACAGACAATTCTTGGAGCTTTTGTTCATGTTATGGACAGCTAAAGTGATGGAATTAGAGTGTGCTTTTTCTTACAAGTTTATTTTACATAGCTGTATGAAAAAAGTTAGCCTTCAGTTAATTTCAGTTAATGACCACTTTAGTGGAAACATGTGCATTGAAATGCTTTTGACTTGAGCTTAAATCTCCTCTTGTCTAGCTAGCTCTTTACACATCTTTAAGCTCTGCTTCTTTTCAGTCAATAACTAAAGTGTTTTATTATTTTTAGCCCGTTTAAGAGCACAGGTAAAAAGAAAGGAAAGCAACACTTACTTCAGGAATGCGTGGGGTGTAATTATCGGACCCAACAGAATGTTGCATGTGTGGAAGCACATGAGGAGGTAATTTCAGCTAGGCAGGTGTGTCATAATGAGTCGAGATCCAACAGGATGCAAATGAATTCCCCCCTCGGGCCGCTTTTCATTCAAGACTTTGACACTCTCTGCAGCAGGGGTCAGATTCCCCAGAGATCATCCCCAAAAATATGAGAGGTGAGATCTGAGGACGAGCGTGTCCCAGCCTGACTCCAGCAGCAGCAGTGCGGACAGGAGGAACTGAAGGATGGAGTTTGATCAACATCATCAACCCGGGAAACAAAACAGAGGCCCGTCCTGCCAAGCAGAGGAAGATTAAAGAGAGATTATTAAAAACAAGAAAAAGGAGAGGATTAGAGGAGATTGATGAGGAAGATTAAGAAGTGTCAGAAGCTCTTTATCGCCCTCTTTTGATTTAAACTGGCACTAACGCTCACTAGAACTTTCTCTCTCACTGTCTCCTGTTGCTGGAATTACCTTCCTGACCTTACCAGGAATGCTGGAGGACACATAAGAAAGCACCTTTTGGCCTTGTATATGCTGCAGCAGACTCAGTTTGATGCATATCTGATTTTTTCCCCTTGTCCTACGGGTCACATATGACTCAACCTGTACCAAAGCCCAAAATAAAGCAGCTTAGTTACATTTTAAATCCAAAATCTTCATGATGAAACAACCTATTTCTTTATTAATTCAACTCATGTTGTCATGGTTTATTATTGCCATTATATCAATATGAAGTAATTATGAATTTATATATATATATATATATATATATCTATATATATATATATTATATATATATATATTATATATAGTTATAAATATACATATAATTATATGAAGAATATACTTTGCAGATATATTTCTCACATGTGCAGCAGACAGCTTTTGTCTTGCAGTTCTGCAGGCAGAACCTGAACATTTTTCTTTCTTTCTTAGGGATTAAATTCCCTTCATAAGTATTGCATGCACAAATTTAAAAATGATATGGGTAATTTCAGTTTTAAAAATCAAATGTGAATTTTATTTAGCAAAAAAGAAAAAAATTGCTTAAAGCTTTATTTAATTGATGTATCTTAAGCTTGTATATTCTTTATGCTGGGGAGGTGACTAGGTCTTGCCTCGGTCAGCGAGGCTCCCAGGGACCTCACAGAGGGAATTCCTATTTACCCTACCTGATCCACACTAGGACTTTGTGAAGCTGCTCTCTGCACTCTTTATTCCTATTTCTTCTCAGAGCGCAGGCTTCTGGAGGCATGTAGGACTGTATGAGCTTGTAGAGCTAAACTGGGGCTGATGGGGAGATGGTTTTGCATCAGTCATTTGAACTTAACACAAGCTGTTATAAGGAGTTAGTGAAGAATGAAGAGGGGAGTAATTTAATCCCATAGACCTCCGCCTTGCTGGCCTTGACTCACGGTTGTCAAATCTTAGCCTTCTTGAGAAAGAGTGAAAGATTTTCAGTCATATTGTGGCATGAAACATAAGCCTTCGACTCTCTGCATCCCAGAGACTATATGAAGCCTCTCCACGAAACCTATATCCCCTGATAATATCAAAAGGCCCCAGAAGCCAAGCAGGTCAATTTCTTCCATATTTTTCCAGTTTCTCCATATTTCAGGAAACCTGTGATATTGCTGTGTGCATGTGTGTGCGTGTAAGTGCGTGTGTGTGTGCGCGCGTGCGTGCGTGTGCATGTATGTAAGTATGTGTGCGCGTGCCCTTGTGTTTCTAGTTTTTAAATGGTTTTATAATTAATTCAATAAGGCAATCCTTGAACATAAACAACAACAAAGTATTCTTTTTGCTATGACTGTGTTACCTTAGAAACATCCTAACATTTCAAGTTGGAAAAAAGATTAGTAGGGTATTTGTTCTACAACTAAACATGCTAGGGGACCACTTTTGGTCCGTAAGACAACACAAGGTTTAATAGTTACCATAGCAACATGTGTGTAGTTGTTGTAGTGCGAAGTGGAAAAAATTGCGAAACATGTTTAGCTCAATGCAGGAGTAGCTGTAGATCAATTAAACAGGTAAGTCACTCTTCCCAGTGCTTTCCTTTCTTTAGTATGATGCTCGAGGCTAGAGAACCACACCCTGAGATCCACCCCCTCCTCCTCCTCTTCCTTCTCCTGTGTGTGCAGGTGGAAAAGATAATTAAAGTTTAGTACCCAGTGACTCCTGCGCTGTAAATCAACTCGCTGTCCCTCCTCTGCTCCACTCAGAGACTGAAGGAGGAGCTTCAGCAGAAGAACTAGAAGAAAATAAATTAAAACAAAACCAGAGTCCCTGCCACACGTGCACGGTTATTTTGTAAATTTTTTTTAAAAACGGTTACATGGTGCTTCCACAAGTAACTGTATCAGCATTTTGACTGTAACTGAGTTACGCTGACCAAAATTTAATTTTTGGAAAAACAACTGATTCGTTTCCGTGTAGGTACAATAACTGCACAAATTCTGGTTCAGGTGAAGTTTAGAGGAGTTTTAAGAGCTTTTTAGCTGATGCAGCAGCATTTGCTCAGCGCTCCATATGGTTAAAGGAGATGGAGCAAGGGTTAAGGCTGCTACACATCTATCCGAATATTCTGTGTGAAGTTACGTGCGCGAACATACCTCAGTCTGAAAGCACAAGCACCAACAGCACAACACACATCTGTCCGAGCAATTGGTAAACATGAAAAAAAAGAGAGTTTTACCATATCAGGTGGGTTTTTCTCAAGAGAACAACCAATGAAAGCTGCTGTTTTGATGACATGAATGGAACACGAAAGAGCCACTAGATGGAGCTTGATACACCCTCTTGCTTTAATCTCATGACAGAAAATAGGACCAAAGAACTATGAGATGAAAAGACCAGAATATAAACATTCATAAGCTTGTAATGCTGGAATTTGACCATCAAGAGTCCTGACAGATTATAAAACTGCCGTGAGGCTGTTCTCCTCTGAGTAATGGGAAGATTCGTTCAACTTGGTGCTGCGTTCATTTATGAGATCTATTCATTTGAATGATTCATTTGTATCATTCATATCGGGGAAAAAATTGCAAACAGTTCCCTTAATGACCCAAAAATAGAGCAACATACACTAATCTGAGTAAATAAATGTACTTACTGGTGTCTTCTGATTATTATCAGTGTAATCCACTCACACCAAAGAAAACGATTCACTCTGTGAAAAGAGTTTTTAACTACGAGTCAGATTAATTCTTTTTACTAATGACACATGAGCCCCAACCAATGGCAAGGAGTGTCACTGCATCAACTTTTAACTCTAGCTTGAGAAATGCACCCAGCAGAGAAGCATTCGAGGATTTTCTGAGCTGAAGCAGATCTTCTGAGATGTTCAGGACTACACAAGTATACGCCATATGTAATAATAACGTGTTTAATCACAGAACAGACGCGTCAAACCACAACAATGTGTGTGTTATTGCTACAGATGTGCTCACCTCGTACAAACGCAAAAAACAGCAGTTTTGAACAGGAACCATTTGAGCATTAGATAAACGAGGAAGTTTTGAGAGTGAAACAGTTGTTAATAAAGACTGGATAGAGTATTGTATTTCCCAGACATTAACAGGAAGCGTTGACTCAGAGATGAAAAGAAGCTTCTGATTGGTTGATTTAACTTCTATGCTTGAGGAGTCTGCTGCCCTCTACTGGGTAAATTTATTCTTTCCAGCGTTTAGTGTCACAGTTTTTTTTACCCGTGGTCGTGTGGACACGATTTTGTAGACAAGGTAAAAAAACGTAGTTTTAAAAATTAACTGGATACGTGTGCACTGGGCGAGAGATCAAATATAATGTAGGTC